>CM029617.1:27722978-28147978 GCA_017311315.1 Dendrocalamus latiflorus | reverse complement strand
CGGACAAACGTCACAAAGCACATCCAATGGCTGGGTGGGGATGAAGGTTGAATCCAACCACGCATCGGGTTGTCCACATGATTTATAATGCGCCAATATCAACGTAGTGGCAATTGTTGGAATTAATACGGGCTAGGCCCACTTTTAATTCTAATTAATTCCTAGAAATCTCAAAGACCCGCATGTGCTAAAACTGTTTAATCCCATATGGAGAGTTGAATGGGAGTTAGAGCAACTCCAGCATGGCCCCTACTTGAGCCCTCAAACTCAGATTTGAGAGCCAGAGCAAAAAACTGAGCTCCAACAGGGTCTCTACTTGGCTCTCAAAAATAGGAGGCCTCTCAAATGAGGCCTCCAAGCCCTCATTCCTAGGGGCCCTGCTCCAGCTCTCATTTTTCAGCTTTCCTCATTTTTTCCCGCACTAGTGAATCGTCCCCCGCGCTCGGCCTCCATTCCCCCGCCGCCTCCAATCCCCCACGCGCCCCGTTCCGCTTCCACCGCCTCCCGCGCGCCCCGTCTCCCGCGCTCGGCCTCCATTCCCCCGCCGCCTCCAATCCCCCGTCCCGTCCCTCCTGCTCGGCAAACAATCCCCCGCCGCCCCGTCCTGCTTCAGTAGATCCGCCGCCGCCAAATCCCCCGTCCCGCCCCTCTTGCTCGGCCTCCAATCCCCCGCCGCCTCCAATCCCCCGCGCGCCCCGTCCCGCTTCAGTACATCCGCCGCGCCAGATCCCCCGTTCCGCGCCGTCCCGCTTCAGTACATCCGCCGCCGCCAGATCCACCAGGACGTCCTCCCCGGCCCCTCCACGTCCTCCGGTGTAGGATCAAGGAACCGACTAGAGGGGGGGTGACTAGGAGGTTTTTAAATTTTTCTTATTCACTTGATTAATTCTTCACAATTTAAATGACAATGATGTAAAGCAATTAATCCTATGCAATTCTAGTTAACAACTTAGCCAACTTAGCTCTAAACAATCAAATGATCGCAATGAAGCAAATAAACAAGAGCTAAAGAGACAAGAGACACAACCGATGTTTTTACCGTGGTAATCGGAAACTTGCCGGTTTCCCCTAGTCCACGTTGAGATAAGCCCGGACGAATCGGACCGGCTCCATGAATTGAGCCAAGCACCTCGATCACTAATGTAGCTCTTCCCCACTCCGGGTAGGCGAGCTCCAACCTTCACAATTGCCGGCTCTTCTCACAATCTTCTTGAGAAGATCACCGAACCAACTTCTACCGGATCGTCCAAGTGCCGGCAAGCACTAAGAGTAATAGATCCCGGTGTTCTCTTGAATGCAACCTAGTGCCAAATGGATTTGCAATTGAAATCTAGCATTAAATGCTCAACCACCTCACTTTGATGTGCAAAGGAAGAATTGAGGTGAAATGAATGCTCTAGGGCTTAAGAAATGTGCAATGAGTCTCTAACTTATGCCCTTGTGCAGTGGTGGGGGTATTTATAGCCTCCACCAACCAAACTAGCCGTTTGGCACAATTTTCCGCAAAAATCAGGATGAGCGGTACTACCGCCCTTCTGGGGCCGGTACTACCGCTCCCAAATCTTTGCGTCAGAACGGCTCTGTCAGACATGAGCAGTGACCGTTGGAATTGGCGGCGCGGTACTACCGCCGTTGATATTTGCGGTACTACCGCTCTCCGGTAGTTCCGCAAAGTCGGCGCGGTACTACCGCTCTGGCCAAACTCCGAAGGGTCCTCAAAAATGCCGCTCTCTGGAAATTACATTCTGCTTGGGCTCCGGATCAACCGGACTCCGGAAGTACCGCTCTGGGAGCGGTACTACCGCTTCCTGTGGTAGTACCGATGTTGAAAAGGCCGGTACTTCCGGTCTGGTTAAAATCCGAGACCAACCAGAGATGCTCTCTGGAAAAAACATACCGCTCGAACCTCCGGTTCTTCCTGAATCCGGAAGTACCGCTTGAGTATGCGGTACTACC
This sequence comes from Dendrocalamus latiflorus, assembly GCA_017311315.1. NCBI lineage: Eukaryota > Viridiplantae > Streptophyta > Magnoliopsida > Poales > Poaceae > Dendrocalamus > Dendrocalamus latiflorus. The sequence goes on along the minus strand of CM029617.1, from coordinate 28,146,022 downwards.
GCTCTCAGCGGTAGTACCGACGTTGAAACGGCCGGTACTTCCGTTCCGCAAAGATTCAACCGAGTTCGAGGGGTGCTCTCTGGAAAAAAGGTTCCGCTCCGGAAGCGGAGCTACCGCTCTGCGGTACTACTGCATTTGGGCGCGGTACTACCGCTCGTCGGTAGTACCGACGTTGAAATACGCGGTACTACCGCTCATCCAGACAGAGCACAAACTTAACTTTTAAATTGAATTTTCATGAATGCAAGATTCAAAAGATCATCCAAATGGCACTAGAAGTATGATTTCAAGTTACTAGCCAAGATCCCCCTTGATGGTACGATCATCTATCCTATAATCCGGTCTTCCACCATTCTCCAAGACCGGTAAAAATAAAATAGATCCTACGCTAAGTGTACCTTTGCCTTGAGCCACAATTTGGATCTTCACAAGAGTTCTTTGGCTTTGCATCTTGTTGCTCATATGTGGACTAGCCTTTCACATGCTCATAAAATACGTTAGTCCCAAATTCACATAATTTCATTCATTACCAAAATCATTTTTAGGGGCCTAGATGCTTTCATCCGGCGAGCAAGGTAAATGATGATTGAATTGTGCTGATGACCTTTGATCTTGATTGAATTGTTCTTGGTGTGTGAGTGGATCATCCAGAAAAGTTTGAGGCATTTGAGGTCACTGGTGTGATCATAGAAGGAACATCAATTTGGGTGCTTAAATTTGTTTTGGTCTCCCAGTATGTATGTAATTTCTTCATGTAATTTCTATTGACAATAGCATGATGGCATCTAGTATGTATGTAGCATGCACTCCATATATATATGGCCAAAGAATGAAGGATGCAAAATGATGAGTAATTGAGAACTTGCTGTATGAGTTACTTGCTTTGTACTTCGCTAGTTGCTTGAAGCATGCATGCAGTATCTTGTGAAATGACAATGGTTTAGTTTATAGAGACTGAGAATTTGTATGTAGCATGCAGCATTGAGAATTTGTTTTATAGAAGTAACTTGCCCGTGCATGCACCGAGTCCTTGGCTTCTTTCTTTGTTCTAGGAGTTTTTTTCTTGCTTTTTGTGTTAAAAAAAGAAAGAGATTTGCGTGTTTGGTAATACACTGGCACATCAAGTAACTTCCATTTGACATGCTTTGGTTGGTTTTACAGTCCTGTTTTTATAGGGTGAAATTGCAAAAGAACATATGAAATGTTAGGATTATTTGGTGGTGATTATGTTTTGATGAACTATGTTGGTGCTTATTATTCATGATAACTATGGTTGAATTTGTTCCCCTCTCTATGTTGGTCATTTAATCATGATAACTATATATGTGTTCTTTTTTTAAAAAAAATATTATGCTGTCCATGATTGAATTTGTTTAATTAAAATTCAGTGATGCACTGCAGATGGTGTTTACCGATGATGATGATGATTTTCTTGAGCAATGGTGGGAGGAAGATGAATCAGACGATGATGATTTGGCTGCGGCTGTGCTCATTCTTGCTGATGCTGAAGAAAGGGAACGCAAGAAGGCTAGGCGTGGTTCGGTGCCTGGTCGTCAAGTGGTACCACGAGACATGCATGCTGGGAACCTGCGCATTGTGGCAGATTATTTTGCAGACCCCCTAGTTTACAATGACAAGTTTTTCCGGAGACGATTTAGAATGTCAAAGGCATTGTTTTTGAGAATTGTTGAAGGGGTGGAGACATATGATGATTATTTCAGGCAAAGGACAAATGCAGTAGGATTGCTTGGAGCCACTGCCCTTCAGAAGGTGGTTGGATCTTTTAGGATGCTAGCATATGATGTTCCTGCAGATTCCATGGATGAGGTTGTCAGAATTGCAGAGAGCACTATGATTGAGGCCTTCCATCACTTTGTAAAAGCTGTGGTTGAGGTTTTTGGTGAACAATACTTGAGGCCACCCACTACTGAGGATACTGCAAGATTGATGGAGATAAATAACAAGAGGGGTTGGCCAGATATGCTTGGATGCATTGACTGTATGCATTGGAGGTGGAAGAATTGCCCAACTGCATGGAAAGGGATGTACTCGGGACATGTGGATGGACCAACCATGATATTAGAAGCTGTTGCATCAGAGGATTTGTGGATTTGGCATTCATTTTTTGGATTGCCTGGATCACTTAATGATATCAATGTTCTGAAGAGGTCCCCTCTATTTCAGCGGCTAACTTCAGGAACTTCACCTGCTATTGAGTATACGGTGAATGGCAACAAGTACACCATGGGTTATTATTTGGCAGATGGGATCTATCCATCATAGGCTACATTTGTAAAGAGCTACAGAAACCCACAAGGTAACAAGAAATGTTATTTCACAAAAGCTCAAGAAGTGGTAAGGAAGGATATTGAGAGAGCATTTGGTGTGTTGCAATCACGCTTTGCCATGATTAGAGGTCCTGCAAGATTTTGGAATAAGGAGACACTATGGTATATAATGACAGCGTGTGTGATCATGCATAATATGATAATTGATAATGAGCGAGATGCAGATGATGTTGGGGGCTATGACTATGATCAAGATGGGGGTGAGGAGCTGAGGGAGGAGGAATACCAACGCCGCAATCCACTTGTGTTGTCGGAGTTTCTCAAGATACACAGGGAGATTGAAGATAGACAGGGACATGAGAAACTCCGCGATGATCTTGTGGAATATTTGTGGGCGATACATAGCGCTAGCTAGTTGTTTAATAATTTTCGTAGACTTCATTTTACATGTTATGATGGATTATATCAGTTTATTTGATGTTATGTGATGAACTTTGTGCTTTCAATTTAAATTTGGAACAAACTTGAATATTCGTATTTGAATTCATAAATTTAAATATTGTCCCTCATTGTGAAATTATAAATATTTTATTGTGTATTGTCCTTTTGTCCCATACATATGCATATAGTGTGTGAGGAAATAGAGGGAATTGAGAAGTAGGAGCTCTGTTTTGAGGGCTCCTGCTGGAGTGCAGCCCAGAAAACAGGGCCCTCAAAAGTAGAGGGAGCCCTCAAATGAAAAGTAGGGGCCCTGTTTTGAGGGCTACTGCTGGAGTTGCTCTTACACCACTTTAAAAGGTGGAACATGGTAACCCCCTTGTGGAATTGGAGAGAGCCAATACACACGCGCGCGCTCGCTCGCTCGCTCGCCTCGCCGAGCCGTGCCGTGCCGTGCGCGCAGGCGTGTCGGGTGCGGACACGTTTTTCTTTATCTATTCGAAAATCGAAATGCACTGACTCGTAGTAAATGGTATTAACGAATGGCTGGCAGTAACGGTGCAGTTACTACTGAATTATGGCTGCGGTTACTTTCGAGTAATGGTTGCAGTTACTAGTGACTAAGGCTGCAGTTACTCTGGCCTCTTCGTTTTTGCTGTTACAAAAGAACAGAGCACAAATGTGGCTCTTCTCTCCATACGAAAAAGAAGACAAGACAGTTCTGATTCTGGTTTTTATGGTTGTCCCTGGCAATCCCCATCCTGGTGAGGCGTGTGTACGATCGCACCGGGACAGCAGGCCTCCGGAACCTCGTCCTCGAAGGCTTGCACGAGTGAGGACGAATAAGGTTTATGGGGAGCGTTCGTGCGACTGCTGGCTGCTTCCCCGTCATTCGATTCTCTGCTACGTCTACATCAATTGCACGACTACTACCACAACACCATGACGAACAACGATCTAGCCAACTCCCCCGCTGCTGCTGCTACTCCTTCCACTGTATCTGGGTATGTCTATTCTGCACTTTTATGTTGGTTAGTATTATTATCTGTTGTTAACTTCAACACTGAGATAGGTATACTAGTGTGTGTCCTTCTGGATCTTAGTATGTCTATAGTGTTCCTGTTTACTTACTATGCGAATATGATTAGAGTAATTTTCATGATTTATCTATCAAATTTCTGGATTAAAGTATGTCGAAAAATGCTCATATACTCAACAACAATTTGGACTTTCGAAACAGAATAATAACCTTGTTTCGAAAAATAGAATAGTAATAACTCTTAACTTATTCCCTGAAGTTCTTTCGTCCAGATTGGCGATATAAGGAGCGCCTCAATGAAATAGAACGGATAATTTCTGTTCGACTGACCGACCAAAGACTCGCGGAGTGAATATAGAAGAAATAAATGGGTATCTGGCACTATCCATTTCCGACTTCGAGAAAAAAATATAGAATAAGATACATGATGAGTAATATTCGTATGTCAAGTGATATGAGTAAGTCTGTTGTGACTTCATTTAGAAATAAGATAACATATAAATAGATTATCACATCTAAATAGGCAGTTAATACTAAGTGCTCTTCCTTTCACATCTCAGTGATTAATCTCTTTGTATTTGATCTGATTATATCCTATTGTCTAATATTCTATGTAAAAAACAGATAATTTCTATTTGACCGACTGTTTAAAGGTTTATGGATAAGTATAGAATGAAAAAAATAAGTATTTTATATTACTCATATTTAACTTTAATTTAAAAAATATAAAATAGAATACAGAATAAGCTATTTCCATCCATAAACATTTGGCTTGCACCAAGGGCACTCATGAACAACAAAAAAAAAAGTAATTTCATAGGGGCATTTCGGTCGTCCGTAAACGTTACCAAGTGCATTCACGAACAAAAAAAAGTAATTTCATAGGGGCATTTCGGTCAAGTTGTCCCTCCCAAGATAATATATAATAATCGACACCTCCACGGCTCCACGTCTTGTTTGATGGAGAGTCCAGACCGGGCAGAGCAGATAGACAGACCAAGCTAGCTAGCTCCTCAGTGCAGGCTCCACTACCGAAACAACCAACCCCGAGTACTGCACACCACAGCCCCACTCTAGAAGCTTCCAGAAGCACGCGAGAGCCGTACGTGCATGCAGGAGTTCCAGCCCATCCCCGGCCTGGCCGGGCGGCTGTTCGGCGGCCCGGCGGATCCGGCGGGCCTCCGCCGCGGCGGGGCGCCGCTGCCGCCGGAGGAGGTGCGGTGCCCGCGGTGCGACTCGGCCAACACCAAGTTCTGCTACTACAACAACTACAACCTCTCGCAGCCGCGCCACTTCTGCAAGACCTGCCGCCGGTACTGGACCAAGGGCGGTCTCCTCCGCAACGTCCCCGTCGGCGGCGGGTGCCGCAAGCCCAAGCGACCCGCCGGCACCGACGTCGACAAGAGGGGCGGCGCCCACCGCGACGCCAAGAACCCGCGCTCCGGCTGCACCGGCGGCTCCAGCGGCAGCCTCACCGCCGCCGCCGCCTCTGTCGCGTCCGCGTCGAACATCGTTGGTGCAGCTGCCGCGGCGCACTCGAGCGGCGAAAGCACGACGACGACGGGCGTCGGCCCCAGAACCTTCGCGGCCGACGCGCTGCCTCTACCGCTGCCGGCGCCGATGTTCGCCGACCAGGCAGCCTCGTTCGCGTCGCTCTTCGCGCCGCCGCCACAGCTTCCGGCCTTCAGCTTCTCGGCGCAGCCCAAGGGAGAGGAGGACGTCGCCCCTGCACACACACACACAAAGCAGCCGTCGTCGGCGTCGTCCACCGCAGACCACATGGCGCCATTCTCTGTACGGTCAGGTGGCATGGCGATAGCATCAGCAACCGACTGGCCACCGGCAGCGGTGGACGCCGCCGGGATATTCGACCTCGCCGGCGGCACGTCGTCGTACTGGAACCTGGCGAGCTGGACGGACCCAGACGGGACCATATACCTGCCGTAGCGCGCCGTTCTTCAACGATCGTGCGGTCGTCCACGTACTGAATTCCATCGCTTGCTTGAGCTGTGGTTAAAGACTTGTCTAATTGTAGCCACCTTTTAATCCTATACGTGCCTGCAGCTTGGCTGCTGCTGTGGTTCTTTTTGGGCTGCGCAGATGTGTAAAAATTAAGGCCAACTTACGGCTGACCTTTAATTTAATCTATTATGCGTTTGTTGATATTTGTGAGTTCTAGTAGCTACAGTTCAGTGTTAATATCATGATCACTAGTGGTTAACTTTATGAATGTGTCTAGATATTATTCGGATATTTTTTTCTAATAATTATTCAAATTTGAAACCGTTGGGTTAAATATATAACGGTCCATCTCTTTTAAGGGAGAGATTTTTTGGAGAGAATTTATAACTATTAGATCTCTAATCTAACGATCATAGATCTAGATGATAGCTAACGATGATAGATCTAGATGATAGCTAAAATATTCGATAGCTAAGAAGAAAACACTCGGACTATAAACACCCTTCATTGCTTCAGATGATGTCTGCACTGGTGTATTCCCTCTTTCTGTTCATGAATCACGAGGGAGACAGAACACACTAGCTCACGTCTGTTGCTTCTCCGAGTCGGAGGTAGTTGGTTCGGCGTGGCATATGGCATGACAACGTGACATAATCTTCTACCAACTCTGGACGGATGGTCGTTGGTTCAGCGTGCCAATGGCTTCACATACATTTCCACTTACAAATTGGGCAATGGAAAATGCTTTACATGCTAACATTTTTGTGTACGTGCGTGCTACAAGATTATCTTAGCATTTGATGGCTCCCTGTGCACAATTCTACCCTTGATCTACACCAACGACCCAAGATATATACCATCTGACCAATGTAGTGCTTGTGCCAATGGCTTCACATACATTTCCACTTACAAATTGGGCAATGGAAAATGCTTTACATGCTAACATTTTTGTGTACGTGCGTGCTACAAGATTATCTTAGCATTTGATGGCTCCCTGTGCACAATTCTACCCTTGATCTACACCAACGACCCAAGGTATATACCATCTGACCAATGTAGTGCTTGTACTGTCACTATTTATATCATTATCATGTTGCACGGATATTACTTTAGTGCCTCTCTTTGGAATGTAGAATTTGTTTTGCGATACTCCCAAGAAGTGAAGTAGATTTTTGAGAAAAATGCGCCACAGTTACAACAAATTATAAGGTGGGTAAAAGTAGATCACATAACAGTAAATTTGCTTGTTTATGTTATTGATTTTGTTTAAGTGAAATAATAAAGTACAAAAGAGACCCGGTGGCACATCTGACACTACCGTGGTGGCAGGGATCATGTGGTTTATGCATGCGGTTCCCTCCTCTAGCAGAGCCCCGGTTGTTTTTGTAACAATTGCTGACAAAATGACATCACTTTTTTAGATAATTACTCACAACAAGATTACTTGTTGTTAATGTTTTTAGTGGAGATTAGTTGTGTTGTCAAAAACTATGTATCTTGGCTAGGTGTAGCTCCTGAGTTCATTGTATCAGTGTTTTTGAACGATTGTAATGTGAATTTGCTTAATTATTAAAATAGCTAGTTTTCTCAAAAAGTTATAGTGAAAAGAACTTCCAGTGGAGTTACCAATCCACCGATCGATTAATCTAGTGAAGTTTCGACGGCATTCTATTGTCACTTGATTGATTTCCTACACCACTGTCATACACGTGGCCTATGCTCGCATTACCACAAGCCCCTACGCCCTCTCCACCCACAACCACCATCCACAACCCCACCATTATCACTCCCAACACCCTTTCCCCCTACCATCACCGCCCCGTACCTCTCCACCTCGCATGTCTTGCCTCTATAGCTACAACTCACCGCATGTAGACGGCACTGCTCCTAATGGTCAAAGTACCGACACCACTATCCGTGCACACAGGCCAGACAATCAGACCCTTCTCTTGTCGGCGCACTCAAAGCGTCCATTGGTTTGTTCATGAGAACAGCGGATGGTTTGAGGCTAAATAACTAAGAGAAACAGCAGATGGTTTGAGACTAAATAACTAAGAGAATAAAATTGGGGGGGGGTGTTTGCAAGTTTTCCCATTTCAAATCTAATACACACAAACTCGAGCCATGATGAAAGCACAGCTAGCACCACGTCAGCGCCAAATGTGACACAACATCTCATTTTGTACTTTATTACATCACTTAAATAAAAGTAGTAATATAAATGAGTAAATTTACAGTTGTGTGACATACTTACACCTGTTTTATAAGTTGTTGTACTTGTGGTGTATTTTACTCTAGATTTTTCTTATATTTATATACCTATAACAAGTGTTTTACGTTACAGATGACAAGGGAAAAAAAAGGGGAAAACCCACTAGAAATTCTCAGCAATAAACATCCATTCCTGGATAGACCAGTGTGCCCCAACTACTGTTGGATTGAATCACTATAATTGAATATCATTTGGACCTATTTTAAAGTTAAAAGATAAGAAATAATCATAAAGGTAAAGGTCCACTTTACATCCTAAAAGTATCGCAAATGTCCTCTTTAACCCCTAACCCATAAATTTGTAATACTGTATCACTTCACCAGTGCTGGTTTTGAGAGTTGTTTTGCTATAGAAATCATCTTATTCAACACATTTATACATAGACCCGGCCACTTGTTTGCGGGCACGGAGGAAAGAGAGGAGCAGAGTGAGAGGGAGAGAGAGAGGAGAGCTAGTTGTGATGTGGCACCTGTAGTGGCAAAATCGGGTTACAGGTAGAGGTGCAAACGGAATGGATAATTTTTATTTGTCCGACCGAAGGTTTACGAAATGAATACGGAAGTGGTAGATAAATATCTGGTACTATCTGTGTCTGACTCCAAGAAAAAAAATATGAAATAAGTGATATCCGTCCATATATATTTATATGTCAAGTAATATAAGAAAGTATGTTGTGATTTCACCTAGGAATAAGATAACATATAGGCAAAATTGTCACATCTAAACAGGTGGGAGTCCTGAGTGTTCTTTCTTTAACATCTCATTAATTAGTCTCCTCATGCTCGCTCTGATTGTACCATACTGTCTAATGTCTTGTGCAAAGAAGCGGATAATTTTCGTCCGACCGACTGTCTAAAAAATTATGGAACAGATATGGAATGGAGAAATGGATATCTAGTATTATCCATGTCCGACTCCGACTCCAAAGAAAAAATATGGAATATGATACAGGATAAACGATATCCGTCCGTATTCATTATGATTGCACCCCTAGTTACAGGGAGGAAAGATTACAAGTCTTTGTATATAGTATACTAACCCACACCAAGGAACTGTGCCGGTTAATAGATCTGGTTTTAAATTAGTCTCACGAGGGTTTTTGCATAAAGCAATATAATTTCTATAGGATTCCTGGATAATTCCTACATTCCTGGCGGGATCTATAATTTTTGTATGGATTTACATTGTGTAGTTCGTTGATGATCTAGACCCGAGTTCATCTAGAATATGCAAGGCTGTAACATCGTGACTCCCATGCAGTGGCTGCTACGGATTGACTAAGGCAAATAGACCTGAGTTCATGGCTGGTGTCAAATATTACTTTGAAGTGGGGAAATCTGTTTAGGTTGCCAATGAAGTCATGGCATTGAAAATTTTCCCACTATGAAATAGACCGCAGACTAACAAAAAAAATCACGCGCGTCTTGTATCCTGAGAAAAAAAGTAATTACTAGAGACTCCATCACAGTGTTTCACGTCCGCGGCAGCATCAGAGATGGATCCATGTCGTCAGGTGCTTGCTTGCACATGGTACTTGTCTGCTTAACGTGACACGCCGCAATTCCCCTACGCGCGATACTGCGCAGCGAATGAATGCTCGATCGACGAAACGACAGACACGCGAGGGCACTGCATTGTCAAAGCTTCCATATCACCTGAACCAAGCAAGGACAGCATGGAGTTTGTGGGCACGGATTGCTTTGAGCCGACGAAACCTTCAGCGCCGGCCTGCCCCGACGAAGTCGTCGCGTTGAAAGATCCGACCATCGAGTGAGTGTCTGCCAGCACGGACGCCAAACGGAAACGAGCAGTCATGGCGGCACGGGAGAGGCCGCAGGGGTTAAGGCTCTGCTCGGTTGGGCTGAAAAGCTGTGGCTTATGACTAAAAATGTACTATATCTAGTTAAAATTTCATTGTACTGAAGGTGATTTATTTGGCGTAATTAAATTTAAAAAATTTAAAAATAGAAAAAATATGTTAGCTCATCTTGGACAACACAAACGAATAAAAAAAACAGGCAAAAAAGCTCAAAAAAATAAAAAAAAATTAGAAAAAAAGAAATTTATAAATAGTAAAAAATAAGCTAGAAGTTGAAGCTGAAACGAATGGCGCAGTGCGTCGTAGCTGGGCTGCTGCTCGATGACTCGATCGTGCATCTGGACGAAGGAACAGGGCGTTGATGTGCTCTTGGTCGCGGGTCCTCGATGGTGAATTTCTACCGCTCGTCGTTGTCCGGGCTTTCGTCCTCGCTCCGACCTAGCTTGGATAGTGAGTTACTACCGCTCTTCGCTGTCTGTGTTTCCATCCCAGCTCCAACGAAGCTTGGACAGTCGGCCCCCCGCCGAAGTGAAATGGTTGCTGCCCACGACTGTGTCAACACACCGCCGGGTCGCGCTGGGCCAGGGCAGCATCTCACCACAGTACTGTGTAACAGAGGAATAGGAGTTTTCCCTGTGCGTCTGGGAAGTATCTGACAGATGCGTCCATGCACATGTACTGCCACTGAGCTAGTAATACTCACGTACTGGGCGCACAGCGCCGGCCGGTACGCGATGACGGGGACACTGGACACTGTGCACGGACGGTTTGGCTGATTTCTTTTGGACTTCATATTTATGGATTTTAGTTTTACTATAATAATTATCTTATAAATGATATGTTTTTTTAAAAAAATGAGTCTATAAGTTAATTATAGTAGACATTGTTTTGATTTCAATTATTTTGACTAAATTCACATACAATTATCTCTTTCTTTATACTCTTTCTCACGAACATCTAGATCTTTCTTTATGCTCTTTCTCACGAACATCTAGAATGCAAAAGGCAAAAGCTCCCAAAAAAACCCCCACGTCGTTTGGAAGTTGCTGCATGCGTACGATCGCATCTTCAGCAAACAGGAAGCGACGATCTCCATCTCGTGTAGTAGTAGGGGTATAGATTCTCTCGAATGCAGCATATGCGTCGAGTAAATAACTATCTAACTGGCTTTATCACATCTTTACATTCCTATGTTCATATTTACTCACATACTGTCAGCTAGTATGGCCTCTGCAGACTGCTTGAAATTTAGGTTTCAGGGAACAACAACGCAATGAGAATGAGTGGCTGTGTTTGTTCGATGTCTGACGGCGTCGCGTGCTGGAGATCACCGTCAGCAGCAACATCAACAGAATCTTTGGGTGGTGAATGTGCATCTGTGCTCGACAATCAATCGGTTGTCGTCGATCACATTCTTATAATCTTATCACAAACAGCCTCTAGACCAGTACCCTGGTAAGTTTCAGCTGCAATATCTCCTTCAGATATTCCAATTTGGCCCCTGTTATTTTACAATTCCGACAAGCATCATTGCTCATGCAGACCATGACATGCCTTATGCACATCAGCAGGAACAAACACATCAATGTGCTATAGTTTTCATGGTATCAGAGTAGAAGAGTGATCTAATGGAAAATAGGCATTTATGGATGACAGCCAATCAGACACCTAAACTGCATTGCTTCATCACATGACAATAACCTATGTTCAAATGAATGTCTCAACTTTCGACCCGTTTTGACCAACAAATTAAGGCCCTCTTTAGAACAAAGGAATTTTTGAAGAAAAATAAAGGATTGCAATCTAAAGGGAAAAAAAATCCTATACATGGTGTTTGGTTTATAGGATTGCTTCACAGGAATTTCATAGGTAGGAATTTTTCCTACAAATTTGAGAGGAAACCAAACATGAGTTCCAACCTCATGTTAAAATTTTCTTTGAGAGCTCCAATGCACATTCCCTCTCTCTCCCTTCTCTCTCTAATCAAGTAACATATAATCTCAAAATTTTTGTATTTTTCATGTGAGGCATTCAAACACCTCTTTTGAACAATTCCTATGATTTTACCTCGTGTAGCATTCAGCAAGCTATAACATTTTAATGCTGTGTTTTTAGATTCCTGTCTTCCGAGTAGGCCAAACGAGGGGAATGGCTACTTCAGACGACACTCTCTGTAACTCTTTCCTTGAAAAGGCAAATGCTCACCGAGAAAGATTGTGCTAACACCAAGCTATGATTGGTGAAGACTGTAGGACAGACTGTTGCAGCTGGAGAGCATCTTCGACAAAAGTTGCATCCATACAAATCTGTTCGACAAGAAGGACTGTTCCCATTAAGTGATCCTGTTCACCGTTAAAGAATTGACAGCACGTACATATTAAGCTGTATGTTCACAGCAGCAGGCTTGTTCCTATGTACTGTCACTGCTGGGACTTGGGAGTCCTGCAATTTGCAGGATGCAGCAACTGGTAAGTGACAGGCCGTGCTATCGCAAAATAGTCTCTCTTCCAGCGGATAGAGACTGTAAAATTGCTGTGTAAAAGTAAAACGCAAGCAGCCAGTAGTTGAGGTGAACCTTATGTCAGAAACTGTTTTTTTTTAAAACTTATGGCGGAAACTTCATGGTACAAGATAGATACGATAACAACATTAGGGTGTGTTTGGAGCACAAGAACTTCATAGGAAATAGTTCATTTTTCACTCCAAATGCGGAAAATTCACACGAAAGCATACACTAGTGGGCGTTGGAGTGATTATACAGTGATAGGATGAGCATGGTTTTTGGTGCATGGGGTGAGATTTTCGGAGGCCATTTCTGATGAAAAATTCATGGGATCTATTTTCAAAGTGATTCCTGATTCATTTATTTCCCCCCCTTTTTGCAGGAAGTTTCTTTCTACATTTTCGTGAATCTTGGTTCAACGATTGATCCATGTTGGCTTGAAAAAGGCCTAAGAACCATGTACCTAAAAATTTGAAAGCCTAGTTGAGCCTGGCCGACCTAATTTTTTAGCATGGCCATGTCATACTTGTTTGGCCCTACTCGAGCTTCATCAGGCAAAGAAAATTTTCATCACAGACAGACTGGAATTAATTATGCCTTTATTGGGCCTAATGCAGCCCATTACAAACTATAGGACAATGTTGTCAGACCCAGCCCAGATGTTGATCGGATCAAGGTATCGGGTCACTCGCTGGACCGTTAGATAACGGTCGGACCATATGTTTTATTAAAATATATTTAGTATATATAGACATGACAAAGGCATACTACATACACCGTCTCAAAAATATATAGTTGTACAAAGTTATTTCTCTTGAAAAAACTTTCCTCTCAGGATGCACCTCTTGCCAAATTTCGCGAGGGTGGTATGGACTGGAGGTATGTGGGTCAACCCGGGTTAACTGACCGGTTTGCATCAAAACTTGGCGGTCCATCTCGGTTTGGTTCAGGCCGGGCTGATCTAGCCCGGACAGGCGAAAGACGCTCGGTCCAATTGTTTCTAGTCGGACTAGGGGTGGAAAAAAAGCTCGTTAGTGGACTCGTTGGCTCGGTTCAAAATTGCTTCAATTATACTTCTTAATTGGTTAAACATTAAAATGAGTTGATTTCAAATGAATTTGAATTTTGCTCAAGCTCGGCTCGGCTCGGCTCGTTAGCTCGTTTCTAAAAATACTTTTAAATTATCCGTAAAATGATATTAAATTAAAATACACCAATTTTAGAAAAAGCTCGATAAGATGAGCAGTTGGCTCGATATCCACCCCTAAGTCGGACCGCCGGGCTGGTCCGAATTTGATTACTATGGCCCCGTTTGGCACAGCTCTAGCTCTAGAAAATATGTAGATTTTCTAGAGCTGGTCATCTGTAGCTCTAGGAAATCCTGGATCTAGAGTTGCAGGCATGTTAAGTGCATTTACATGACTCATTTCATTTATATTATATATTAAATAAAAATATTTAAATCACTTTAATTTAGTCAACAAACTACAGATCCAGCATAGATCTTGGAGCTAGAGTTATGCCAAACGGGGCCTATGTTGCAACGTAAAAAATTTTTAGACTGCCACTGATGATTTATGTTTATAGCTGATAATTTTTTTATTCTAGCGTAAGTTTTATACGAACGAATCGAATGTCGATAACCCGTTTTGAAAAGATTATCATAATAAACGGTTTTAAAAAAAATAATAAACTAGTCGTCCTATTTATTTATTTAAACAAACCATAATTCATAAGATAAAAAGAAGTTTATGTTTTAAAATGAAAGATGTTTGGTGGCAAGTTTTGTTGCTAGTTTTTGCGAAAATGTTCTCTTTATTATCGTGTGCAAGTTTTAGCAATACGATCTATGTCGATTCCGAGGCTTTAGATCTGCACTTCATTAGTGGAATGAACCAAAATTGGTACTCATCCAGTCATCCCAAAGTTTCAGGGGAATAAAAACTTTTGGGTTGCCAGCGACCAAAATGATGCCATCATCTTTGGGGAAAAAATAGAAAAAAATTTAGAAGCCATACGAATCGGGAAGAACCTTGGCAAAGTACAGACACGTTGTAACCACTCTTCAAGTCTTACTAACCCTTAAGGGCAAGCATTATTAATCGTCAACTCGCCATTATTAACGGACTAACGATAGGTGTGTTGCTTATGTTTGGAGGAATTTTTTTTCAAAATAAACTAATTTTAATTCAATTTGCATAAATAAACCACTTTTTTTTTACAGAAACAATCCTTAGTCGCAGCCCACCAATTAACAGGCCTAGTTGCACGGTGGAGCTGCGACTCAGGCCCAGTTACACGTTGGGCACACAACTGAGACCCAGTTGCGCGCCGATGCTACAACTGGGCTCAATCATGTGGCCAGCCAACGACAGAGGGCTGCCAGTCCTTTTTTAAATTAGTACGTTATTTTTATTAATATTATAAAAATAATTGCTAAACAGTAGATTGTTTTATTAATATTAAAAAAGTAAATAGTAAATAGTACATTAATTTATTAATGTTACAAAAATGGTCCAAAAAAAATTCAAAATTGATCTTCTATCGGCATTTGAAACGCTGTCACACAGGTACTGACTTAATTTCTTGAACACTTCGATGCCTAGAATGGCACACATACATATTTTCCTTTCATGGTTAATAGTAGGTTATTCTTTTTCATGTTATTCAGAAGGCTTTTATAGTTCCAAGATATTGTTTAGCTAGATTAATTAGACAAAATGTAAGCACAGTGGAAAGCTGAATAATCGTAGCTTGATGAAAACTATGTGTGTGCATCAAAAATACGTATATTTTTTATTATGTGATTAATTGGACAAATATTTCATAAGCTTCGGTTTGAGCGAGAATATAGCAACGAAGATAAGATTTAAAGTCCGACATAACACATCATAATGAATATGCGAACTACAAAGCGTGTGGGGTTTAGTTAGGTGCATATGTTTCTCTTGCTATTCCTAGGTACAAATAGCAACATGCACAAACTAGCGACTTGAACTACAACTACCACACAAACATGCATTTTGGAAAGAAAAATACTTGATGGATGGAAATCAAGTCAGGCTTGCGGGTATACGTCCTACTCCCCCAGTGGGCTCTCCTTTGTTCTTCAAGATATTGTTCGCATACCTTCCACAAGCTCTCCTTGTATTCTTTCTTTTTCCTCTTCGCCTGTTCATATTCATGCTCCTTCATTCTAGCAATAGCTGCTGGTCCATATATGATAAGATCCATGTCCTCTTTAGTCAGCTACCATTCCTATGTGCACCTTCTCCATTGCTGCCGTACACGAACAAGTTAGTACTATTTAAAAAAGGTAGAGTGAAAATCTCGATAGAAGACTCACATGCAGCCACGCCATAGTGTACCCGCACACATAGTCATCCTGGTTTCCTACGCCAATAAGTCTGTACTCAGCCTAGACACCGCAACGACAACATACGATTTCTCGTACATAGCCATCGGGGTTCGTGGGTAGAACATATCCCTCATGGTTCCTTGGTTTAGAAGGGCCATCCATTGGTCTCTTTTCCTTCCCTTCCCTAGTCCCAACTGAGAGAGGTTTCTAACAGATAAATACATCGGGCGCAACTGCATAGTTCAACATGTATTTCTGCCTAATGAATGCCTTATCGTGCTTGTCTGGGTTGTTGATCCATGGATGAAATAACAACGCTCCTCCAGTTGTGATACTCGGATATAGTTACCTATATTTGAAATGCAAATGCAATGTGAAATATCGAGAGGCATGACTCATGCGGTAATCTCCGCATATGTAGAAAGCCTGGGCGGTAGTGCTACTTTGCATGGATTACTTGATCAGTGCCTGCTTACTGCAGTCACACTACAGACGTGGAAATTTCGGTGGTAAAAGAGTATCCTTAAAAGAATTATTAGGGTAGGTTCCTCCCTTCATGATAACCCATTTTCACTTCTGAAGCATATTTGTATAGCTGGACATCCACCTCTGCCTCTCTTCTCCCCTACCTCTCTCTTCTCTCTCTCCTCTCTATGTTAATTAAATTAGTTGGAATGGAGTGCTGCCTATAGTGGTGGGGGTGTGTTGGCTTTATAGCTGGCTGGGGTGTGGAGTGGAGGCAGTAAATTTTGGTGAATGCAAGTCTACTCATGTCCATGAGAAGGTATCTTTGCCTACAATATAGGTCAGCAAGTTGTCATTTCACTGGGAAAACTGGTGCATGTTGTCTATTAAGTCTAAAAAGGTGGCACGGTGTGGTGTAGGCGACTGGTGTGTGCTAGCCTAACTTTTCAGACTGAATTGACCACTTGCCAGTTTTCAAACTGAACTGACGACTCACATGCATAGATACCTTCTTGCAGACATAAGTGTAGTTGCATTCACCAAATTTTACCCCCGTCATTACTGTCAAATAATGTCAGTTTTTGAATTTTACCTTATCATAACATCCCATGATCACGAGATAGCCGAGAGCTTGAAGTACGAGACAAAATATTAGACAAAGGCTTGTATTAACTGTTGACCGATAGCATTTTCATGGTTGAGCCGAAGAAGTATGAAGTGGGGAGAGCAAAATTTTAGTCACCAAGTAGATATAGATACTCCAGGTTAGTGTTTAGGTCATAGGCTGGTCAATGTAATTGGAAACGATCCATCGAGACTTTATAAAAAACGAGAAGGCTGAAGGCAAGGTCAGTTGTCCATTGTAGTTATTTTGAAGGGCAGCAATACGAATCCAATGCTCAAATAGTTCACCTCAGGATTGCATGTTATGTATTCACAGACACCATTGGATGCTAGTCATGATAGGATGGCCCTCATGTTGTGCTACTGACTAGGGAATGTAATACAAGAACACGACATAAATAACAACATAAAAGATGATAACAACAAGAAAATCATATCACATAACAATAACTGGGACACGTGGGCCACTAAGTTGTGGCCCGCCTTGCACCCAGCCCCTCTTGGCCCAACGTGCCACCAATGGTCGCTACCTAGGGACTAAGAGGGTCAACCGATCGAGCAGTCTGATGGTCCTCACCTTGACTAGTGCAGAACATGTGTTGTATGGATCTATCGGGTACGTGAGTTGCATGGGGATTATTGTGTCGTATAGCTATGAGCCTCCAACCATGTCTGCGTGAGCCCTGAAGTCTGCAAGGAAGTCATCCTATGAGAGGTCCGTAGGGGACGAGCCCGTATGCCTAGCTCCCTACATCATAGTCATTTGCCCACCTGCATGTGAAAAATAGAAAGTGGTTAGTTAGCTACATTTGGCAGTCCGAATGTGGCAAAATCGAAAGCGATGGTGCCACATACCTAGGGTGGGTACCATGTAGTGGTAGGTCGATGACGAGGGCATCGGTGTGGTGTGAGGTGCCCATGGAGTCATCGATGCACCTATGCAAGTTTGTTTAGTTGTTACAAAAGATAAGTAAATACACAATCCTTTGAAAGCGTTACTTTTTGTGGGGTAGTGGTATGCAGGATTCGTTGAGGACGACGGTGGGCATGACGCATGCCATGTTGAGCTACCTGGTTGGTACGTTGATGTAACAGCCCAGGTTTTTATAAAAATAAAAATAAATAAATAAAAATTAATTAAAATAAAGTTTCAAATTAAAATAAGTATTTTTGTGGCCTAAATTTTATTTTTGGACTTGCCCTGAATTTTTGTTTTTGAAAAGCTAGATTTAAAAAGTATTTTAAGTGAAAACCTAAAAAAATATTATTAAATAAAATTATATTTTGGTTTTCTATAAAAATCTTATGTCAAATTAATTATTTGGATTTTATTTGCTTTTCTGAGTTTTTTAGAGTTTTAAAACCTATTTTTGAAAATTAGAAAAGTATTTTAGATATAAAAATATAATACCAACATTAGTTGGAAATATTTTTATTAAGTCTAAAATGTGTCCAGGAGGTTCTATGAAGTTTTTTTGGAATTTTTGGAGTTAATTTAATATTTTTTTGAGCTTTATAGAATTTATTCAGGTTTTCTGAAAAAGAAAATCAAATTTAAAAACTAAAATTCCCCTCCCCTCCCCCTCCGGCCGCCACGTGGACGGCTAGATGCCGCCCACGTCACCCGCTCCGCCCCGCCTACCCCTCTCCCGCGCTTGCCACCTGGCCGGGCCCGATGCGCGCCATACCACCTCGCCCGAGTCCATCTGCCCGTCCGCCCACCATCCAGTCTCAGCCGCCTGATTTGGCTTCCCCTCATCGTGGCTGCCCGCTCTCCCTCATGCGCCGACAGGCTGGGCCCGCCTGTCAGGGCCTTCCCCTACCCCGCGCGGCCCCCTTTCTTCCTCTTCTAGCACCGCCGCCCGCAACGGCCACCACCCCCACTCCTCCTGGCCCAACCGCCACCCTCCCCACGTCTCCGCCCCCTCTCCCGCATGACCCGCGCCGCCACGCACCCACCATCTCCCCCGATCCCGCGCCGGCCTCCCGCAACCGCTGCCCACCCCCCGACTTCTCCGGCGAGAAATTCCTCTTGCCCCGCCCCCTCGCCGCGCCTATTTAAAACCTCCCCGAGGTGCCTCGTCCCTCACTCCACCTCCCCTCCGCCTCAATTTCCCCTCCTCACCGCCGGAGCACCCCGCCCGCCGAAGCCCGAGCGCCTCCGCCGCCTATCCCTCGCCGCCGGCCGCCTCCCGTGTCCGCCGGAGTCCGCGCCAAGGTGAAACGAAATCCCCTCCCCTCCTCTCTCGGTTCCGCCCTTCACCGCTCGCCGTCGACCACCGGAGCTCCGACGGGCGTGCCACCCCGAGCTCCTCTCCGGCCGGCTGGCCACGCCTGCGCGCCGTGCCCATGTGGCAGCCCAGGTGCCGCCCGGTGGCCGCCACGTCGGTGCCACCTCAGCGCCATCCCGCCCCGTCGGCGCCACGCAGGCACACCCCGCCACCCGTGCCACCTCACCACTCCCCTGAGTCCATGGACTCGGTCTATATGGACCGGGCCCGCATGTCAGCCCCTCCCCCTCTTTTCCCGTTCAAAAATAATTCGGTCGAGATTAAAATCCCAGTGCTGACGCCATAATCCCAGATTTTCCTTTAGAAAAATAATTTCACAAATTCAGATTTTCTTTTTCTCTGAATTTAATTTTCCCGGAGCCCGTTCTCCTTCGTCCTAACTCCGATTGAGCCCATTCAAATTTCTAAATTCATCAAAAATCCCCCTATATCCATTTCTAGCCTCAATTCAAAATTTTGAAGTCAATTTGAATTTATTTGAATTTGATGGGTTATTTTCACGTGTAGACTTCGACGATTCGGGAGATTTCTTCGACGAAGATTTGCACAAATTTGAAGAGCAAGGCAAGTCACACTCCTTGATCATGTTGATCCCAATTTTCAAAATAAAATTATGTTGATGTAAATTATATTGCATGCATATTTTTACGTATTTCAATTCAGTTTTAAATTTAGTTATTGCCTAGTTGTTAATTCCTCCGATGATATTGAAATTCCTCGATACCTTGTCACCCTAGAAACAAACTCTAGTTAGTACACTAGTATTAGCTAGAGAATATTATATCAAATGCTTAGACCTGCTTAGTTATAATATTTGTTTTGAGGTACCTTTTCGCATGAAATGATAAGTTTCCTAAATGTACTCTTGACTTTGGTGAGTCAAGGAATGTTATGAATTATTTTGAAAATAAAATATAAAATCTGGTTTAGACTTAGGCAATTGGTTAGATTGGTGGGTGCAGGCATGCCCTGTTGGTTGGAGCCGCAGTGGTTGATTGTCGTGCACAAGGGTATGTGGTTGGGCCTTAGTCAGTTTAAGGACCGGTCTATGAGCTACTATTGCAAAGCCCTAATCGTACTACCACATGGCTGGTATGGGACAGCCCTGGCTGAATAATTTGCGAAGTCCCAACCTGAGTCAAGTCGTAGGTTGAAAGTGAGCGTGGTTGGTGCCATGTGAAGTCTCACTTAGGCGAGCGTGGTTAAGCCATGAGAAGTCTCGTCTAGGCTCAAGAGGGGGTCTCGGTCTGGTGGATTCCTTACTGGGGTGAAACCTTAGAGTTAGGACTGTGCAATCGGTTTTTTCGGTTTAATCGGTTCGGTATATACGGTATATACGGTGTTTGTAGTTCGGTAATATACGGTATTTTTAGAAGTACGGTTCGGTATCGGCAAATCCCAATTTATTTCGGTACGGTATCGGTAAATACCATATTTACCAAAGTTGACGCGAATTGCAAACGATATAGCAACTAGCGAGACGAATAGGCGATAATACATATACTATTGGCAATAGAATTAGAATTTTAGAAACACTCTAATGTAGTATGGAGATTCGATGACATATGCATAAAGTAATAAAGCATTAATAATTACTGATATTCTCTGCCTATTAAAAATATTTGTCTCTTAGTCTTATTTTATTTGAATAGCTTAAAGCAGAGAAACACTCATCAGTGATCATCACTTGAGCTCACATCTTCTCATGCTGCATGCAATCCCGCCACGTAGCACATCTTCCCATGGCTCATGCAGTCATGTTGTCATGCAATGATGCAATCCCGCCACGCAGTAGCAGCAGTCCAAAGCATCATCCTGCCACGCAGCAGCAGCAGTCCAAAGCATCTTCCCATCGTCCGTGGGAACAGAGGACCAAAGCATCCGCTGCGGAGTCGCTGGCTTTGTTCGGTATTCGGTTTTTTCGGTTTTTCCCGAAAAAACCGAATGCCAAAAAAACCCAAAATTTAAAAACCGAATACCGAATACCGGTCAAACCGAGTTGACCGGTTCGGTTTTTTCAGGTCAGTTTTTTCGGTTCGGTTGAAAAATGCACAGTCCTACTTAGAGTTGGCTCGATCAGGTTGAAGGCTTTCCATTGTAAAGGTCTTGTCATGACTCCTCGCCGCACACCTAAGGAAGTGTGTAAACTGGTGGCGATATGGGATGATCGTGTCTTGTGGGTAAAGCTGTACAACATCTGCAGAGTGTATAATCTATCGTGGATAGCCGTGCCCACGGTCATGGGCATGCTGAGTAAAAGTTTTTCATGGATTAGACTTTATTTTTCAAAAATGATTTTTGAAAACCTTATGGATGGATGGAATCCATGAGAGAATGAAAAACCTTGTGGGTAGATGGAACCCATGAGAGAGATTGGAAACTTGTGGATGGATGGAATCCATACGTGATCTTTTGAAAAAGATGGTCCGGGTGGGATGCCCGTGGATAGGTTGGTGTTTGGTCGAACCCTGCACTGACGGTATTATTTTTAATTACAATTATTGTTTTTACTTACTGTATTAAATTCAGCATTTTTAATCTATTTATTGTATTTCCTTAAATGCAGTTTTATGCAAACTAACCCTATAAGCCTTTCATTGAAGTCTTTATCATTATGTTTCATTTCTCCGTGTGATTTGCGGAGTACAAGTTTGTACTCACCTTGCACGCCCCTACACAGAGGAAGATATCGACGACTAGGTGAAGATCTAGACGAATAGGCCGCGTCTTACTGTCGTTTGCCTGTGGGCAGGTTTGGGCTTCGCTATTTATCAGTTTGCTCCCGCTGTTATTTTCTTTATTTATTTTGCCAATGTGCGTTGATGTAAGACTTGGCCATAGGGTCGTGCTCTTTTATTTAATAAAAATAGTCATTTGTGCTTGGTATTTATCTTTGTTGTACTGTGTGCACTAGCTGATCCTGGACTAGTGCGATTTACACAGAGGATCCAGGGGTCGTTACTCCGGGTTCCGACAGTTGAGGAGCTAGTGCTTGTCACGGTGGTGGTACGGTGCCTAGCGCGGGGGGGGGGGGGGCTGAGGTGGACATTACAACGACTTTCCATGTACATTTGAGAGCTGGTGTAAGTTCAAACTCCATTAAATTGGTTTTGATGATTAATAACAAATCTAAATAAGAGACTAACTCATTTGTGAAGTATGATATTGTTTAGTCTTATTTGAATGAAAAGATGAAAAGTTATGGAGGTATGCATTCGATGTTATATTCTTATATCTTATTGCATTCCTTGGATCCAAAATATAGATTGAACTCCACCAAAAGTCCAACATAAATATGTGCATATGTTTTTATTACACATTTGTATACACACATATTTAGGGATAGTTCACTTTATGTTTTGTGGTTTAATTAGTATTGATCCATGTTTTTAACAATATATATTGGTGATATCTACTTTGAAACATATCCTTTAAGCATATAAAACTTGTGTAGTTCATATATACTCATATTGCTTTATATTCAATTATTTACAATTGCGATGGTTGTCATCAATTACCAAAAAAGGAAAAATTGAAGAATATAGACCCGCTATTATGAGTTAATAGTATATTTTTGTAATTAATAATAATCACATCGTCGGACTAATAATTTCTATGAGTCGGATGAATAGGTTATGTTCTATTATGATGGAGACTTTAGATGGCATCATGAGTTGATCATCATCAAGTCAAGATTTAAGAAGAGGATGCATCATATGTAGATGCACATCAAGATCCTAAAGAGGAGAGGATCATAAGTTGATCATCAAGTCAAGAGAAGACCCATCATGTGTTAATAAAAGGCAAGTGAATGATGCATCATTGGTAATGATATCATGATAATGACCCAGACTTGAAGTAAAGATATTCATCATCAAGCTTTAAGAGGATGTTCAAGGCAAAGGTATAACTAGCCAGGACTAAGAATATATTCCTAATCTTTTATGAGTCTTGGTGTTTGGTTAGAAGATTGGATTAGTAGTATAGAATTCCTATACTATTAAGATGGGTCTTGTTTAGTAGCTTAAGTCTCATCATATGTTGATAGCTCAATCTTGCTTGCTCTAGCTCTCCGTGGCATGATGCTATTATTTGCAAATGTGTTTTGTAAATAGTTAAGCCTCATGCATTTAATCCTTATAGCATGTGACTATACTTTACAAATGGTTGAAATCCATGTACCTACTCATTATGGCATGATCTAAGTTTGCAAATATATTTTGCAAATTGCTGGAACTCATGCATTTTTCCTTGGTATGGTCTAAGATTACTTGTTGTAATTTCTTTGGAATTAGACCATGGCAATGACCCTTTAAAGTTCTTATGATTTATGCATTGATCTAAAATATTTGAGATTATACAAACAGATGTAGTCATCTGAATAAGCTTTCTATAGAGTCTAAGATCATTTAATTCTGACATTGCAGTCAAAAGTTATGACTATTTTTTGAGTGTAATCTGTGCTGAAATCTAGTGCCGGTACTATTGCCCTTATACCTATGATACAACTGTCCTACCAGTACTTCCGCCTGATATGACCGGACGGTTCGACTGGGGTCTCCAGTATAATCGGGCTTTGGATGGCAGATGCTTTTTTCAGAGATCATGTTTTTGAGCTTTTCTCATCACTTTAGACCGGTACTACCGCACTTTGTGTGGCGGTACTACTGTACCTTTTTGTAACGGCTAGTTTTGAGTGTTTAATGCTAAATTTTATTGCCACTAGCACTATAGCATGGTAGTATTGCTATGTAAACTGGGGTACTACTGCTCCTTCTGATTTTTGCTCCTAACGGCTAGCTTTTTGGTGGAGGCTATAATACCGCTTTGGCCAGTTGAGATACAGTCTTGTGGCACTCTATTTTATTATTTTGAGGTAATGTGAACTTTTTTTTCTTAATTATGCATGTGTTGCACCTTGTGACCAAGGAGAGAGGTCTCTAATTATATATGTTGCATCTAGAGGCAGATTTCATATGCACTTGAGCTTGTGCATTCATTGCACAAGGTGAAAGTCAAGCAAGGGGCTTGACTTGTTACTCTTGGAGATTGCTGACTCCTATACGATGTTGGAGGCATCATGTCTAGTGATTTTCTCAAAGAAAGTTGTGAGAAGACCTAGCGTGTTGTGAAGGTTAGAGCTCACTTACCAGGAGGGAAAAAGAGCTACCACTAGTGAAATTGTAGTGTTTGTCTTAATTCATGGAGCTAGTCCAATTCGTTTGGGCTTACGTCAATATGAAGTAGAGGAGACCAGTGAGTCTCCAAATACCACGGTAAAACATTGTTTGTTAATTATAGTTTGTTATATTGGGCTCAATCTATATTTAAACAATTTACATTTATATAATTAAATTGATTTTTTGTCACTCTAGAATTGTAAACTTTTGACATAGACTTAGTGTGTTGGTGCACTTACGCTTACCTAGTTGATTTAGATCTTATTTGTGCAAAACTGAATTGATTTACTCTTTCGCATATAAACTCGGTTTTAACCAAAGAGAATTTTAAAAATGCCTATTCACCCCCTCTATTTAGCTTCCTTGACCTTAATCTGTCGACAAGATGTGAGGCTGACGATGTGGCAGCTCTACTGGTAGATGTGTCATAGGGCCACTGTATGCTCGTCCCATGTGACAACCACGCCAGCCTGGACACATTCCAATAGGGGTACACCTCCTTCTAATGTCCATCACTATGTCATTCCATGAAAGACAAGAATAAAGTCATTGCCATGGACATTTAAATCAACAACATGATGTTGTCCTGCAAACTGAGGGCGAGCTCACCGCACAACAGGTGGAACATGTGGGTCTCTAGCTGCCAACGGTCCACCAGAGCAGTCAGGAGTGACTGGTCGAAAGGGAAGCCCTGGGAGCGCTCAACCTCTGCCCCCTCCTGATCATTGTCCTCCTAGTCACTGGCCTAGAACATCCTAGCTAGCGAAAGAAGGTCAGTGGCCCACAACCTGCAATGCACCAAAAAGAATGATGTGAGTACATTATGAACTAAAAATATTGTAATTAACATTTACACTGGTCGTACCTTGAGAACCAGTGCAGGTCTACCCTCCAAGACTTCACCGGGGTGTGAGTCACCAACACTCCTAGTGAACTGCATCCTGTCTCTTAGGAGGAAATGATGAACGTAACTGACTGCAGCATTGACCATCTAATGTGTGGTCCAGCAGGTCATACGGCCAAGCGTCTCCTGCTCCACGACCCACTATACCTGCAAAACAAAGGACAAGTTAGTGAAAATTGAAAACATCAAATCTGGAAACAAAAGTACCAATGAATTAAAGACAAACATGAGCAAAGTAAAAAAATCCAGTCTCATAGCATAACAATATTGTGACACATAGGTACACATTACTCAGCATACATCTCAGATTTACAACACATTTCAGTACATATGGGGACAAGTAAAGTACTTTAGAACAATTATAGTACAAATGCTTAACACGAGGATGCAAAATATAGGAACAAACTACAATAGACTATAGGTACACATGCTCAAATGGCAAACCCAAACTCGTTCTCAACAACTAGTCACCCTCCATGACCACGAGCCGACTGTTCTTAACCCTCACGAGGTTCATTATGCTTCATGCACTTGTTCTTTCTGTGACCGTATTCCCCATAAAGGATGCACCTCTTGGTAGGGCCTCCGACTTTGGACTCATTCATGTCATTCCGGATATGACGCATCTACTGGTGGCTCTTTTCACCTTTGAGAAACTCTAGGTTAGGGACCCATATCCTAGTGTCAATGTCGGAGTGCGTGAAGTTTCCAACAACACAGAATCCACATATCTCCCCGATCCAAGTCTGAAGCACTTTGTCCTTCATGAAGTACTCCAACACATACTCTGCAGGGTCCATCTTGATGAACCCTTATACAGCAAACACATGGGAGCATGACCTATGGAAAAGCTCTATCTTGTTGCATGTGCACTCGCACATGTTGTTCTCATCTCCAAGATTGACCTCATGCGTGATCACAGCACTGGGCATTCCAAACCTAGATCTATCCCTCAGTAGCATGCAAACTGAAGCTGTTTGGTCCCCATGAAAAATATTGCATGCAAATGCACCTTCTCACACTTGTCCTTTGTGTACTTCATTGTCATGGTACAATAGGACATCGCTAGATTTTTGGCATGCAGTGTGGTAGCACGATGTCTATCCTTAAAATACTTGATTGTACCAAACACCACACCCTCGGCGATGGCCACCAAGGGAATACCATGAAGGCCCCTTAGGTATACCTTACCTTGTTTTGTGTCATAAAGCAAGGCCCACTTCTTCACCTACTTAGCCTCGATTCAATGCAAGAAATATTTAATACTTCTCGCAATCTTCCTCAACCCAATGGGTCAATCACTAGCAATACCTCCAGTCATTTTGATACATGTTCTGTGCTTGTAGCAGGTTGTTTGTTCCTCTAGTCAACATGCTTCTATGTCAACTTGTTTAGCTTCTCCCAAATTGCATCAAACATTCTCTGTTGCTTTTGTTTGCATAGCCTGTTGAACAACTACATCAACTTGTCATCTTTGAATTGCTTGTAGAAGTTGGCACCTAAGTGCCACATGCACCAATGATTTTACATGTCACACCAAGGAAAAGGCTCATCTTCGTCTTCCTAGAGTATCTTGATATCCTTCGTCAACACAGCGTGCCAATCATGAATGGTGCAAATATCGGGACATTCACTGACCACTCCAACCTTTACATGCCTAAAGAACCATAACCAATGGATGAAATTCTCCCTCTCCACAAATGCAATAGCTAAAGGCATGATCTGATTGTTTCCATACACCCCATTTGCCATCAAGATCCACCCTTTGTAATTCCCCATCAAGAAAGTTCTATCTATGCACACTAGTGGCCAACACTGTTGGAAGGCATCAATGCATACACCAAATACAAGAAAAACCTATTGCATTACCATGTAACCCCCCAGAATGATTGATGGTTGTTATTTGATAGCAATGCACATCTCAGAGTTTCTCTCCTACAACACATATAATATATGAGGCAGATTGTCATAAGCAGATTCAAACGTGCCAAATATTTTCTCCATTGCCTTTTGCTTCGCCCTCCACGCTTGTGCATAGCTTATCTTGTATTTATACTTTTTCTCTATGGCTAGTATTATATGTTTTGCTTCTATGTCCTTCTTCTCCATAATCTCTCTATACATGAGATTTGCAATGAAAAAGGAAATAAGGTTCCAGTGCTTTGCTAGCACATTGCTTAGA
This sequence comes from Dendrocalamus latiflorus, assembly GCA_017311315.1. Lineage (NCBI taxonomy): Eukaryota > Viridiplantae > Streptophyta > Magnoliopsida > Poales > Poaceae > Dendrocalamus > Dendrocalamus latiflorus. Next base: position 28,118,697 of record CM029617.1, on the reverse strand, counting down.
ACACACAAATGAGCCTCTACATTTGACACAATCCAGTGCATTTCATTGCTTAGAACACACAAATGAGCCTCTACATTTGACACAATCCAGTGCATTTCAGGCTTTAGCTGGTACCCATGAATACACCAAGGACACATGGTTGCTTACACTTTACAGTGTACTACTGTTGATTAGATTTGACAACCCTACATGTCTTTTGTGTTGACAACACCCACAGTTTGACAACATCTTACAGTGCTAGCTTGTCTGCATACATGGCATGGACACTGTAACATCTTAACGTTCAGAGCCTTTTTGAAGCTTTTAAAAGAAAAATAACCATTTCAATTTGTCTGGAATTAATTAAAGCTTAATTAGAATTTTTAGAAATTTAAAAGATTTAATTTGAGTAAAGTAAACATCAATTAAAATAAAACTAGTTTTTGTTGGGTTCCTTGTGCTACAAGGATTTTTTTAATTTTATTTGCTATTTTTTTCTAGAGATCAATTTGATTTAATCTAATTTCCAAAATTTAGAATTCCCAAAACTACAAATTTCTTTCCTTGGGCCGAATCTCTTTTTTTAGCCCATGTCTTTTTTCTTTCTGGTCGGTCCACCTCTTTCCTGCGCGGCCCGCCTCCTTGCTCCCTTCGCTGGCCTGCCTCCTTGCTCCCTTCACTTGGCCCAGTGGCCCGCTGCACAACCTAGCCTGCCTCACGCGAGCCACCACCTGTTGCTAGCTTGCATGCCAGCTGACTACCACGTGCCTGCCCAACCCACCGTCCATACCACTTATTTGCCAGCCCACCTCGCTGCCATGTGGCCCCTTGTCAGCCGTCTTCGTTTTGGATTCCTCCCATCCCCATCTCCAATTGGGATTCTCCACCGAGCCACCATGAGATTCCTCCACAAGCGCGCCTTCCTTGTTAGCTATATCTTGACTATAAATGTTTAGGCATAGAGTTAGTGGCTGCATACACGTAACGGAAGCATTAGTAGCTGCATTTAGCATTTTGCATTAAGTGGTTGTAACGTTGGGTTTTACTGGTCGTAACATATCATAAAGACTTATAACCGTGTGTTATATTCAGTAGTATATAAAGGGGAGAAAATCAGAAAAGACGCTGAGACGTTTACGTGTTGACAAAGCCTATATTGTGCTTGTATGTGCTATTCCAAAGAGTTTTCATGTGAGTTGAGTGGTTGTAGTACTCGATCAGTGTGTGTAATCGAGTACTACCATAGTCATAACTCAAGTACGAGTACTAGTGCAATCATGTGTTCCGAGTACTGCATGGAGTTTTGAGTACTCAGTACCAGTCAAAAACCCACTTCGAGTACTGTAGCAGTTGAAGGAGTACTGTAGTACTCGAAGAAGCTCACGACCACATGAGGAAAGTCGTGCACATTCTCGAAGAAGCTTACGACCACGTGAGGGAAGTCGTGCGCATACTCGAAGAAGCTCACGACCACGTGAGGGAAGTCGTGCGCATACTCTAAGAAGCTCACGACCATGGCAAATCATGTTCGACCACGTGAAAATCTAATAATTGCTATCAGAGCGGTAATCATACGTCCCTGTGAAGATGCAGTGGGTACAAGATCAGTGTCTCCTCCCTTCGGAAGATCCGTTAGTGCTAGTGGGCGTCACACGATGGTTCTTGGCAATGGCCAAGAGATGGTGGCGATGGCGCAAAAGGAGAGCATCACGATCCAGTACCTGATGTTGACCAGTAGCAACTATGTTGCATGGTCAATGAAGATGCAAGTGTACATGGAGGCGCAAGGAGTGTGGGATGCCATTGAAGAAGACGACATTGAGAGGTGCCAAGACAAGTAGGCACTTGCGGCCATCTACCATGGTGTGAGCGAGGAGACTCTTCTTGCTCTCAATGGTAAGAGAACAGCAAAGGAGGCATGGGCGACTCTCAAGTCCATGTAAGTTGGAGTTGAGCGTGTGATGAGGACTAAGCTTCAAACTGCCAAGCAAGAATTTGATAACCTTTATATGCATGAAGGTGAGTCAATCGATGCATTTGCCATGAGGGTTACCCTCGCTCTCAGCAAGATGCAAATGCTAGGAGAGTGGGTTGAAGACTCTTGTGTGGTGAATAAGGTGCTTCGGGTATTAACATTGAAGTTTTGCTGATCGTTTGCACTCTTAAGAACCTCGAGGACTTGGATGTGATGTCGGTCAAAGAAATGTTCAGGTAGCTAAAGGAGTTCGAGGAGTGCCACATGGTTAGTGAAGTGGAAGGTAAGCACCTGCTACTTACCTATGCCCAATGGGAGTCCAGAGCCAAGAACAAGGAAGGTGGCTCTAGCTCCGGCAAGAAGGGCACCTATGACAAAGCGAAAGTTCGGTGCTACAACTGCCAGAACTATGGGCACTATTCTTAGGAATGCCCTGAGATGAAGGCAGTGGCTCATCTTGCTGTAGCAGATGCAGACGACAAGCCAACGATGCTTTAAAGTCAACAAAGAGTCTTCATCATACTTTTTTTCCTTTCTTGCATCTAATTGAGTCCGTGTACGAGTATGAGTGAACGATTGTGTTGTAGGGGTGGCCCCCACCTAAGCCCAGTAGGCTTGTTAGAAGGATGTAAGGCCCAAAATGGGACATGTGTAATGACATCAGTACCCCTGAGGGGAATACTCACGTGTAAGGGTATAATTGTAAAAGCGCTCCTTATGTGGATGTATATATATAACATAGGCTATGGGAAGGAACGAAGACCCCATTACTCACCTAACTCTCCACTACCACACACTCTCTCTGTTTGGTCTGTAACCACAACAGTTGGCGCCGTCCGTGGGGAGGACAAGAGCAAGCCTCCAGATCCGAAGGAGGATGGCACCAAAGAAAGCTTCACCATTGGCGGCGAACAAGAAGAAGGCGGAAGCGGCGAAATCTCGCGTCAATACCAGGGCTTCGGCTTTAGCAGCTGCAGGTACAGGTGGCGATGCAGGTGTGGCGACTACGAGCACCGGCGTCCACGACGCGACGCCCAACCCCTCCACCACCGCGACAAACAACCCCGCCACCAGCGACACAACACCCGACCTCGCCACTGTCGCCGCGCTGCCAGACCCCGCCGTCACTGCCCCGACGACCAACCCCGACGGTGGCAACCCCGGCACGTCCACTTTCCCACCCGGCGTAGGAGCGGTGGGCGGTCCAGGCGACGACGTGGGCCTCGTCACCAGCTCCAGGGTCCTCCAGGACAACGCGGCGGGCAGCCTGGGCGTGCAGGCCGTGGTCACCGCTGCGCCGATCGCGCCGCCGGGCGCACCGACGGCCCCAGCCACGTCCGCGGTGGAGACCGCCCTGTTGGCGGCCCTCAGCGCGTTTCAGCGGGAGCTGACAGACCTCCGTGGAGCCGTGCGCGACATGCAAGAGGCCCGGAGCCAACACGCCCCCCTGGCGGTGGCATCGGAACCCGCTCCGGAGAGGGCGGACAGTCGCGACGCCCCCACGTCTAGTCGCGTCCCATTACGGCGCGTAGACCCGGAGTCCCCGCTCTCCGCGGGCCTACAGCAGGCGGCATGGCCTGAGGACATCAAGTTCCCGAGCGTCATCGAGGCGTACAAGGGTGACTCCGACCCGCGAGAATTCGTGCGCGTGTATGAGACCACTATCGAAGCCGCTGGCGGAGACGACACCACGAAGGCAAAAGGACTCCCCCTCGCGTTACAAGGGGTGGCGCTCTCGTGGTTCTTCACCATCGAGCCACAGTCCATCTACGCGTGGGAGCAGATCCGGGATCGACTTTACAACAATTTCCAGGGAAACTACGTCAAGCGTGTCGAGGCGGACCAGCTCTTCGCAGTCAAGCCAAAACCCGAGGAGGGGCTCCGGAGTTACTTTGAACGCTTCGCCAAGGTACGCTGCCAAGTCAGGGACGCTAACGAGGCAACCGTCATCAATGCAGCCGTACAAGGTCTCCGCCCGGGACCGCTAGCCGAGTATAGCGCGCGGAAGCCACTCAAGTCGGTGGCACAACTCTTCGACAAGATGGAAGTGTACGCCTGGGCCGAGGAGGACGTGCGGAGGCGCAGCGGTGACAGCTTCGATGCCGGTCAGGCGGAGGAGTTGTCGCAAAGAAGAAGCATAAGAGACAACCCGAGGACAAAACACACACAAGCGTCCGTGGGTGACACTGATGTGACGATGGCCCGATCTTCCGAGAGTTACAGATAAGTCGATTATGGAGAACAATCAGTTAATTTCAGAATTGCATAGAATTGAATTATAGTCCGTATCTAGCACTTAGCCTATGTTGCTGATCAACCAAGAATGGAAGAAGGCTAAAAACAAGTGTATGGCAATGTGTAGGAGTGGTAAATACAAGATAATTCAATCCAATGCAATCTGGAATTGAAGAACACAAGGATTGACCCAAAACTGAAAACTGAAGATTTCTGTCCACTGGACAGCACGTTGGTATTTTGGTCGTAACTTTTTTTTAAATGCCTCTTTTTCACTGATTCTTTTTTTCTCTATTTTCTGAAGGCTTTTTATACAGATTTTCTTTTGGGGCCAACTTCCAAAACCCGACACAGAAATTCGCACAAAAATCACAACTGCTGACAGTTGCAGATTCAAAACAGATAATTAGGTCAAATTTCACCGCATATATCTCTTAACTGCCTTGCTGGAATCTAATGGCGGTGGTCTCACTCAAAAATAATCTTGAAATCAAAAGATATGGCGTTTTTGGTGGCGGCTGCAGAGAAAGGAAAAATCAGCCGAATTTGGAAATTAGGGTTTTGGGGGGAATTTTTCTTTTGTTTGGATTTTTTAATGGAACAAAGATATGACGAGCAACTAGACAATGCTAATATGGACACAAATTCAATTTAGCAAACCAAAACTAACAGATTGAAAGGCACAACGGGGTTTGGACAGCGGAATTAATTCTTTTTGTGGGGCAATTTGTTTTCTGGACTATAGGAAATAAAAACCAATCTACTAACTAGGGATACAAGAATTACCTCACGGGCAACCATTGCTCTGATACCAACTGATGTGACGATGGCCCGATCTTCCGAGAGGTACTGATAAGTCGATTGTGGAGATCTCGATGTTGATGATCCAAAGGCTTCGACCAAAATAGATCGAACCCCTCGCAATTAGGGGTGGACAAATGGCTCGAGGCTCGTGGCTCGGCTCGGCTTGCAACAGGCTCGGCTCGGCTCGTGGCATTTACGAGCCGAGCCGAGCCCGACGTTGAGCTCGGTAGATTAACGAGCCGAGCCCGAGCTGGCTCACGAGCCGCTTGAAAGGCTCGTTTGGCTCGTAACACGGCGGGGTCGAATGGCCCATCGGCCCATCTGCGAGGCCTCCCAATCCCGTTCCGCCGACACCAAGACCGCACGAGTCGGGCGATCCCTTCGCACGCACCAACACCGCAGTCCGCAGCCCCCGATCCCCTTCCGATCCCCGATCCCCTTCCACCGACGCACTGAACCCTAGATCCGGCGCCCTCCCGATCCTTCGCCGTTCGCCGGTGCTGGCGCCGGCCCCTCCCCTCTTCCTTGCCTCAGTCTCCACCGCCCTAGATCCGGCGCCCTCCCGATCCCCTCTCAACCCTAGATCCGCCGCTACGGTGCCGCACGTACCCTCGGCCCTCGCCGTCCGTCGGCGCCGGCCCCTCCCCTCCTTCTCGCCTCAGTCCGGCGCATGGAGCGGCATGCGCAGGCCAGCATGGAGTCGAAGAACCGCGGGCGCGGAGAGAGGAGGTCCTCCGGGTCCGGCTCCGCCTCGGCATCGACCCCAGTGGTGAACCGCGTCCCCAACCCCTGTCCACGGCCACCTTCCTGTGGCAAAGCAGCTCCGACCTCGGCACCGGCAGCCTCGGTAAAGTAGCTAACCCATGTTCTTGAGAATTTATCCATGCTTCTGCTGTCACCATTGTTATGTGCCGTGTCCTGTGTGAGGCTATGAAGATGTTTGGGGAAGGGAAGAGGATGTTGTCCATGATGTCTCTTAACACATGCGAACACTTCATCTAAACACATCGTTTAAAGCATCTATTACATTCCTGTCTCAAGACTTGTAGCATCCAAAAGTTCATTGAAGCTTCTTTAATTAGTTCAGGCAGATTATAAGTATATACAAAGAGCTATTCCTCTGCTGCCAGCACTTCAGTTCATCACATTTCAAACTAATGTGAAATGAATCACAAGAAGCACACAGTATATACAGTTAAATGTATTCTATCCTTCAGATGAACATATAACCAATGAAACAATCCCTTAGTGCTGAACCCAATATATATGTGTCTGGCTGCATATCAAATAAAGATACTATAGCGAATGCAATCACGCAATAAAAATATGTAATTTGGACTAACGAGCCTAACGAGCCAAACGAGCCAAGCTCGAGCTTTTTACCGAGCCGAGCCGAGCCTGTTTTTTAGCTCGTTAGTCTAACGAGCCGAGCCGAGCCTCTCTTTTACCGAGACTTAACGAGCCGAGCCGAGCCGAGCCAGCTCGATATCCATCCCTACTCGCAATCACTACACCACTGCTTCGTTGGTTATCAACCGTGCTGAACACGGTTGACCTCGCCAAGAAGGCTATCTCCTGCAAGCGAATCGAGAACACAAGCAAGAGAGTTTAAGATACAATCTGAAATTGTGAATAATGTTTAAGTTCACAAGTTGGGGTTCCTCAACCGAACATGCGGCGAAACTGCTAAGCAGAATAATCTCTTAAGAAAAACCCAAGGAAAACTAAAGGGGTGCGGCCTCCTTAAATAGGGGAGGGGAAAGCCGCACTTATCTAATGACAAGGGATATGGTACTATTCATGATTACTGTTCACGCGGCCATGGTACTGTTCATGTGAATAGTACCGGCCCAAATAGCCCAAGTTACAAGGCCCTCAGCCCACTTTGACTCGGACTGGAAAAGTGACGTGACTTGTTTCGCAGTTTCTTATTTGCTCGGATGGAGTTTGGAGGTGAGACTAGATCCATCTGAAAGTAGACTCCAAGAACTTTCCAACGAGTACTCACGGGTCCTGAGAAGCCTTCTGGATCACAAGTTATGGCCGTTTGAAATTGGCCTGTCAGGCTGAATCCGAATTGATCTGGAGGCCGAATTGGATTCCAAAACCTGTCCAACTTGAACCCTTACTTCAATTGATTCCAAAGTGATGTGGTGCTACAAATATATATATTTTCATCATTAGGTAGCACCATATTCTCATTTAAAATGTGTTGAAGTTGAAGAAACGAATTCACCTTTATTTCAATCATGATATTGACCGCTATGGTCGTATGTGTTGGTGGCGTGGGCGTCGTCAGCGACACGCAGCTGGTCCTCCAGCGCCCTCCGTTCGCGCGCGCGAGTCTCCTTGAGGGCTGTGCTGATTGCAAGCGTCTACACGGGCGCAAGAACAAAGGTTACCCATCAGATAAGCAAAGGACATGCAGCGAGAGCAGAGATCGTTACCCTCATCTCCGAGGCACCCAGCGCGAGCGCCAAAAGGTCACCCCCGCAGGACTGCAGCACCTGCCGATCTAGGTGGCCGCTAGCGTACTCCGCCACCACGCTCAAGGCGTGAAGTGTCTCCCACCGAGGGACGAAGTCGGAGACGCCAAGCCCTAGAGCCCCCACCCCAGCGCCTTCGGCAATAGTTGGGGCGCACACAGTCCCCTGCTCAATTAGGCTAGAGACATCGCGGGCACCCCCGTTGCTTGATTCTTGTCCTCGTCTGGGAGATCTTGTCTCGCCTGATGTCGACGGAATAAGCGAGCAAATCGGAGAGAGTTTCGTGAAGTCGCAGGAGGAAAATGAACCACACCTACCTCCAGTACCCTCTACCGCGGTACTTCGCTGGGCCTCTACCTGGGTCATGATCACCTCGCTGGCCTGAGGAGCGACAACCCTCTCGGCTTCAGCAACATCCCCGCTAGGTGTCAGGACCTCGATCACTGGGCCTGCCACGCTGAACCGGCCCCTCGAAGATGGTGGTGACTGCACCCGTGGGCGTTTCGCCTTCGGAGTTGCAGGTGATGCCTCCGTGGTTACCTTGGCAGCCGCGGAGGCTGTCGTCAGCGACAACGCCGCGGTTGCCGCTAGAGGCGACGAGGCATCATCTTCAAGAACAACGAGGCTCGGGACCGTCGCCTCACCACCGTGTAAGGCCTCGTCGGGGGTTGTGTGCCTCTCCGAACCGGTCGGTCCGAGCTCAGCGCCCGTCTCGCCCCCCATCTCCATGTTCTCGACCGGCGGCACGTCCGGCGAGCTGAAGGCAATGGTCTCCGATTGGACCTCGCATCGAGAGGACGGCGCCACCGCCGTCGCGCCGCTCGGCGATTCCACAGGCACCGGGCGTTCCGGGACGAGAATCCCCAGAACCTCGCATACCCGGTTAATCCGCCCTTGCTTTGCCAAGGAAGTTGCGGATTCACGGGCCTTGTGCTCCTTCGCCGTGTACGGCCCAAGAACCGCAACCACCGCGCGCTCCGCATCTTCTAACCGGCGCACTGCACGCAAAAGCGGAATATCATACCTAAGGGTTTGCGACCACCCAGGTGGTACGTGACCTATGGCAGGGATACTTACAGGGCGTGGAGGGCTTATGGAGCGAAAACACCCCCGGGTGTATGCCGTCCTTCCGGTCGGGCCCTCGCCGCTCGTACTTCCAGTTACAAGAAAGCGGAGATATCCCGTACATGGTGAACTCCTCGGCGAGGTCGCGCATGTTGAACCGGAGGGCGATGCCAGCAAGTCTCCGCGCCTGTTGTTCGTCGCCGGACCGAGGCGTCACATCCGGACAGCAGTTGAATGATATCGGCTCTCCCCGGCTTCGAAGGCCGCTCGTGCTCGTCACAATGTGATAGAACCACTGCCATGTCCAGCCAGACTCCCGCTTTCCCGCGTAGCCAACGCGGGGAACAAGTGCGAGCAATCCGTCCTCAGCACGAAGTCCACGCTGCCGAAGTTCGAGTACACCTCCCCTTCCATTTTTTCGGTTGGCACCGTGCGTCATGCAGGATGGCGAACAACTCGGCGCTGGGACGGGTACCTTTCGTCCGCATCGCCCAAGTAAAGATGGCCAACTGAACGATCGCGGTCGGAGTCAGCTGCGCCAGCTCCAACCCATAGGCTCGCCGCACTTCGCGAACAAAGAATGTCGCCGGGATTCGGAGCCCGGCATCGAAGAACGCCACGAAGACGATCGCCTCCGATTCTCCCGGGTTCGGCTCCGTTTCGTCAGGCCCGGGCAAACGAGCTCCGGCACGATCCTCCAGCTTCTTCTCCCGAAGAAGGGTTCGGAGAGTCTCCTCCGTGACGCGACTTTGCCCCAGCACACGGGAGCAGCGGCCCTTTGACTTCTTCATGGCATCCCAACGATGGTTGGTTTGCCTTTTGTCATGCAGAACCAGGCAATACTCCGCCAGTGGTGGCGTTAGACAGCGCTGGCTCGACGAGGCGCTCTCGCTAAGACGGCGTGCAGGATCGTCAAGGGCGGCACCCCTGTCAGCTGGGAGGTCGGCGCGCGCAGCCATTCCTCTCTCCCCACTGCGGCGACGAGCAGGAATGGATGCGAAAGTAGCAGCAGGATGCGCAAGAAAACGGAAAGAAACGCGCAAGCACAAGCAAGCAGGCAGCCAAGGGGAGCGTTTGCATGCCCACAGTGACGACTTATAAAGTCCCCCGTCTCCCCCGCAAGCAGAAGATCGAACGACAAGATTACAGCGGTTCGGCTACCCACGATCGGGCAGTGCAACGCTGACAACCGCGGCAGGCGGCGATAGGTGGGCGATCAGCGCGTAATGCGCCGATACATTCCTACCGCGTGGCCACTTTCCCTGGGGAAGAGGTGAACGGCCGTGGTCGTATGACAGCTGGCATCCCACGACGCCCCAATCACAGCCTGTTGCGTACCCATAGAGCAGCCACGACAGCCTGCCCCTGACAAGGGACGGCGCGATTCCAGGCGTCATTAAAGCGCACTCCCAGGCCACGCAGCCACCTCTCCGCGCTGGCGCTACACCACGCGGAGCACCTCCTGAGACTCGGCTGCCTGGGGCAGCCGCCCAAGTTTTACTTCACACCCACAAACATCCGGAGCGCGAAGCATGTCACGCCCTAACCTCGGCCCTGTCGAGGCCTTCGACCTGCTCGGTGTCTTCGACCTCGAGGCCGCATAGCTCCGGGAGCGGAAGACACGGCTCTCGCACCATAAGCACGAACGAAAGTGTATCTAGGTCATCGAGAGTCACAGGCCGATGGCATGGAGGGGGCCAAAGGGCTCAGCGGCATGGCTTCGGCCCGTAAAGCCCTTCACCATGAGAGGTTCCTGTTGTAGGGGTGGCCCCCACCTAAGCCCAGTAGGCCTGTTAGAAGGATGTAAGGCCCAAAATGGGACATGTGTAATGACATGAGTACCCCTGAGGGGAATACTCACGTGTAAGGGTATAATTGTAAAAGCGCTCCTTATGTGGATGTATATATATAACACAGGCTATGGGAGGAACGAAGACCCCATTACTCACCTAACTCTCCACTACCACACACTCTCTCTCTGTTTGGTCTGTAACCACAACAGATTGCATTTTGAGTCAATTGGCATAGTAGGAGTGTTGCATGTATCATTTATCTGTTTGAGTATGTATGATGTATGTTACATACATGTGCATATTCATGTCATGGTCATGGTCGTGCATGATGTAGGTGAGTGAGTGTGAGTTCTTGAACTTGTGTCCAAGTTCTCATGTGTGTAAGCTCTCATGAGAGTCTTTGTCGTCGTTAAAATGTGTCACCGACGAAAGACAATTGGAGCTGAGGAATTGGTCGAAGTTGTCGGCGAGACTCATAGTAGTAGGCTATGTCCAAGAAAGTTGCATGTGTGGCATCATGGCGTAGTGGACGGATCAGCAGTGAGTAGCGAGCTGATCAGCAGTCAAGTGAAGCTAGTAGTTGTGTGTATACATGCATGTGTTATTGGATCAGTCATGTGTTAGTGGTTAGCGCATGTAGTTGCATGCATCTAATAGAGATAATGCATGCCGTGAGTTAGTCTTCTGCGTGTGGCAAGAGCGCCATGTCAAGATTAGGAGGAAAATTGTTAGCTATAATCTTGACTAGAAACGTTTACGCATAGAGTTAGTGGTTGAGTTAGTGGCTGCATGCATGTAATAGAAGCATTAGTAGTTGCATTTAGCATTTTGCATTAAGTGGTCATAACGTTGGGTTTTACTGGTCGTAACATATCATAAAGACTTGTAATTGTGTGTTATATCAGTAGTATATGAAGGGGAGAATCAGAAAAGGCCCTAAGAAATTTACGCGTCGAAAAAGCTTGTGTTCTGCTTGTGTGTGCTTTCTCCAAAGAGTTCTCATGTGAGTTGAGTGGTTGGAGTACTCAATCAGTGCGTGAGATCGAGTACTGCCATAGTTGTATCTTAAGTATGAGTACTAGTGCAGTCATGTGTTCCAAGTACTGTAGGGAGTTCCGAGGACTTAGTACTAGTCAAAAACCCACTTCGAGTGCAGTCAAAAGCGTACTGTAGCAGTCAAAGGCATACTGTAGTAGTTGAAGGAGTACTGTAGTACCCGAAGAAGCTCACGACCATGTGAGGGAAGTCGTGCGCATACTCGAAGAAGCTCACGACCACGACAAATCGTGTTCGACCATGTGAAAATCCAACATTCCCACACTATTTAAGGACACCAAGACCCTGCAAACAAGCATATTGTGCCACCTTCCTCCATCTTCCCTAAGCCACCACTCTTAGCATTGTCTCGTTCGTCAATTGGGAACTTTGGTTGTCATCGGGTCATCTATCTCCGGTGAGCGATTGCTCATGCATCGGTAAGTCCCGAGCCTCGTTGATCTATCCTATAGATTTGCTGTACTCCCCTCTCCCTCCTCAATGCTTCGTCGAGGTTTAAAAGTCACTAGCAGCCGAGTTCGCCGTGAAGCCGATTGGTGCCGCTCCATCTAGCTTGCCACTGGTCATATTGCTTTGTCAGAGACTACACTGTCATCGTCATCGTCTTCATTGTGCTCCACTTGCCAGTCCCACAGCTTCGTGCTCCCTAATTCACCTTAAATCACCGAGGCCGAGTTCGTCAGAAAAGCTCATCAGCAAAACCCATGAATAGTGTTTCACTGCCCACGTGGATGCTACACGTCGCATGGTCTGAGGTGTCTATTCTTCTTCGTCCTAGCTCCGATTGTCCCGATTATTTTTTTCTAAATTCATCTAAAATTGAGATCTATATTTTGGTTCTAGTTTTGAAGTTTTTATTTTTTTATTTGAATTTTATTAGATTTTATTCATGTTTATTCACCTTCTCTCTTGTTAGATAATGTCTTCGAAGGAGCTGAAGCCAGATCTGAAGACTAAGAGTTGGTAACTGAGCAAGGCCAAGGCAAGTCATGTCCTTTGATTATGTTGAACCTAGTTTTTAAATATATTTATTTATTATTTTATTTTAAATTATTATGCATTACTATTTTATTACAAACCTTTGTACCTAGTAGTTATTATCCAACTTGATTAATTCTATCTTGATAATTTGAATGCCATGATTCTATTGTTACCATAGGATGGGTATTTATCTAGTGATGCAATACTGCTTGTCATGTAGGTTTTACATCTAATATACTTAGCCATGCTTATAGTACGTTGGGCTCATGATCACATGTTAATTAGTAGTGGTTAGCCACAGTTATAAAATTTGAGTACCATGACATGGGTAGTGTCATTAGTGTTGGTTATACAAAACTAGTTTTCACTTGGATGAGTGATCGTGCAGTAAAGGGGAAATGTGGTTAGCATTTCTTAGGATGTGGATGTCTCACCTAGGTATCGTCTAAGGACGTAACTTTGTGAGCTATTGATCTGAGTCTTATCGTATAACCATATGTCAAGTATGGGATGGATCTGGCTAATTAATTTGTAATATTTGAATTTTGATTTCGCCATCGGTATGTTAGTGGGTGTCGGTTAGACATTTCTATGGGGAATAAGAGAGATCTATTCGACTAGGTGGCTAGCCTACTCTATCGTGAAATCTTAGTGGGTGAAATTGAGTTGACATGGAACTTTGTAAAAAACTTGCTATAATCTTCTTGGTAGCATATCCAAGCAAGTGTGTTGCTCTAGTGTCACTATGACTATGGGATGATTATGTCATGTGGGTAAAGTTATGCAACCTCTGCAGAGTATAAAATTATTCGAATAGCCGTGTCCCCGGTTATGGACAATAATCAGTGATTTCACATGTGGGATAAAATTTCATAAAAACTTGGTTGGGATAAGTATGGGAAATGAATGGTTAGTTCACTAGTGGTTCATTACGTGAATGGTTAGATCACGGGTGGCTCATTGGGTGAATGGTCAATTTACTTATGGTTTATTTAATTCCTTTGATTATCTACTCATTATCATTTTGTAAGTTTGCTTTCAATCTATTTATTGTATTTACCTTAAATTGTTGCTTTCTGTAAAATAACCACTCAGCCATAATTTGGTAAGTCTTGCATAATTATGTTGCAATCTTGTTACTAATGACTTGCTAAGTACTCTTTATACTCATGACTATATTTACATTTGCTCAGTTGAAGAGGAAGAATCATACTATCCAGAGGTATCTGAAGGAGGATACTTTGATGACTTCTTGGATTAGGGTCTCACTTCCCAATCGATTACCTGTGGTCATGTCAAATAGCCACTTCATTTTTGTTGTGTTTCCGCTCTAGTTTGTTAAGCCCTTCCAGCTGTTAAAGTGTAAACTTGGCCATAAGGTTGCAAATATGATAATCAATAATATTTGAATCTTTTTCTTGGTTAATCATGAATACGGTCGATATTCTATCTATGTTTTCACTATGTGCACTAGCGTGATACTGGACTAGTACAGTATACACAGAGAGTTTGGATTTGAATATTTGGGTCTCGAAAGAGGTGGTAGCAGAGTCATATCGACTGTAGGATGGAGCCCTAGTTAGAAAGGTCGATTTAGCGAAAATTTTTAAAATCTATTTTCTAAATCAAATCAACAAAATATATATATATACTAATTCTCTTTTTTTACCCCATTCTTCGGATTCTTACTCTTCATTTTCTTTTGGATATTGTTTTCATATCTTAAATTAACTTCTTATCCCCATAATATCTACAGATGTCTCGAGTGTTCCATAATCAAAGAGAAGGTTAGCCTGGAATTCTTCAAGCTTTTTTGTGAAGTTTTGGATCAAGGAATCACCCAATATATTTCAAAACAAGATTGAAGATTACTGTGAAGATTGGAAGCCATCATATTAGAACCCTGTTATAGTTTTTAGCATCATGTAGATCATTTTGCTTTTTCTTTGCAGTTGTGTGTGATGTGAGCTATAGTTTTGCTTTTGGTATTAGGATGAAGTCATGTCAAAAATATTTATTTGTGGGGTTTCTTGCTTTTTCTGTTAGCCTTCTCAGCTAAGAGCGTGTTTTAGCTTAGGATTGCCATTAGAATATCCCCCTTAGATGAGTTTACCCCTTATCCTTGCTATTTCCTCTCTTCTTTGTAGACCTGCAGAATCAACTATCTACTAAGTTGACATTATCCAGAATTATTGAAAGATGGTTGATACTCGGAATTTAGCTGGTCGCAGTTAGATGGCTCAGATCCTAGCAATAGTACCTTAAGTCCTTCAGCACAAGGTCAGCAGTCACCTCCAATAGGATTGGATCCAACTTTGAGTCAGTTCATGGTAGCTTAGATCCAGCTGATGAACACGATGATGCAAAACCTTAACAACATGATGAATCAACAGAATCAGGCAACTGTGGCACCTTAGCCAGCTCATCCGCCGTCATCGAGATTTGTAGAATTAATGAGAACTAGACCGCCTAGTTATTCCAATTCATCTGAGCCTTTGGAAGCAGATGATTGGATTCACTCTGTAGACAAGAAGCTGAACCTTGCTCAGTGCAGGATCAAAAAAAAGTTCTCTACGCCGCTCATCAGCTAGAAGGTGTTGCATCAGAATGGTGAGAGAGTTATTGTGCGGCTCATGAAGATCAACAAAACATCACTTTGGTAGAATTAACCATAGCTTTTCGCCATACCCATATCCTAGATGCAGTGATTGAAATAAAGAAGGAAGAATTTCATGAGCTTCAGCAAGAGGAACATGTCAGTGAGCGAATATCTCAATAAGTTCACTCGGTTAGCTCACTATGCTCCAGAGTATGTTGCCACGGATGATGTACGTCAAAAGCGCTTCAAGAGAGGCCTTAATCTTGGATTGAAGGTTTGAGTTGTGGGCAATGGTGGACAAGGTTATACTTATTGAAGAAGCTCACCATGAGATGAAAAAATCTCGCAAGAAGAAGATGATTCAACCAGGAGCTCAGTTGCAATAGTCACAAAGACCTAGATTCAACACGTACCGCCAGCCCGTGTACCTTAGTAGGCAAATTTTAGGACTCTATCTCCAATACCTTGTCAGGGTATTTCAGGACCGCACCCTATCAACATCAACAATCAGCCTCAATGGAATGCAAGCCCGACAGCTCACTATGTCTCAATAATTAATAATATTTGAATCTTTTTCTTGGTTAATCGTGAATATGGTCGATATTCCATCTAAATTTTCACTGTGTGCATTAGTGTGATTCTGAACTAGTGCAATATATACAGAGAGTTCGGATTTGCATGTTCAGGTCTCGACAAACACGCACCTTATTCTCCTGGTACTACCATGGGGAATCATGGCCATCATTCACATCTAGGCCCTTAGCTCCGTATTTGTTCCAACCATCAGGCACTAGCGCGTTGGGGACATCTTCATCATCTAAACTGCCGTCCTCGTCCTCTTCCAACACTTGCTCTTTGGCCTTGGCCCTATGATTTTCCAGCTCCAAGTAATACACTATAAATTCAATATCCTCCCTTCATCCGCATGTTCGATAGGTTGAACATGGCTACCTTCAGCCTTAACTACATCTCCACCACTGTCCTCTCTCTCAATATCCCCAACTTCTACCTGTATGCCTGCACTACTCTCTCCCACTCCATGATCACCACCAACTATACTTGAACTCTCTTTGAAATAGGCTTGGACCAATAGGACACATTCCTAGCCACGGCATTTGCATGCTTCCAAGTAAGACATCCATAATTTTGTTCACTCGAGGGGCCTCAACTCCCAACGGATGACTTCCGCAGAATGACTCCATAGGCATTTCGCAGTAACACCAAATACCATTGGGTCCAGCGAGAAGCTATAAGTCACCCACAATAGAACCTCCCTGATTTTAAGATTGTCTGGGTCTATGTGAAATAGTGTAGTCTGCGGAAAACTACCCAAATTAACCCTATATGGTTTGTCCCGAACTTCATCATGGTTGTAATATACTCTAAAAGCTTGTTGAGTTGATATGCCTGTCACACGACACGACCCAAAGTATTCAAAGCACAACAAAAATATGGAAATTATGCCTCTTACGTCAAGCCTCATAAAAATCAAATTAAATTACATCCCACACAAATACCCCCGTGCCGTACATATCGAAATACTCTTTGTTCCACTGCATCGCCTACAACACAACTAAATGCGTTCAAATATAATTTTGATTACAACATACAAACGGCCTAAAATACGATGCCTAACTCATGCATATCTAAACTTAACCATCCTAAATCTTGCACTAGTCACGAAAACCATATATTCTAATACACTACACGCGATATTACTACTAAAATATGCAGATCTACAACTAGCAACCTTAATTCTACCACTAATTTACGTTCATTATTGCTAACTTATCATGTTTTAATCGAAATGGCCAATAAACTACAAGAGCAATGAGAACTAACCGCAGAAAAAGCATACATAGGGAGGCAGACAAGCAGAACCTCGTCCTCCCCTCTCTTCTCGTCTTGTCTCCTCTCTTCCCCTCTCTCTCTCTTTTCAAATTAAAGTGAGGATTTCTATTGATTTTTTTACCTTATATAGGCACTAGTCGCACGACTGGCTGCCTTAGTCTCGCAACGGGCGTGCGACTGGCCAACGTGGCTTCATGTAATTCGCTCGTTGCGCGACTAGGCTTCAGTGCCTCTAGTCGAGCGCCAAACGCGCAACTGAGGGCCTTAACCACGTGCCCACGGTGCTAGTAGGCCCAATCGCGACTGAGGGTTATTCTCGTAAAAAACACATTGTTTATTCACGTAAATTAAATTAAAAAATGGTTTTTCTAAAAAAACTCTGTTTGGAGTGTTCAAGACTCCAAGCGGCCCAAACATAACGCGGGTAGGTTTAATTTGTCCGACCAAGACAGAAGTAATGGCCGGGCGCTGCTGCGCGTCTTCCGCGGCCACCAGATGGTGGCCCGGTACGACACACGGCAACCACCTCGTCCGGCTCGCCTAATTTTGCCAATTCCGTTTGGTTCGTTGTGTGTCTGTACTTGTCCGGGCTCATGCCGGTGTAGCTACGACGGGAAGAAGATTTAGCAGCAAAATGCTATCCGCCACAGTGCCTCGGAGCTGGCGGCGTAGCGTACAAGCATTTTCGCCTCCGCCTCGCACGTACTGGGCACTAGCTACTGTACTGCACTTGATCGGTTTTTATGACATGGTTATCTTTTAGAGGACCGACCTTACGGTGGTAGGTCGATTGGCAGGGGAACATTCCGTGGGTTTCGAGGACAGACTTTTATGGCTTCGCACGTTTAGGCTTTAGTTTTGATTTTTGATCTCTAGTTTACTATTATTTAATTTTATCTTTTTTAAGCTTTTTAGTTTTTAGGCTTTTTTTTTGTCTTTTTTCGTATTTATTTGCATTATCTGTGATAGGCTAATCTGTTTTTTTTTCTATTTTTAAATTTAATTTATGTCAAAAAGCTACCAGAAGCTACAATTTAAAATAAACCAGCTACAATAAAAAAGTCATAAACCGGTTTATTTAAACCAAACTGAACAACCCCATCCATGTTTCTGTGTTAGCATGTAAAAGTTTGGCCTAAAGTCAATTCCAACATAGTGATGTAAGCAGTGTTTATAATATATTAAGTAAAAAGCTGATATGAGAGGGAAATTAAGGAAATGAGATGACAGTAGCGTCAGGCATTGTCTATTTGAGAGGACCAAGAAAGTTAGAGAATGGGGATTACTAAAAAGGAGATAAAAGAGGTGGGGTATGAGGAAAAATTAATTGAGTAGGGTAGTTGTTAAATATCATGTATTGAAAAGACTGTTTCTAGTCTTGAATCTCTATGAGTTGGTAAATATTGCAATGCAGTGTCCGAACTAGAAGTGCCCTAACATTTCTGGGTTGGGTTTCGGGGGTGCAACATTTCTTTAATGTTTTACAGGTAACCCTATAATCTAATGTGGAAATTATAGTATCACATATTCACACAAAAATTTGACTCTAAATCCTCTGGTCGTTAACGAGGCTCCACCATGAGAGAACGGCTGCACGGCTATATGGCACTAGCTTGTCGTATACTACATGGCTTGTAGTTTAATGCTGGTATAGGGTTGACGTCAAGCGTACAAGGTTATATTCCTTAGCAAAAATAGATTACTAGATTGTCTAACCAGACAGACTTTTATGGGTGCTCTTTTATACTGCGATTTATTAACCTGATAAACAGTAATTACGGAAAGAAATCGAAACAAAAAACCAGCTGAAAAAAGAGAAAAGAATGGACCTTATCTCCTAAGTACTAGCGAACTAAAACAGCTTTGATTCAACGATATCATACTCTAGAGGCTTGAATATGTAGAAATTAATACAAAGTAATTTCAAAATCAACAAATAAAAGCTTGATAGTACATAAATAATGCTTATTTAGTGTGCATAAGAGTTTTATTTGAGTTTTCACTTACATTAAGCTCTCAAAACCAGTGGCCCATCGTTGCCTCTTTCATCCCTTTTTCTTTACCTAAGGCAAGCATTTTCCAATTGAGAAAAACTAATGAATGCCTTCCCTTCCACCTCTAAGAGCGCTGCCTCACATTCCTCCTCCTCCTTTGTTACTACGACGACGATGAGTTTATCATGTCCTCTCGCTGTAGAGGGAGGCAGGGAGGCGGTGATCTGATGGCGGACGGTGGTGGAGGGTGGTGACACTGTGAATATTAGGTTGGGCATGGGTGGTGGCGGGAAGGGGAGACGACGGCGTGAAGAGATCACCATTGACTGCCGGTGGTAGAGGAGGGGGTAGGAGGAGATGGAGGAGGGATGCGGAGCTGCCCACGTTGAAGAGAAGAGGGGAGAGGGAGCGGCAGCGACAACGGGGCAATAGCTAAGGACGGTGGGAAAGGAGGCGGGGAGAGCATCGACGATGAAAGGGAGGGAGACAGGGAGCGCATCGATGATGAGAGGGAGGGAAGGGGAGAGAGACGGGGAGAGTATCGATGATGAGAGGGAGGAGAGAGAGAGGCCAGAGACTATCTCATTAGATTAATTGTAATGGAATAACGTTGCGAAGTAGCTCTCTTTCGAGTTTAGGCCCTGTTTGGATGGACTAGGACTAGTTGTTAGCTGATTAGTAGTTAGCTGGCTAAAAATTAGCCTAGTCCTGTTTGGATCCAAGGACTAATAAGTGCTACTATCTTAGTGCAAAGTCTGTTATACCCCTATGCATGGTGGTCTGGGAGGGTTGGCGTGGGTATCAACGTCTTTTTTTCCATCCGGCTGGTCCTTTAGCCCTCATTAGCTGGGTTTGATGGACTAGTTGGCTAACAACTAGTTGGGGCTTTGGCTAAACTTTAGCCCACCCATTAGCCCTCCTGTTTGGATTCTCAAGGGCTAAAGTTCAGCAACTAGTTGTTAGTCCAAGGGATCCAAACATGGCCTTAGTCTCTCATGCAAGTCTGTAAAAAACGGCCCGGTCGGAATCCAAACCGCGACCGAATGCAACGGCCCAGAAAAGCCACAGCCTTAAACCCCGACCTAACCACTCCATTCCCAGCCGTTTCCCATTCCCAAAATCCCAACCCCATTCCATTCCATCCACCATCTGTTTCGATTTCGATTCGATTTGAAAGGAAAAGAAAATGCTCGACCGATCCCAAAAGCCGCAGCCGCAGCAGCCGGCGCAGGGCGGCGCCGGCGGGGCTTCCGGCGAGGGCGGTGGGAACGTGGATCGGGTGTTGTTCAAGAACCTGGTCGAGATGGTGCCGCTTGTCGAGTCCCTCATGGTGAGTGCGTCGGTGGGTGGCGCGCGGCGCAGATCTCGCGGGGTTTCGAGGGGTTTTGGGCTCTCGCAGGGGACTCGTAGGCTGTCTGACCTGGTGGGGCTTCTTGTATCTTTGGCTGCAGGATCGGAGGACGAACCCGTCGTACTCGCGGCGCGCGTCGCTGGTGTACACGCCGGCGCCGGCCAAGAAGGTGGCACGGTTCTTTCTTTACTTTAGCCCTTGGTTTCTTGCGTGGTATGGATTAATTAAGTTTATTCTGGTGATAGCTGCTTTTGTTTGAATTTCATATACATTTTTTTTTTGAATTGTGACTTGTGGGTGGTTCAAGTGTCGGGTTTCGGTGGTTAGGATTTTCAAGAAAATGCGGTCAAATGTGGGATTTGTTTTCCTATTCAGATTAGACATTTTTTGCAGTCATGGTACGATTTACAAAGGTAGATCTTGCAATTTGATTAGTTTTGGTGAAATTTTGTAGTCTTGTTGAAAAAGAATGGCATAGATCAGTCTATTTTGTTCGCTACGCATGAAAAAATGTCATGAGCATTTCTCTTTGGTTTCCATGGTGATGAATCTTGAGGATGAATGATTTTACAGGCTGGTGATTTGAAAAGTGGGAAGACACCACAAAGTGTGTTGGCGAAAAAGCGGAGAGATCCTGGAGATACGGGCAAGAAGAGTACCCCAGATTCCAATGGTGAGAACAGTTCAGTTGCGCCAATGGGTCTTTCGGGAGCTGAAAATAAACCCACGGATGAGTTGGCTTTGCTACGCGAGCAGATCGATGAGCTGCAGAAGAATCTACTTGAAAAGGAGGAGGCGCTGAGATCTGCGGAGAGTTCAGTGAGTGAGATGAACGCAGCATATTCCACCATTGATGAGCTGAGACGCCAGGTTGCTGAGAAAGAAGCTTTGATCAAATCTAGCAATTCTCAGTTGCACAATGCAAAGGTGAATTGCTGCCCACCTGTAACTTTGTTGTGTTATATTCTGGATCACCAAGTTTCCTATTTTTTCCGAATGCTTATTTATGAATTTTCTTGCAATTTTGCTTTATGTATCTAACATTAATTGCTACATTTGGACTGTTGCACCCTTGTCATTCAAAACATGATCATTCTGATAGAATCTGTAGAAAGTATATATTGTCTTTGTAATTACCACATAAAAATAAGGAGTTAGATGCTTTTCTAGACCACCATCGAAGTTTGCATTGTGTCACCTTGATTTCAAAATTGAAGAAATTAAATACAAATAGCAGACATAAGCAGCTGCCCGTGGCCAGTACTAATTTGTACTGCATTCACATTTTCTCATCTGTTATTCTGGTTTTGAGCTTTATTAGCAAGTTCCATATCTTGGTAGCTTCGGTTTTTGTTTACTACTATGCAGTCTAGTCTGTGTATTTTCTCCAAAGTTTTTTAATCCTCATTTTGATCATACTGCAAATTACTGTGGCCTGTTCATGTACGCAGGGATGCACTTTGTTTGGCACAATTCCAGCTTTTGCCATTTAGTTGAATAAAGTATGTTTTCTTTATATACAGTTATACACGAATCAACTTGTCAGTTTACTTCTTCCCTTGCCAGATGATAATATATTTGCTCAACCTTGGTAAAATTTTACATAGTAACATTTCTCTTCTTTTCTTGTGCTAAATGTTTGCTTCATAGCTAAAAACCTATATTAATTTCATGTGACAATGTAACATTTTTGTTCCCTGTTTCCTTCTGTAGATTATGCTTGCAGACAAGCAAGCATCTTTAGAGAAATTGGAATGGGAGGTAAAGATGTCAAATAAGAAAGTTGAAGATCTTCAAGGGGATGTGTCCACTATGGAATTTGAGATAAGTTCATTCATGGCATTATTCGAAAAAATTTCGGAGAATGTTTCAGGTGATTGTTATGATGGTAGCATACCATCATCTTATGAATTAGAGGCACTTCAATCATTGGTGAGTCCGTGAGTACTCTATGATTCTTGAACCTTTACCATTCGAGGTTAACCTTCTTGAACCAATACAAGTGTGATCAAAGTTGATGTGATGATGTCCTATATACTCCTAACTTTTTTTTGTACAAAAACCTAATTGCAATTTAGTATTCTGAAATATTCTATGTTGGTTAGCTCTGTAAAATTTGGATTTTACCAAGGAAATCCAGTAACAAGTAACAGTTTAGACTAGGAACTTTAGACAATTAATATAATTGGTGCAATGCTCGCGGCAAAGATATGTAAATTATGTGACTTGTGAGTGTTTCATCTTGCAAGAAACATTGTGAACGCTACCACAAAAACTTAACTCAGATGAAAACTGACGAGATGCTCTGTTTGGATATTGACTCTCTTGAGCTAACCATTACACATTTATCTGTCAGAGCGAAATTGACAAGATTGAGATCGAGAAGATAGAGCAGGAAAGAGTTACATACGCTGAAGCTCTTGCTGCTGCAAGAGAGAACCCCAACGAGGAGCACTTGAATATAGCTGCGGAGGCACGGTTAAGGCTGCAGGTTCTCGTGCTATGATGCGCGAAGTGCATATTCTAGTGTATGTATGATAATGTTTAATCGCTGATGTAATTATAACTGTGGGCTTGAGTTGATTCGTGTGTGAAACCGTCCTGGCGGTAATCGATCAAGCACTGGAAAGTGGACAGTTATTTAATTTGGAAATCATATTTATTCAGTTGAGTTCTCCTTTGTTGATCAGCAAACTTACCTGTCCTTTTGTTGGTGAGCAATGTTACTATCTTCTCATAGATAGATCACTGTGGTAGTTACTGTGTTACGGTCTATGGCCATGGTTTAATGTACATATACAAATTGCTCTACTCACGATATGAGAACTTGAGAAGTGTTTTTTCTTCAATAACTTGGTTACCTTTTCCCTTCTATGATGATATATGAGAGCATAGCACTACATATTGTTCTACTCAGGATGTGAGAACCTGAGAGTGGTTGTATCGTCATGATCACTGGATTTCCATTTGTGGACCTTGGATCTCTATCATCTTGATCACTGGATTTCCATTTGAGGACTTTGGATCTCTATCATCCTGGTCACTGTATTTCCATTTGAGGACTCTGGACCTCGTGGCTTTGGTACCATTTGAATGGCACACGGTAGAGGACGTGTATTATCTAACCAAACCAAACACCCCAAGAACACAAGAAATCCATGGACACACTGCCGTTCGCCGGAGCCGGCACCGCCTCCTCCGTCCTCTTCCTTCTCGTCTTCCGGGCGCTCCGTTGTGTCATGGCGCTGGGAATCACAACTTCGCTTCCATCCTCGACGCGAACCCGGACTTCACCGATTTCAACGCCGCCCTGAACAGCACTGGCCTTCGCGCCCCGAGATCGACAACCGCACCATCGTCACCGTCCCCGCCGTCGACAACGCCGTGACGGTGCCGCTCCTCGCGCGGCGCCTCCCGCCGGATACCCTCCATCACGTGTTCGCCATGCACGTTTTCGTCGACTACTTCGACGCCGCCAAGCTCCACCGCCTCCCCGGAGGCTTCGCGCCCGACACCAGCCTCTACCAGTCCTCCGGCCACGCGCCGGGAAGCGCCGGCATCGTGAACATCACGACCGGAGGACCCATCTGATCAGCAAACCGCGCTAGAATTTCCTAATAGATCATTTCGTACCACGGATTCTCGCCCGCTTGATCGGTTGATCTACGCAGTCTAAATTTCGATTGGATGGTGAGGGATAGAAGGCATGCCTTGCATTGCAACAGTTAAAGGTATCCAATTCACTGCAAGCACACAACAATTTCGAGCCCTGCAAATCCATTTTTTAAGAGAAGGAAAAAAAATCAGTTTTGCAAGCTCATCTATCAACAAAAATTAAGTCTCATCTACTTTGCAGGTGTGTAGTGCAAACTTAGCATGCAACAACTACATTGGAACTGGCCCGTCGACCAGCACTCTTGATATAGGAAAAGTTTTGATCACATATTTCGGGAGCAAAAAGTCGTGAACATATTCCAAAGTTATCAATGAAATTTCTAAGTCAAGAAAGACGTTCAGATCAGTGCTTCTAGGACGGAAAACCTCAACGCATCAATGGCTTTTCCCATATCGATCGATCAGGCTCAAAATGTTGGTGTTGACCGTTGCACTCGGTTGTATTTGTGAAAGTTTTAGGAATTGAGAAGCACACGGATATCTGACCTGCCTTGCTCCATACATATTGAGGATATACCGACTGAAAATCATCATCACTTTGAAAGTTTGAATACCATTTTGGTTTGGATTTGCTAATTTTCAGTCGTGTGAAATTTTGTTTTATCCCAGTCACCTAAAATTGAACATTGCTAAGTCTAAAAGTGCAGTGCTAACTAATGTGCAATTCTTAGTATAACTTCACTGTAATTTTTAGTTCTATTTGTTTTTGTATTTATAGGGTTTAGCTAGGTTTACTTTATTTTTGTTTAAATTAGAATTATTTTGTTTTTGTATTTTGTAGGGGTTTACTAAACTTAAATTTATTTCTGTCTAGGTTAAAATAATTCTTTGTCCTAGAGGTGAGGGAGTAGGTAAGCGGGTTTCATGTTGGAAGTGAGGAGAGCGGCTTTCGTCCAAATTCCAATCACTCGGGGAATAAACAACCCCTCTTGGTTTCAATATGAAATCAACGAGAAAATCCCCATTATAGGAGCATATATAGTGACCAGCCATAAGCATGGATGAATCCAGACAAATGGTCTAGGCTCTTCCTCGGGACGTGGAATTTTTACTGGTGCAAAACTCAGGTAAGTCCAGGGCACAACCTTTTTTCTAACCTAGGTAGTAGTGATCTCCAGACCTCTACAGTCTGGAGCATGATGAAACTCTAGATCCGCCATTGGCCATAAGTATGATAGTCATACATTTTTAAATCTCTTAAGATGGCTAGTAATAGAGCAATGTATCCAGTGTGAAAGGCAATCTTGACGGTTAGATTTAGCATATGCAGTTCGAATTGAGGTGGGTGGGAGACTCTAATCCACTTATGCGATAGATTTTAAGGCTAACAGTTTTTCCCCAAAATTTCTTAAGTGGTTGGGTCTCACCCAGCTTGATCCGAATCGTAGGGTTAGATTTAGCATATGCAGTTCGAATTGAGGTGGGTGGGAGACTCTAATCCACTCATGCGATAGATTTTAAGGCTAACAGTTTTTCCGCAAAATTTCGTAAGTGGTTGGGTCTCATCCAGCTTGATCCGAATCGTAGATGTTAGATCCAACCGCTAAAATTGACTTTCACACCACACTCAAATCTCCAATCATACTAGATATGTTACCCTAGTAGTAGTGAAGTTACACCGTGGAAATTACATTGGACAACACTTTTAGAGCCGGATTGATCATAAATCCAACTCTTTTAGAACTGAAAATTGGGACCCTACTTTGGTGCTAGCCCGGTAATTAGGCTGAGAATTTCCAACCGGGAATGTCGAAGCTGCACCACTCCTTCTATTTCTTCATTTCAGACATATTTCTGTTTGTCCTGACTCCGACTGCACATTTATCTCCTTTTTTCTCGTTTGTTCCATTTCTTGTAGGTAATAAAGCTTCACTGATCACTTCTTTTCATTTGTTCAGCTCCAACCAGAATACTTACGTCATCAGCGTCACCACTGGTGCTAATTAGCGTTCCATTAGTTTGACAGTGTTCTGTATTGTGGTCATATCAAAATCTGCCATACAATGTATTTATGTTTACATCAATATTCATTTGTTGCATTAGTGCATTTCCCATAGGATGGCATCAAGCTTTGCAGGGTTACATCGAATATCTCAACATAGCTCAAGCATTGACTGCGTTATATTAATACGTATGAAAAGAGATCATATACTCGATTGACCTGAAAAATAAAAAAAAAATAGCTTTCATTCGGAGCACATTAAAGTCTTCAATTTGCATAAGTCGATCTTATATTTTGTAATTGATATGAAATGGTTAATTACAAAAGCTGTTGAGCAGTATTTCTCACCATGACAAAAACCTAATCCCTACGATTCAATTTGCTAAGAACTAAGTACTCCGTTATTGAGTTATTTGTTCATTCCCAATTGAAGGGTGGAAGTTCAACTAGTCAAGACAGAATCCAAGTTCTGTTCTTTCGTAGAAGACGCAAAAAATCTACGATTCCCAAAAAGTAGTACAAATTAACCTACAAAATTCTCGTGGGAATCCTACGTTCCAGACGGGCCTTAATTTTATGATGTGCATTTGTTTCGAGGAAGGGTGTTTTCTCTTCCTGCTTGCTCAACCATCAAACCTAGGTTAGGCGCCACTCAATCGGACGCAGCTCCACCGCTAGGAAGTAGGAACTCATCCTGGTCTCGAAGTTCTTGATGTACGTACGTGGAGTACTAATTGATAACAGAACAATCCCAACGAAAGATTGCACGAAATGTTTCATCACACACTGGATATAACACAAACAAATCAATGGAGCTTGTTCAGGACACGCTGAAAGAGAGAGAAAAAGAAAAGAAGAAAGGTCTTTGGTCTTGTTCTAAATAGTTTCAGCATCTGATTTTCGGCTCCTAGCCACTTAGAACGTGTCGACTTTATAATTTCAGCTTTTTAGCCTTTTTTGTTTTTGTTTTTTCTTTCTTTTTTTTTGCATTGTCATAAAAGATATAGCGGCGTTTTTTAATTTTTCTCTGATTTTTGACTAAAAAACTGATAGCTATAATTCAATCATAGCCAAAAGCCTACAGTAAAAACCGAAAACCATGGCTTTTAAGCTGTTTGGACCACTACCAAAATGCAATGGTTGGCAATGGCCTCCAACTTCATGTGTAAAGACTGCAGATGAAGCTCTAGGCATCTCCGATGGCAGAGGTGGAACAGAAGTGGTGCTTTTCGCGGCTCGTACTCAGGAGTTTCAGATCCTCTAGCTCGCCGGGGTCGGGATGGTATTCTATTTGCGAGGCGACGAGGTTATCACCGAGTGATCATCGAAACATATTGCCTCGCTGCCTGGAGCTAGAGATGATAAGCAGATGGTATTCGTGTTTGTGACGGGGAAGGCGAACAATGCAATGCAACGCGTTGCTGCCCCAAGTATGCGTGCTCTGTATCATGATTTACTACAGCCATGATTTTTTTAGTATTGATAAACATCATCTAGATATTTTCTTTCTAACTATTATCTAGATTTTTTTTCTAGAATTTTAGTACATTTCTGAAGCCACAAAATCGTATTTCTAGAATTTTGGTACATTTCTGAAGCCACAAAATTGTATCTAAACTTAAATGGGTGTAAGTACGCCCATGCTAAGAGCAAGTACAATAATGGTCTTATAGCCAAGCTAGTCAGCATTTTTGCTGATGTGGAGGAGAGAAGAGAGGAGCAACAAGCTGGGCACATGAGCCTATGCAGTGGTAGGCCTAGATAATAAATGTATGTGAGGAGGAATAGGAAAGAGAATGTGAGATATGGTACTATATAATAATAAAAACTTTTTGTAGATAAATTATTGTATAACTTGGCTCTTATAACTTGACTTATAGCCAAACACTTGGCTCTATTATTGGACTTGCTCTAAGAGCACTCCCAATGCAGAAACTATGGATGGTTTCTATGGCATTAAATAAGGTGCCAAGTAAGCAAAATGCTGATGTGTCATTGGAGTTAAGGAGGAGAGATAAGGAAATGGTTTCTTATATAGAAACCATGTCTACACAGGAACCAAGATAGAAAGAGCTGTGATAGGTAGATGATAGGAGAGAGAAGATAGATGATTGAATGAAAATTTTATTTGTAGAAACTATCCATTGGAAGTATAATTTCTATGGGTAGTGTCTACATTAATTGACAAGTATAGAAATTATCTCATAGTTTCTGCATTGAGAGTGCCCTAATTAGCTGGATCTTTACCTTCTCTCAATAGTTATTGAACAATCAATGGAAGTGCCTCTGTATGCGCTTGGACGCACGTATTAATTTTTGAATCTTACCGAACAGATATGGAGTAATACAATACGTTTTTATCAATAGTGTTGACTTGCAAAAGACACCTTTCGATTAATTTCCTTGCATTTTTTCATATCTTCTTTCATGTCCTTGCACTTGCCACTTGGCACCCCGTTCGTGGCCATCCCTCACCACGTGTACCATTGCCCCCCCCCCCCCCCCCCCCCCAAACCGCTTTAAATTGAGCCATTAATTGTGACATTACTTCCTCCATATCACAGTTTAGATTGTTTTAGAGTTGGATATAAAAATTAAGGGAGGGGGTGAAATGACATTATTATCCTTCAATCATTCCCATAATCTTACATACTCTTTTGATTAGATTGCGGTGGGAAGTGGATGGGAGATAGAGGCATGGAAAAAAAGACCGTGTATCGAGAAATTAATTAAGGGCATAATAGAAATAAAATGGGCAAAAATGATTCAAATTTGTAGAACACTTATATTTTGAGAAGAGTTGAGAAGACTGGAGCGACCTATATTATGACATGAAGGGAGTACTTGACAACGCACTTGAAGCTTAAATCAGACAGAGATGGAAGGAGGCCAAGCAAGCGACCATGGCATTCCAGCAGAAGGTAGAATTAGATAAGAGAGAATTCTGACCAAGCCACCACTTCTTTAGGTTTTTGGGTTTTGATATTGCTTTCCTAACATCGCTATTTTGCGAACATCCACGCAAAATCTGCTGTCCGTCCCCGGTCCCCATACTTTTTTTTCTGAAATAATCAGTTTTGTACCGTTGGATTTTAAATTACTTCGTGAAATGGTACTAGGAGAGGATTCTTTCACCCTTCCTAATGTGCCAAAATTTAAACCAGACGTCATTACAGATATTTGTTTCTTTTGGTGGATCTGACTCCGCAACCCAGTGAGATCTGAAGGTGGCAAGTGGTGGTGCGACCGCATGGCTCCGACGGAGATAGGAAAAAAAGTGGGCGCTGCTGGCGTCCGTATGTCTGGTGAGAGTATTCTCATGGGATGCTCCAATACAACATCCATAGATAATATATGCAACAATTTTAATTATTATATGCAACAAAATGTTTTGATAAAAATCTCGATGTTGCACTGATTGCTATTGATTGTTGCATATATGGAATCAAAATGTTACCACAAAAAATGCAACACCGAGGAACAGATTATACAACAAAATGATTAGATCTAGCCGCTTTACCTGTGGTGACGATAGATCTTGCGGAAGGGGAAGAGGAAGGCGGATTCGGTCGAGGTTCTTGAGGCGGTCATGGTTCTTAAGGACAAGGTCGGCGAAGGAGTGTGGGGAAGCTGGGTTGGATAGGGAGGGGGCAGGCCATGCATGGAGAGAGATAAAAGGAAGGAGATTGTGTGCTTGCGTGTGGGAGAGGCGAGGAAGGAGCTTGCGCCTGAGAGCTCGACATTGTTGGCTTGTCGCCGGATTACCTGAGAGAGAGAGAGAGAGCGCCGATATAGCGCTAAGGGCATCTCCAATGGTTCTAGCTAGCAACCAACTATAAGACTTCTACATCATTTATATAGTACACACTAAAGCTAGCATTCTAAATAACTATCTATAAGGATAGCTATTTGATGCTTACATGCACACACAGAATTTATAGAGGCTGTCTCGTTTGGCGTTATAGACTAGTGCTTAAGGAAGAGCTGGCTCGGTTTTTTTTTGCATTCTCTCTTTCCTCCACATAGGATATATGCTGATGTGTTCATGCATATAGCTAGCTGACTCAGACCATTGGAGATGCCCTAAGAGAGAGATGATCGCTTGGGTGTAGTGTCCACACGTGGGTGAGGAATGAGTGTTCTTGGTCGCTTGGGGATAGCATCCGATGGCTTTGGACATCAGATACGTATCAATTCCGAAAAAATAAATGGGAGAAGGGGAGCTCTAACGAATATATCTTTCTTTTTAGTTTATGGTTTATGAATTTTCCTGAACAAACAAACGAGACGTTAGGATAAAAAATAATCAGCCGCGGCCATAAACCATCAGCGACAGCCGAAAATAACCTATCCATATTTGTATCTTGGCCGCTGCAGGTAACCTTCGGGTACAGTCCCAACAATTCTAGCATTTCTGGGAAAAATTAAGTCAACAATACATTTTTCTAAGAAGTTTCTTATTTTGACGACATGAAAACCAATAATCAACGCGGGGGGATTGGATCATATACCTTCCCCTTAGTTGGGAAATTCAGGATTTACCTTCCCACCTCAATGACATGTGGGTCATCATAAGTCACTGACGCGTGGGCCAGGAGGGTAAATCCTGAATTTCCATCTAAGGGGAGGGTATATGATCAATAAAACCATCAACGCGATAGGAAAAAATAGCCAAATTAAATTTCCAGAGGCATAGAGGGTAGTTGCAATGTTTCAGTTATATTCGGAACATATGCACATCTTCTCGTATGAGCATTTCATATTTGCAAATCATATATTCTGCACCAAGCAGCAGAGGGTATACGTAACATATATGCAACGCAGGCAAGGCGTTCCCGACGGCCGGCCTGACGCGCATCATGCGCCTCGCCCTGCCGCCACACCCGCACGCCAAGATCGCCAGCGACGCCAAGGATGCCATCGACCGGTGCGTCGCAGAGTTCGCCGCCGCCCTCACCAGACAGGCCACACAGATGTGCAAGGAGGACCGGCGATTGACCCTGACCGGCGACGACCTGATCAGCGCCATGGGCCTCCTTGGCTTCGACGACTACGTCGGGCCTCTCGCCGCGTATCTCCGCCGCTACCGCGAGTCCAGGGGCACCGTGCCACGAGGCCAGCAGCCGCCCGAGGAGCTTGGGCGTGCACAGGAGGCGCTGGCGGCCGCCGTGACGACGGTGGAGATGCCACCACCGTCGGGCTTTACATTCGGTAAGCCGCTGTGTGATGTCACGGAGCTAGGGCTCCACACAGACGTGTACGCGGTGTGGTTCGGAGCTGCAGCAGCAAGCACCTCCCGGACGCCACCTGGTCGTGATGAGTGATGACGAGTGAACTCCTAGAGATGCGAAATTTAGTGTAGGTTATTGTAAACCTTGAATAAGTGTTGAAGCACTGTTGGTATCGAGTACTGAGGTATATTTTTGTTGAACTTTTTTGTACATGAAATTTAATATAGTATCAGAGTAGAGGTTATGAGTTCAAGATCTGACTGGCTCACTTTGAGTCCATGTCTGAGCTCTAATAGAGCCTAGACGTTAAGAGGAGTGTTGAAGTCTATTGTTTGGTGCATGGAACTCAATAATGAGAACTGATTTTTCTTTTTAGCCATCAATGGAGTGTTTTTTTAACTAATTGAATGCTTGTATGTTGATACAAATTAAAAAAACATAGTATTGGCCTAGCACGTGGAGCCACTATCACCAGGCTTGGCCTACGCCATGTCCTTTGCCAGGATGGAGCCGGACCGAGCTCTGCCCCTATCCATGTTATGCATCCACCTTGTTCACAACTTCACCGCTATCCCAGTCGAGCTCCATCATGGCCTGTGTCATGCCTATGTCGCTATGGTTAGTGGCGGAGTCAGGATCTGATTACGCCCCAAGCTCAGTGATAGAATGATCTAGGCTATTTGGGTTAGATCATGAAAATGTTACTTAGCCTAGATTGAATTTACCCAAGCTGTACACTAGATATTTTTCTACACCCTGAGCTGAAGCCTACCTTGCCCAAGGTGTGGCTCCACCCCTGCCTATGGTCGACCTATGACGCACTCACCATTGTGATCTTGCCAAGCAGCTCGAGGTCATATTGGGCCCCACTGAGACTGAGAGAGGTGACTTTACTTGACGATAGGATTTGCTTCAACCTTGTTTAGTGGTGGCAACTAGAAAAATTGTTAGGATGAGGAAGGGGCGATGTTCAGCCACGAAAAGGATTATATGAGAGGAAGGAGGGGATTATTGAGATAAGAATAAAATTTATTAGAATTTAATCTGTTTGTTAGGTGTATTATCTTTTTTTAGAGATTTTGTAGGATGTGTACCACCACCACTACCACCAATTGTGTCTTTTATATTATTATTATTATTATTATTATTAAAGATAAAAAGCCAGTAAAATTTTAGAACATTAGATGGTTCTATGCATTCGATGCTGCCATCATTGTCATCGTGAGCAACCTTGTCTGCTAATCTCTAATCTCTATTACCTAGTAGTGTCCACATTCTTGCCTTGATGTTTGCTTTTTTGACGGCAAACAGTAGGAGAGGCTTCTACTGCATTATATTAAATATATAAAGATAATGTACAAAAGGAAGGGATCAAGGGGAGAAGAAAAGCCTAAAAAAGGAGGATCAAAGAGACATAATACAAGAAGAAAGCAAGGAGTGAGTAGCTAGCTTGACTCTAAACAACAGTAGAGAAGACTCCAATCTGAGCCATGATTTCCAGTCTGTGAGACTAAGTTGTTGTTGCTGGAAGATAGACTAATTTCTAATTTTCTGAGAGACCATGTGGAGGTATCCCCATGCTTGTGATGAGTAATTGACGCTTGAGTTAGAGAGTTTGAGTTTGTTTTGAGTATTCCATGCTTGAGTATCTTCTTCTGATGCTAATGTATGATTATACTGTTTCGAGCGGTGCTATGTGATGTTCTCTTGTCTGTGATGGCTGTAGGACTTTGAGGCTAGGTTGTGGCGAGGCATGGATAGCCGGACTAGGTACAGGCGGTGCTGAGGTCAAAGCGGTCGGAAGATGCCGAAGACGGCGAGGAATCGAAGTGGTTGCGAGGTGTGGACAACAAGAAAAGAGAAAGCTTCCAGGAAGGTACAGGAGGGGCATTTCGGTAAAATGCACAAGGCTGCAAAATGGAAGCGGATTCAGTCGAAGCTGATGGGTAAAGTGCTGTAGCAAATGGGTTCGAGACCCGGTAGTAGAAGGCTATAAATAGAGGAGGTTAGGGTTTGGAGGTTGTGTGCTTGTTCCCTCCACCATTCTGATGAGTGTTTTTGGCTCTTTGCCTCATTTGTTTGTGAATCTTGTAGTGTGAGTTGGCTGAGGCTTCTTGAATTTCCTTTTGTGTGTGTATTTCTCAGGATGTGAGTCCTGTGTGTTGGTCAGGGAGTGAGTATATGTTCTCAGTTCTTGCATCTTGAGTTTCCTTTCGTGTGTTGCTCTGGATGATGAGAGGATGTTGTAATGGCTGGAGACATTGATATTATGTAATCATTCCTCTCTATGAATCCATTTGAGAGATCTTGTGCTTGAGTTGTTTTGGGTTCTTGCATTTCTTTGTGCTTCAATTCCTCTCTTTTGTAGCTCTCTATTCTTCTCTGTTATTAATGTGTTTGAGTTGAATCTTTTGCTTGAGTAGCTGAATCTTTGTTGCTCTGAACTGGGAATATCCTGAAGACCTCTTGGCCAATCCATTCCCGAGAGCAAAAGGCAGATTCAATGGGTTTGCTCATCTCTCAGTCTTGCGCCTCATTCCTCTGTTTACCCTTTTCTAGGGTTTGGAGACAGGGGATTTGTGTCTTCTTAGTGTCTCGGCAAAAAGACTGCTATACGCTTGTACCTTCTTGTCATGAGATCTCTCCCTGCTGAATTTAGAAGTCACATGATCAATGAATACAAGAATCACAAGCCTTTTGGCTCTCAGTCACTTTCTCCTTTTGGTTTGCAGATTTCGCTTCAGATTTCTATTTCTAGCTCCTTGTCTGCAATTTCTCCTTCTCTAAGGTTGTTCTGCTATTCAGCTTGAAGTTCAGAGAAGATGATCTGGGAAGCACAACATTTGTCCATCCATTTCTCTGTATTAGCTTCCACTCCAGTATTCACTGTTTCAGTTTTCGTCCAGCGCTGTTTTCTGCTTTCCTCTGCTCTTCCACTGAAAACTTGCCCGGTTAGACCGACCATTGTCGGCGGTCAGACCGGCCGTTGCTCGGCGGTCAGACCGGCGGAGAGCCTGCGGTCAGACCGGCCGAGGCTTGGCGGTCTGATCGGTTAGACTTTATTTGCTCTCTGATTTGATTCTTTTTCCTGCCTTGTTTTCTAATCTTTTCTGCATTTCCACTGAGCATGAATCTTCTTATTCATAGCTACTATAGCTATTGGAGAAGAAGTATGTGGATACTTCGGGGCGGTTTTTGAAGGCACCATTCACCCCCCCTTGTTGCCGTTTCCGATCCTACATTTTCCAAGTTATCCAAGCAGCCAAGATGAACTTCTCCATGAAGAGTTGTCCCGTGAAGGTTAATTTTGTAGTAAGTACTCTTGTTGGGGTATTCGTATCCGAAGCCCAGTGAAATCCAATCTCATTCCAACATTGCAAGGAAAAAAGATCACTCAAAGAAGAGATGATCACTCAAAGAAGAGATATCTAAGGGTCTTGACAGTTTGAGTATCACACAACACACAGTGAATACTATCAGCAATGTTGAAGTTCTTCCTTGCTAGCATATCTTTAGTGTTTAGCCTTTCCTTTAGTAGAAGCCAAGTGAAAACCTTATGCTTCATGAGGCATCTGTTCTTCTAGACAAATGAAAAGGCCGGTGAGATGTTTATTTGCTTGAACTGGTGAGCATACCATTTCTATGAGGAGTACAAGGAGTTCCCCCAAATATAAGTCTATTGATCGAGAGTGTTTTGATGGATGACGAGCTCATTTGTGAAGTTTAGCACCTGTAAGTACTCTTGGTGAGCTTCCTCCGAAAGGGGTAACTAGTAAATACTATGGGGCTCCACCAGTTGCATGTAATTTCTACCGAAATGTCTTGGTTGGAAGCATAAGAGTATAAAGTAGGGAATTTTAAGCAAAGAAGGTTTCCATCCCAACAATATTTCTAGAATAAAATGTCCTGACTATTGCCTAGTTTCCCCATTGC
Organism: Dendrocalamus latiflorus; assembly: GCA_017311315.1. Taxonomy (NCBI): domain Eukaryota; kingdom Viridiplantae; phylum Streptophyta; class Magnoliopsida; order Poales; family Poaceae; genus Dendrocalamus; species Dendrocalamus latiflorus. The sequence goes on along the minus strand of CM029617.1, from coordinate 28,083,747 downwards.
TATGCCTTGATGTTTGCTTATGGACCCTTGATGTCTTGTTGCACCCTTTTTGGGGTGAAATATGATCATCAAGTTGCTCTGAGTTAGTCAAGTCCGTGTTGTATTCTATCATTGCAGTACCAAAATACTATGCGTTGGGGGGAAGATCCTCATGCTACCTTGAGCTGATGGCAACTTCGGCATGATAGGAACTGTCGAGGTAACCAATGGTAGCTTTAATGAAATAGGGTGTGCCGAAGTAGCTACTCCTTCAGTGAGGCAAAGCATACTGAAGTAGCCACTCGAACCTAGAACTGGGAGGAAAACATGCCAAGGCTTGAATGGTGGGTCGATGAGTCAATGCTCACATGGAAAGAAGGTCAGTGACATAAAGAACCTAGGAGTGGTAAAACCCACATGGTTTGAGATAGACAAAAATACCCCTCGGTGCAAAATGTAACTTCTGGTGTCTCCCCTTCCTACTCTATAAATAAGGTCGGCATATCTCCTGCACATCAGCATATATGTGCACATGTGGACATGAGCTATCCTAGTGCTCCACCATCAAATCCGCGACGCAAGGCCAACGAGCGCAATCCCACCCATGAGCGAGCCTACGCTTTGGCCATTTTTTGTTCCCCTCGCCTGAACGTGGCTCCAAATTCTTGCCTGCAGGGTTGCTCCACTCCTGTGCGCCGCTGCCAATGAGCTACCTCTAGGTCGTGCCGCTCTTGTGCATCGCGCCGCCTACCTCGCCCCATTCACCCATCCTCCTGACTCGTCGCATCCCCCTGTGTCATGCCGCTGCCACTACACCACCTATTTCACCCTAATTTCCTGCGCCCTATGCCGCCCTTGCCTCCTGTGTAAGCTTTTGCTTTGTTTTGAGTTTTGATGTGTTTGTAGGAATATCTAGTTTCGGTGCTCACATTATAGAATGAATAGTTAGTAATTGCAACCAATTATATTTGTTTTGCTGTGTAGGCGCATGGCCAAAATGGAAGATGTGAGCAACTCCGTGTGGATACTAGCTTTGCCTAGTGCTGAAATGGCCGATGCACACTCTCTCGTTGCGATATCTACTTTTCAAACCCCATGGAAGGTGGCTAGCATCCCATTCTGTGTGAGTATGTGCACAATTTGTTAATTTACATGGTTAATATTGTAGTAGGGCTAAATCATCCATACCAATGTAGGGATCATCATCCACATTAGTAGTTAGTGATGATTTGACACCAGCCAAGGGGATGATTTTTGATGATGAGGATGCAACCCTTGAGTTTTACAAAGCATCGTGCATGCTGCGGGCTTTTCCATTTGTATTGGATAGCAGACGATTACGAATGGGGTATTGCAATGGAGGTGGTACTGTTGCGCCAAAAGTGGCTGGAAGGAAAAAAGAGGTAAGGACAAGGTAGAGGTCAAAGTGAAGAGGACATATGATTCTAAATTGAGTAGGTGCGGTTGTGAGGCCATGTTTGGTATCAAACAGACTAAGGACAATAAGTTTAGATTAGAGATATTTGTAGAAGTGCATAACCATGGTTTTGTCTCACCTAGTAAGTAGCACTTGATACGATCTAGTTGACAAGTAACCGAGAAGGCTAAGACTACACTGTTCGCATGCCATCAGGCTAGCAGTGGATCCGGTTCGACACTACAGTGGATGAATAAAGGGAAAAGGAGCTAAAAGAAGACCATGCCACCTTTCACACTAAGCCTCAGTTGAAGACACCATGGGCAATAGAGTTGCATGGCAATGAAGTGTTCACACATATGGTGTTCGCTAAATTTCAAAAGGAGGTAATTGCGGTGGCTAGGGACAAGTGTGTTGTCGAGAGCACGATGCAAGTATGTGACCTAAAAGTAGCAATAGTCAATGAGGATGGCAAGAATATTAGAAATATCACATGTGACACTAACACCATGATTGCCCACTGCTCTTGTATGTTGTTTGGCACTCATGGAATTCCTTGTCGTCATATTATCCTCGTATTATGAGGTGCATTGCTGAATGAGCTTCCAAGTCATTATGTTTTGAAGAGGTGGACTACAAATTTCAGGAGGGAGGTTATGTTTGATGAGATGGCAATGTTCTTGAGGAAAAACCAAAAGATCCCACGGAGGAAGAAATTAAAAAGTTGGCTTTGAAGATGCGCAAGGACTTAGAAGAATTGATACATCGAGCTACAGCTTACTACCGTACATGTAGAATGCCAGAGGAGAAACTTAAAAAGTTCATGCATGACATAAACCAAGAAATTCCCGCCCGACCACAAAGTAGAGTGGAGGAGGTCGAAGCATATCTTGGGTGTGGCATCCCTCATGACATCGATATATTGCTGCCAACCGACAATCTCACTAGAGGCAAATGCAAGAGGAATCAGTTTGGGGAGAGTAAACGGAAGAAGTTGAAGGGAAAGGTAGCTCGCATGTGTAGGACTTGCAATGAGATTAGCACCTGCCCTATTAAGGAAACAAGCAAAATAATGATGTAATGTAGAATTTCAATTTCTTTCACTTCACTTGTGGTTCCTCTTATTTCATACTAACTCAAAAAAATTTGTGTGTTTTAAGTGGGAAGGACTTGTGGGGACTCCAATGCTATAATATGCATCTACATGACTGAAGTGTGTATGGATTGTAGTTTGAATTGTAGTTTCAATTATGTATTTTGAATTGTAGTTTGTAGTTTGAATTGTGGTATCAATCTATTTGAATTTGTTCAATATGCTTAAATCAGTTGAATGCAAAATTGTCACAAACAACTGGGTAGTGCAGAGTCATTAACAGCTTTCTCCCAGACATTTCCAGTTTCTGCAATCCTTTCCAGAAATAATACATGCTACTGGGCTGAAATAATCCTTTCCAGAAAAATTCATGTACAATATCAGTGTAATTCTGTAGAGCTGAAATAATACTTGCAACTGCATTGGTTTTCTCCAAAGCTTCCCAAATTTCTGTATGAGTTGAACCTCTTGCTATCACCAGGCTGTTCAATATGCAGTTCATAGCAATACTTATACATATCAACATTCGATAGCATTTGGGGGGGGGGGGAGGAATGCGAATATGTGACAAAAACTTCAGGTCAGCCATCCTCAGTTAGTTTCTTCTACCATTCCTTTTTCCATCCTCCCAGACATCATCTAAAACAAGCAAGAACTTCCTAGACACTACAAATTCTCGACATTCCCAGAAATGACATTGCCAGAAATGATATTCTCAAACCCAAACAATTTCCATTCATTACATTACATGTCTAAAACAAGAGTTCAGTATAGTTGGTTTTCAAACTAAATATTACATTACATAACAAAATTCTGCAATGGAAAACCTTACGGCATCTAATAGCAGAACACAACATATGCATGGTTTCCTCAGTTCACAGTCTTCCCAACGTACATTCCTAACACTAAGAATAAAAATGCAACAATAAACATTTTGAAATTTTCATCTACAATAGTGGATTTCTTGATTAACTTGTTGATCTGGTCCAGGGAGGCCTTCATCATAGCTAAATGTTTCAATACATGGTGGTCAACTTGGAAAATCACTTCCTTTCCATTGTTCAACTTCACAGGCGAATCATCTATTCTCTGCTGTTCCACCAGATGCATCCCACTCAAATGGCTCATGTATTAGTCTTTCCACATGAAAGTGACGCACTCCTTCGAAAACATCTGCACCAAAAGAAACCTAGTTTCATCATCAAAATGAATCAAATTCTTCAAGGTAATTTTTCTAAACACAAAACCAAATTTCAACATCAAATTCAACAGAAAAGGGAGTTTCTTACCTCATCATTTCTAGGGCACTTGTAGTACTCTTTTTCTCGATTCTTTGATCTCCCGGACACAGCCCAAATCATCTTCGCATGGCACTTTGGGCATGGCATGAGAGGCAGCCCACTACTAGGCACTACCACCATTGATGAACACTCAAAGTGTGCCTCCGCGCGATCCTTCTTCTCCATGGTGCAATAATGCGTAGGGGAGGGGAGCCCTACCGCTCACAAGGCGGAAGCCACAGACCGCAAGTGGAGGTGGCAAGGCACTCAAGGGCTAGAGGACCGGTGCCGCCACGTTTTCCTTGCCAAGAGGATTTGGGGATCTGAGGTCGGGCATTGAGGGATTGGGGCCGGGGGGGGGGGGGAGGGGGCAACCGTAACCACAAAATTGCCTATGGGATTGAACTCATTGGCCCTGCGTCATGGATTTGGTGATAGAGCACTAGGATGGCTTATGTCCACATGTGCATAGATATGCTCATGTGTAGGAGATATGCCGCGATAAATAAGACCCTATGTAATGGAGAGGGGAGGCCATGGTAATTCTTACCCCTCATATGCAATACATCAATGCAACTTATCATGTTTCATTCTTGTTGAGCTTCCCTTTTGCATCCTCGACGGCCCACATAACCGACAGGTGATGCCACAAGTTTACTATTTGGCCCCTCATATGCAATACATCAGTGTGACTTCTCATCTGTGTCATTCTTGTTGAGCTTCCCCTTTGCATCTTCAGTGGCCCATGTAACTAAATAGGGGTGTCACAAGTTTACTCTCCAATCTTGTATTGATATCACTATGTTAAATGTTTGAACTTCAAGTTTTTCTTATTTCTTGCTAAGAATTAACTATTAATAACATGAGTTTCATCACTGCTGGTCAATTACTCTTGTGCAGAGTAAAATAGCTAAATTTGTATTGAGTTTGGTGATATGTTATCTGAATTTGTCCCTAGTGTTGAGTGCTAGGATGTACTTGAGAGGAAACAATGTGAGTTTATGACATGGCCCCATGAATTTGGATCCTGTAACAACCACACTATCTATAACATGTGGATCATAGTCGTCATCGAGATAATGTAGCATGGTGCCCATTGATCCACATATTCAGTTAGAGAGTTTTTACCATTATTGACAAGCCATCACTAAATTACATATAAATTCTTAGTACCTACCATAAAATTATATGTAATTTGGTGGCGAGGTACCGGTACCTCCTGTTACCATTCTAAGAATGGTAAAAACTCTCATTCAGTTAACGTTGTCCATATCCATGTCTGTATGTCTACTCATAGTTGTTAGCATTTTGCATTTGCTTCCGTGGAGATAGTTTTCTCTTAATTAGTTAAGTTTGTGTTGTATTCTATCATTGTAACAACAAAAACTATGTTGAACTTTTAATCTGAAGCTTATCTGTTTTCTTGCCATGAATCACATATTAATCACATTCATTCATCATAGCCCATGCATAGCCAAATGGATTTGAATGAGTAGTATTGTACTCTGATGTCCTCACTAGTGTGGGTGAAGAATGTAGTTTGGTAGAATGATGCGATTGGATGGCATTGTCGCAGCATGACATATTATAAGAAAGACCACCAACCTAGGCTACGCCACTACTTCAATAATCGAGGTGGCACAACTAGTTGTTTCACAGGAAAAATATAGAACTTAGGGGATGATTGCCTTGCATAAATGTCAAAGAGAATTTCTATGAGGTCAATGAGTCTATCCCTGTGTTCAAATCAATCAAATTTACTCTAATTTTTTCTCCATTCCAACATGTTGTAACGTCTTTGATCATGGGGAAGCACCAAATCTTGTTCTTAGGATTTGCCCAATGAGCTTTGTACTCTCTCCAGTCGCAAGAAGTATATTTTTCCATTTGGAGGTCTTGGAGATATATTTGTTAAACTAGTAAATGGAGATGTTTTTGTAAAACTATACCATTGTGAACATATCTAATGACAAATTTACTCATATAAACTTTACCTTGCAATCTAAATCAATGTAGTAAGAAATGACTACTAAAAGAATTTGTGGGGACCCCGGGCGTGGGAGACGCCTGTAGTCGCCACTTGTGTGTTCTGTACTAGTCTCATGATCCGTAGCTAGTACACACATTCACAACATTAAGATCACATCCATACACATCGCATATATTTAATTTGTGACAAATGGGTGAATACATAAGCGATGCATAAAACATAAAGTTTACAGAATATGGCCGACTGGCTAAGTAAATACCAGAGTCAAGAGTAAATTACAGCGGAAGACAAATAAATAAGTAGAAGTATCTAGTGGTATGCTACTATAGCCACAGGCAATCGACTGGTGATTAGGCCCTAGAAAATCCATCGTCGAATTCCTCAAAGCCAGGGGCAAAGTACGCGTTGTCTGTAATTTTCTTCATTCTCTGATCAACAATAATTTAAGCAAGGCTGAGTACATTGCGTACTCAGCAAGGCTTGTAGTATATCGCAAAGTATACATATATGCAAGGCTATCAAAGGATGAGGCTTTATTCTAAGTTATTTTCAGCATGAGGCAAATTTTATTTGCAATATCAATAAGTAATAATTTGCAACGGATTTGTAAAGAGCATTCGACATGTAATGAAATAACATTTATATAATTTCCATAACAGTAGACCAAATCTATTCGCACCCTTCCTCGGCTGTGAACATCGCATAATTTCCACCCATGGGCATGACACACAGAAGATGCGTACATGCCATCCCATATGTTTAGTGAAATAGTTTTGAAAAGGAAAACTAACACTTTGTGGCTACATCCAAGCTTGCTCATGATTGTGAGCACAGCTATTTAAATAGTTTTTAACACTCTACAGAGGTTGTACAGCTTTATCCACACGAGATAATCAATTGTACTGTCGGCAACTTCACACTTCCTTTGGCGTGTGACGAAAGTTGATTATCATATAGCCTTGAGATCATCTAGTCCTAACCTTGCACTAGCTCAATAAACATCAAATCTCTCTTAGGTACACCCCTAAGAGAGCATTCAAATCCTCATTTAGGTACACCCTTAATCGAAGACGCTCACTTAGGTACACCCCTAAGCGGGCATTCATCATTGTATTAGCAAGTTTTGGCCTCAACACCTTGGTGAAGAGAGCCCTTACGAGAAAACCTAGCCAGAGTGCCCTTACTATATCTGCGCATACCACAATGCAAGGTTAGACCTAGACAACTTAATCAGCTAAACACCAGAGCCCATATAGTATATATGGTTATACGGTGTGACTTAGATGTGCGGTAATAGCGTTTAGTCCTTAATTGACCCGGGCGAGAATCTCCCCTATATACATGTGAGATTCCCTCTCACATTTGACAGTGTATCATATAACTTGCCCACTTCCAAAAAATAGGTTTTTCATTTTATTTGATACAAAAGTAACAGAGGTTCCCCTCTGGTCCAGCATTTTGAAACCATCATGCCCATATGTAAATTTGTTCAAAAGTTCAAACTTGGCAGAAATTAGTGCTTGGCTAAGCATCTAGACCATATATCGATGTAGTATTCCCAATTTGACAGTATATATATTGTCTAAACCATGTCCTAGAGGTTACAACAGTGAGGGTATCAAGTTTACAAGGAAGGTTCAATGCATTTGAGTGGTCGTAACTATCATTAGCCATAGTACAACAGTTTTAATGGAACATACACACATTCATAATAGATTTTGTGAACAATATACAATAATTAAAATATTAGGATCAACATGATCAAAGGGAGTGCTTGCCTTGCTTAAATTACCGTGGTCTTGATCTTACTTAAGACCTTCTCAGTCAATGATCTTAGAGCTATTGGTCTTCGTCTCTGTATTGATTCCTGCTCGAGTTGACAATCCTTCAGGAAGTCAACTTCTAATTACGCGATAAGCGATCGAAAGACCAAATAAATCCAAAGGACTGCAAAAGATCCAAATAAATCTAAAGAGAACTTTATTAAGTTTTTTTAGGATTGTGCTCGGTGATGTAAGTTTAGAGGGTGAGAGATGTTTGATATAGTCGAATGAAGTTTGAGTGAATGAGGGGATGGCGGGGCAGCTTTGTTGGGAAGGAAAATGAGGATGGATAAGGTGAAGTAATATTGACAGGAATACTCCGCTTCTTAACTTAAAAAGGGCTAGGAATATTCGTTCACAGAGTACCTCGATTTGGTTTGAATTATCTCTTCTCAATTGGTATAGTACTGTCTATGACTACTAATGTTCTTGGGCTGCTACAGAGTTCTACTGACTTCTACTACTTCAGTCGCTACTCAATTCTATCTACGACTACTGAAGCCTGCGATCGCTGCAGCATACGACCACTATAGCTTATGACCTTATCTTACGACCACTATAGCTACCAACCACTATGGCTTACGACCACTATAGCTACCGATCACTGTGGTTTACAACCACTATAGCCATCGATCTTATCTTACGATCACTATAGCTACCGACCACTCTGGCTTACGACCACTATAACTACCGACCGCTATGGCTTACGACCTTACGAGTATGACTAACAACTACTTCGATACTTCAGATGTTTTGACCGCTATGGTACTCGATCTCTTTGACTACTGACTACTGACTACTGATCATGACACTTTGACTACACAGGCCTTCGACTACATCGATCCTACTGTAACTCCAGTCGTACCGCTCACATAGAGCCGGTACTATTGTTCTTCATCCTCGTGGGTCTTTCCAGCATCGACCGGGTTCTATCGCTTACGACTACCGACCGGGTACTGTTCCACATGACTACTAGCTAGGTTGTGAAGCTTAAGACTACTGACCATGTTCTATAGGTTTTGACTACTGACTTACCTACTAGGATCTGCAGCTTATAACCGATTTACTGTACTTACGACTGATCTACTATATTATGACCAATCTAATGTAGGTTTGGACTACAAACTACCAACCACGACACTTCAACCACACAGATCTTTGACCACGTCGGTTCTATCGTAACACCGGTCGTACCACCCACACAGAGCTGGTACTGTGGTTTATAACTATGGCTAGAGGTCAAAGATTTCGACTACACTGTGGTTGAAGATTTCAACAACGGCAGTGGTCAAAGATTTTGACTATGTGTACGGTCAAAGATCTTGACTATGTCTGCGGTCAAAGATTTTGATGCCCGACTGCGGTTAGAAATCTCGACATAGCAACAGTCAAAGATTCTGACGACCAGCTGTGGTCTGAAATCCTGACATAGCAGCAGTTGAAGATTTTGATACAACAGTAGTCGAAGATCTCAACACAGTAGCGGTCGAAGATCTTGATATAGCAACAGTGTGGTCGAAGATCTCAACATAGTAGCAGTTGAAGATTTCAACATAGCAACGATCGAAGATTTTGACACAGCAGCGGTCAAAGATTTTGTCACTGGTTGCGGTTAGAAATCTCGACATAGCTGCAATTAAAGATTTTGATGCTCGACTGTGGTCGAAATCCTTGACACAGCAGTAGTCGAAGATTTTGACACAGCGGTAGTCAAAGATCTCAATGCCTGGCTGTGGTCGGAAATCTCGATACAACTGCGGTCAAAGATTTTGACACAATAGCAAGCGAAGATCTCGATGCCCAACTGTGGTCGAAAATTTCGACATGGCTATAGTCAAAGATTTTGATAATGCCACCAGCTTTCAACTTCAACTGCTACGGTTCTCTTTACTCACCCCGACCACTATGACACTCCTTTCTATCGAGAGAGCTATAGCTTTTCACTGGTGAGGGACTCCTGGGCAGACGGGGCGTGAGCGAAAACGGAGCTAGGACCTCGGTTCGCACGCCTAGGCGAAGAATCAAGGATCGACCTAGAGGATAGGGTGGTCAGTGGCGTGGTCCTATGGTGGCAGAGATAGGGGAAGGCTCTATAGGGCTATGAACTACTAGGGCTTGATTGGGTGCTAGGGGAGCTTCCAAGGGGGAAGGAGAAACTCACTGAAGATGATGATGGCACTCGAGAAGGAGTGGAGGAGGCTGACGCCAGGGACCTCATTGGCGGTGAAGGAGTCCACGATGATAATGATGTCCGCCAGTAGAGAAGCTAAAACAAGATGCGCATGAGCTTATATGCATGCATGCTGAGGTACGGGTAAAAGGAATCAAGGTAAGGTTCACTGGAGAGAGCAAGTCTTGCGGTGGTGTTCTGGTCAGAGATGAAGAAGAAGGCCTAGTTCGAGTGGTAGCCCGAGAGGTCCATTGTATGAAAGGTCGATCAAATGAGTAGGGTACTTAAGGAAGAGATAAAGTGCATTGAGATAGAGTTGGGGAGGAGAGAAGCTCACCAGAGAAGTTGACACATAGCTGCGTGCTCGCTGGCATCAAGTGCGACTTTAGTTTGTTGACGTTCCAGAGAGTGGAGTGCTCAAGGATCATGCACAAGAGACCAAGAGGGCAAGCTAAGGAGAAAATGTTATGGTTGGAGGGATTTTATAGGCACAAGAAGGCTAAGTGCTGGGCGCTAGTTCTCACGAGCACGGTCAAAAACTCGCTGTGTAACATGAGGTGTGGATGGGGACAAAGGGGAAGAAATCCATCATGTTGAGGAGATGGGTAGGCGGAGTTGGCAGCAGTTGTGAAGAAACTGTGGACGCGATGTCTAAAACTAGGGGCAGCTCAAGCCACGACTACGGTGAAGCTGGTGCATGCGCGCGAGGTGGAAGACGAACCCTATTAGTGGGCCCGACACATCAGTGAGCACAGAGAGGTGGCCTGACGGGATTTGTCTTGACATGCAAAGGTTTTGGAGCTGTGTATCAGAGTACTTGCATTTTCGAGTACTCGTGACAGTGTTTGCTAGCTGGTTTAAGCTTCTCGAGCAAGAGCAAACAGGTCGAAGCTCTCGAGTGAGTGCAAACCAGTCGAAGCTTCTCACGCAAGTGTAGAGCGGTCCAGGGCCAACTTAAAAGTTGTGATGCAAAACTAGGCACCAAGCCAGGATGCATGAAGGAAAGGCGTGGTGCAGAGCATGGCCATGTCATCATGGCACAGGTGGAGACATGACCAGGCGGGAGCATAGGGCATGGGTTGTTAGTAGAGAAGAGAAATGATGGGTGTGGTATCAAAACAATGAGCATGGCATCAAAACCAGTGGCCTATGTTCATGTAGGCTAGAGGTGGAAGAAAGGTACTGGAAGTGGGCCACACTCGGCAGTGAGAGAGTGAGAGAAAGGGGTGAGCTGAGAGGTTTGGACATCTGTTAGACTCATCAGATGGGCTCGAAAGATTTATGAAAATATTTGCAAACACACCTGATATAGAGTGGATTATTGTGTAAATTTTTCAGAGCTTTATATTCTCTTGATTTCTCTAGAAAAAATCTAAGAAAACTTCTTGTTGAATTTAGATATATTTATTTGATCTAGATAATTCTAGAACTTGCTTCAATATCTATTTTTTATGCCAAGATTATACTCATGGGATTTTTAGAATGGTTTCCACCATGAGTTTTCTCATACCAACTTTTAATTATCTTTTTAGTTTTTATAACTTGGTCTTAATTTTGATTTGCATTACATGCACTTTTGATTTTTTTTAAATTCAGACATTTCAAAGAAACTCCAATAAAAAGCCAAGGAAAAAATGCATTTAAAAAGTTTAAAATTTTTTCCCATTTTTGCATGCACTAGAATTTGGGATGTTACAGAATTAATCATTCAATGTCTTTTTGAATATTAGGATTGATCAAATGAAAAGTCTGTAAGAGACCATGTGGGAAGGTCCCAGTCAGTTAGTGATGAACAATTGGCACTAAGAAGTGAGTTGAATCATGAGATTCGCAAAGGGTCTACAATTTTGGAAAATTGAGTTGTTGTTAGGTTGATGGCTGTCTGGCCAGCCTACAGGGGTGGTTTGGCCGCTATGCAATTGAGGTCTGGCTGGCCATGCGGGCAATCAGATTGGTTTAGGTGAAATGGTTTTGGAAATTGAGGAATTTTGAGAGATTTGATCATGAGATGATCTTGGAACTCCGGTTAGAGTTATATTGTATTGTATATTGCATGTTTATGTTCACATAGGTCAAGTTGTGAAGAATTTGTGTCCAAAAAATGATTTCTTGGTCTTTAGAAATGCAGGAAAGCTTAAAGGCAATTATGGTCACCAACGGACCAAGATTAGGTTAGGGTGGATCGAGATCTAGAGCGGTCAAGGAGCTCATGTGAGATAGTTGGGCTCAAGCATGGCATATGGTAAAGTCAAAGAATGCATTTGAGGGAAGGTTCGAGCAATGAGTTGAATTAAGCGGATTTGTCAGTTTAAGTGAGGCATGGTCTAGTGGGAGCCGAAAGTGGGAGAGACTTGCCAATGGGTGGAAAGCAATTGATCAACCTAAATATGGTGTGCATGGTAGCTTGCATGATAAGTTGAAGATGGAGGCAAGGAAAGGTACACGAAAGCTTCGTCAGGGGCATTTCGGGAAAATGCAAAAAACCAAACTTGAGGCTAGGGTTAGGCTAGGACCACATGTGTTAAGTGGATCAAACACTCAGGTGTGAGTGGTTGATCCTTGTAAGAGCTTTGAAAAGCATGCGTGTGAATGAAAGAACATGTTATTATGGGGTTAACAGGTTTTCCAAAATTCTTAGCGGGTTTAGACTCACCAAGAGGGCTAGTTTACCTATATGAAGAAGAGAGAGGAGAGCTAGGGTTTGTAAGGAAAATAGGAAGGATTTCTAGGCTTAGGTTAGTTCCTCATCTCCTTCATAGTGTGAGTAAGAGTAGAGCTTGTAGAATGTCTTTGTAACCAGCGATGTAATAAACCATTTATCTTCATACAATAGATCAAGTTCTTACAATCTTTGCACTCTTGCCTCTATTTGTTTGTGTTCTTGATCTTGTTTGTGATGATTTGGTTGTTTTCGTGCTCCTCTTGATTTTGCTGTGATCCATAATGTGTAAGAGGCATTAGTACATCATTGAGATCAAACTTTACCCATCTAGATCACTCCTATAGTAAGAATTAAGATCTTGTCTGGTTCTTGCCTTTCTTGACCAAGATTCTGATTATGTAATCGTAGCGTTTCTAACCCAAATTTGTGCTTGCATTACCTTACTAGGACATATGAGAGATGATATGAAAGTTCTCATGGCTTAAATCATCACAAGCAAGAAGTAATTTGAGTTTTAGAGTTTGGTGTGTTCTTCTGACTTAGACCTAGATTTCTTCCATTGGATGGAGCCAAGTCTAAGAACCTTATATTTCTTAATTTGATTTGGTTCATAACATCTATACAAAGGTTCATACCAATTTTGGTAGTATTTGGACAAGGTTTGATCAAGATACTCCAATTTAGGTTTTTGTCCCAAGGAGTTTGTGCCTGGAAATAGGAGAGCGGTCAAACCGACCTCCCCTTGGCAGTCAGACCATTGGTACCATTTAGACCGGCCCTAGGGCAGTCAGACCGGTCACCAACGGTCAAACCGGCCCCATAATGGTGGTCTAACCGGTCTAGCAGCCAAAACCAAGTTGTTGCATCTTTTGACCCCAGATCTTTGTAGGTTTTATGTAGGAGGTGTAATATGAACTTGATGACTCTCATAGTTATTTGGGTAAAGATTTTGAGTACTTGGAGAAAAGAAAATGCTTCCACAATCATTCACCCCCTTTAATTGCCAGCGTCGGTCCAACAGTCTATAAAGTATTCTCGTAATGTTAAACTTTTGTAATTTTCAAATATATTATGATATGAACTAATGGTAATTGCATCTCGGGGACTATAAAAAGTAAGAAAAAATGTCAAGAATTTTTTTGTTGGGAGAGACCAATGTCTTACCATTTGGTCACCTGTGCATGCAAATTGTCTACCTATATTACCTAGGGTTGAAAAAATGGATTCGGTCGGATTATTCAGTTACCGAATTCAGATTTGTCGAATCTGGACACTTAATATCCGAATCCGAACAGAAACAGATTTGAATTCGGATGTTGAACCGGCAAAGTCCCGAATGTTGGATGCAAATCCGGTATGGCTTGACATGGATTCGGAGCCAGATATCCGAATTAGATCCAGATTTGGAGTTGGATATCTAGATAATATCCAGATTCGATGGATATAATAGCAACAGTTAGCTAGTATGTATATTTTGCATTTGACCTTCAAATTGGGCATATTATATATGTATTTTTATCATCTCAACGAGCTCGTCGTCATGGTAGACTCTAATTTGGTATTTTATATTATTATTTTGGCACATCCCCTAATAAAGAATAATCTCAAGAATTAGTTAGGATTAGTGACAAAAATGACATCAATGATCAATGATTACGTGATAACTAGAGGAAAAGGGGCATAAATATTACTATAAAACCGGTATCAATTTGCTAAATTTTATTGTGCCATAGAATATAAAGTTATCCTCAGAAACTGTATTATACAAATACGTGAAATGAATGATTTATTTGTTGCTGTCAATATTTAATGCATAGCTACATGTTAGAGTTAACTATTTATCAATTTAAAATATTTAAATAATTCAGTGTCATGTTTTAAATAAGAGAGGCCATGAATAATTATTGAAATTTGAAAAATAGTTGAATTCGATCTGTTTTGAGTTTAATCCGATCCAAATTCGTATTCGATGTTTGTCCGGTCTGTATTTGAATCCGAGGAAAAAAATATAGATACGAATATGATTTGAACACTATCTAGTCCGTAATATTACCTCAAATAATCTTTATTCCAAATAAAATCTTGCCACAAATGGCAACAATCGCAATTAACTAAGGGGAAATTGCATCCGTTTCCCAACAAAAGAATATAACTGCAAACTTTTGCAAGTAAAAACAATAAATGAGGCCCTTAGCAAACTCAAGAAACTAAATAGGACTCCGCGTCGTGTTGTAGTTTTGTTGCCTCATGCATATCTACTTTTCAAAATTTTCAAATGAATTTTCTAGTCATCGCAAATAAACAAAGTCCCTACATTTGCATCATTCGAAGGTTACATCCATTTTTACAATTTATCTTTTGCTTCCGATTAATCTTCATATTGACCACTTTTAGAAGGCGATGGCATTTTCCAAAACCACTATCCTAAACAAGAATTTTGGGCAAAAATGACATTATAGATCACTAGAATACCAGATCTAGCCCCCTAACAGCAGTAATTCCACTTGTGGCCCATAACAGTGAAATCGTGCGGTCGGGGACCGCACGCACGACCACACTGTTCTTCCGTACTTTTTCCTATTTAGTGTTTGTTTGAATTTTTAAATATAACAAATGAGCTTAAAAAATTACAAAAATTTATGTACAGTCTCCCGACATAACGTTCCTCACGGTATAATTTTTGGGGAATTTTATCCACGGCAAAGCTCGCTCAAAAAGTCATACAATTTTGATATTTTTACGAGTTTGTACATATAGCAAACAAGCTTTAAAAATTACGAAATTTTATGTGAAGCCTTCCAGTACAGTAGTAGTTATTGTGTAATTTCTTGGGAATTTTTGAAGCTCATTTGATATATTTCAAAATTTAAACAATCACTAAACGGGAAAAAAGTACGGATGAACAGTGTGGTCGTGCGGTCCCCGACCGCACGACTAGTACATGAACAGTGGTTATGTTGTCGGGGATCGCACGATTTCACTGTTACAAGGTCACAAATGAAATTACTGCGGTTAGGGAGCTAGATCTAATATTCTAGTGATCCATAGTGTCATTTTTGCCCAAAACTCCCTAAACAACTCCCCAAAACAGTAAAGGAGACCGCCTAGAAAAACTCAAGAAACTGAATACGAAATTAAATATGACTCCACATCGTGTTTTAGTTTTGTTGCCTCATGCATATTTACTATTTAAATTTTCAAATGAATTGTCTAGTCATCATCAGAAACGAAAAAAAATTCAAATTCTCCCTAAATTTGCATCATTCAATGGTTACATTCATTTTTAGATTTCCGTTTCGTTTCCGATTAATGTTTATATTGACCATTTTACAAGGCCATAGCCTTATTTGTTTTAGGCTTTCCCCATTGTATTTTCTTCCGCTAAACCAACGCTTGTCATGATCTGAAACACATCACAAAAGATGCTTTCAGAAAGCTAAGCTAGCTAGGCTAAGCAAGCGTCCTATTTAACACATGCATCCATCTCACAAGCACAGCACCTACACCACCACACTCCATCCCCAAAGCCCTAGAGTCAAGTACTCCGGCCTTTGCACCTTGGCAATGGAGCCCGCCGTTCCCAACGGAGCAGCAGCTGAAACGCAAGTGCCCGCGGAGTCGGCAATCCGGGAGCAGGACCGCCTGATGCCGATCGCAAACTTGATCCGCATCATGCGCCGCGTGCTCCCTCCCCACGCAAAGATCTCCGACGACGCCAAGGAGTTGATCCAGGAGTGCGTCTCCGAGTTCATCAGCTTCGTCACCGGCGAGGCCAATGACCGGTGCCACCGCGAGCACCGCAAGACCGTCACCGCCGAGGACCTCGTGTGGGCCATGGACCGCCTGGGCTTCGACGACTACGTCATGCCCCTGAGCGTCTACCTACGGCGCATGCGCGAGTCCGAGGGCGGAGGCCGCGGCTCAGCGCGCGCCGACCGCGCCGTGCCAAGGGCGCCCCACGCCCCGCCCGTGGCCGCGCTCCACGGCGTCCAGGTGCAGATGCAGCAGGCCGTGTACGCGCCCCCAGCTGCGGCACAGGCGTACGCCGTCACTATGCCGGTTCCGGCCAACGCGCCGCATGTCGGCGGCCAGTACGAGGTGTTCGGTGGCGAGCGCTCCATGGCTGCGTACTACGGAGGAGGGGCGTATGGTGCATGTAGCAGCAGGGGAGGCTGTGCCGACGAGGCAAGCTCGTCGAACGCAGCGCCGGCGATGGGCACTGGCTCCCAGTAACCAAACTAGTTCCCGCGCACTTATCTATGCATCGAGTAGTGCCCCGTGTGTGCTGTTCTATTCTCGGCGGTGGGAGTCCTCCGTCGGTCGTCGTCATCGTCGGGAGCAGCTTTGCGTCCGTCGTCTTCCGTAGTTCGCTCTACTTAATTATTTTTCCGCCGTTGTAGTCTTGCTGCAGTACAGTACTCGGTGAAAGACGATCACCTAACTTGCCTGCCTTAATTTGTCAACTCAGTTTATGTTCCATCGTTGCATTAAGCAAAAACATGGTTGAATCACTCTGAACTCGAAGTTACTTATCTTGTTGCTTTGATGAATTACCAAGTGTTAACTACGTGCGTTTCATCACGATCAGCCAAGTTCAAGCTCCCTGCTGTGCAGTGTGTCACTGTGTGTCGGTTAGCTAAGTGACCTTGAATGATTTTGGAGCTATGTACTCCCACAAATCTTTGACCGGCGATGACATGTTGTTCTAGCTCGAGAGGGGACTGCCGTGACGCCGATGCAATTGATGCGGTTGGCGTGGAAGGGCAGCGTCGCGCGCGGCACAACCGATGTATTCGGGGAGAGACGGCCAACCCGGCTTGTGCCACTGCGCTCCGGCGATCGAGGCGGTACAAGTGTCACCGCCGGCGGCTTCCACTGGGCTGCATGCAAGCTGCAGACGGGGCTCGCTTTTCCTCCCTAAGCAAACTCGTAGCATCGTCTCTAGGGGAAAAAAAGGTGTTACCGAGATTTCCGACTACCTCATGTAACCAAAAATCTTGGGAAAAAACCTGTTAAAAGTTGGAATCCAAATTTTAAATTTGAATTCGGTAACCAGCCAAAAATTTTCAATAATCGGCTAGAATTCAAATTTGCCATTTTCAGTTTCTGGCCGGATAATCTTTTTTCCATGGGATAGACTATTGCACAGGCGACTGAATTTTTTTTAACTTTCAGTCACCTAAAGTTGCACTTTGAATCACCTAAAGTTGCACATATTTTTTTTAGGGGGGCTGCAATTTTAGTTGATTGAGAGTGCAATTTCAGGTCACATGAAGTTGCACTCTGAATCACCTAAAGTTGCAGCTGTTTTTTTTGGAGGGGGGCTGCAATTTTAGTTCATTGATAGTGCAATTTCAAGTGACTGAAACATAAAAAAATTTCAGTCGCCTGTGCAATAGCAAAACTGTTTTTCCATAATCATCTCCGGAAAGAAAGCCAGTAACCGAAACAATGGTGGCTCTCTCGAAATAATTACTACCTAGCAGGATGGAGTTTTGCTCTTATTACCACGTCCTTGAATTATGCCGTACTGCATGCATTTACGAAGGAAGCTTGGCGTGGTAGCTCACAGGAGGCTGGTAATCCTGGGTCAATCTAAGCCGCTCATTCCAGATCGGATGGTATCCTTGGTTGTCTTCCATTTCCAAGCGTCAAACGTAAGCTCAGTGCGGTTTTGTCAGAAGGTTTTGCTTTTTGTAAGGTGCCTGATTTTTAGTTTGTTCACTAGAAGTACTGCCTCTCTCCGTGGTTATCTGAGGTCTTTCGCTCAATTTGTACTACATTAATTCAAAGGCTTCGTTGTGCTTTTCACATAGATAAAAAAAAAAGAAACGATAAGATCAAGTAGCTGAAGAAAATACGGGCTAGCAATTACTATTATTTTTGGAGTTATCTATCTATCCACCAATTACTCCATGTGCAGTAGGTGACAAATACTCACTAAATGCGCTATCGATTTCTGTTATGGCCTTATGTTTTGAAACAATACAAGAAAGAAACAAGGGTTTATATTTAGAAAACGGAGGGGAGTAGACGATTTATCACACATAACAAACTTAAGAAAATCCACGCACATGCTTTAAATTAAGAAAATCGAACAAACTTCAGAAAATACGACATACTAATCCTGGATGACCATAAGATACTTAAAATCTTA
The DNA here is from genome assembly GCA_017311315.1 of Dendrocalamus latiflorus. Classification (NCBI taxonomy): domain Eukaryota; kingdom Viridiplantae; phylum Streptophyta; class Magnoliopsida; order Poales; family Poaceae; genus Dendrocalamus; species Dendrocalamus latiflorus. The sequence goes on along the minus strand of CM029617.1, from coordinate 28,065,176 downwards.
TTCCAAAAGCCGTAGCTACTTTTTCAGTAGTAACTATTCCATTTCAACCAAAATCAAGTTGCTCCGGCGGATTAAAAACCCCCTAAGTTTTACTTGGCTGGATCAGGTAACATGGGCTGTTTGGTTATTATATTTCTTCCAGTAAAAAAACCACCAACACCTTCTAAAAACAAACACACACACCCCCGCGTGCTCGTTGCCCCCTCCCCATCCTTATTTGGGCTTAAGCTTTTAGTTTCTAGTTTCTAATTTCTCACTTTTTAGGGCTTGTTCTTTTTGACTGAGACTTATGACTTTTGGCTATGGTTTGTGGCTTCTGGGCTGTTCGTGTGAGAGATCACAGAGTAATTGAAACTCACGTATGGTTTTTGCCGATATAAATAAGTCGGTATAGTATGTACTATAATTAACTAGTAAACCCCATCTTGAAAAGACATTCCGTTTAATACTGTAGAAAAGCCAAAAGTTGAAGCCAAAAGCTGAAAAAGAACATGCCCTTAATTTCGTCCTTCTCTGATATTTTGGCTTTTTTGTATTTTTTTCTGTATTCCTTTGCATTGTCCGTCATGAGGGAACCTGTTTTTTTTTAAATTTAATTATACAAAAACCTTACATCAGCTACAATGGAAAAAGCCCTAAACAGTATAAAAAGACACAAAAACCATAAGTTTAAACCCAATGAGCACTACCTAAAACGCTCCAATTCGACCGTTAGCCCCATCCCCAAAGCTGTTATTCTCTCCCTCCCAGATGGGATTCCCTCCACCCTTAACACACTGCTCCCCGTGTTTCCCCAAACTATCCGCTTCCACAATACTGTCCGAAATTAATCTTGACTTTTGTATCTTGTTGGTAGTAGCAGCAGCATGTAGCTAGTACAGGAAATGCATCTATTAGACCCTGTTTGGTACAGCTTCATCAACAGCTTCATGAGCTGTTGTGAGCTGTTTTTTACCAAACACCCTTTTTGCAAACAGTTTCATGGATGAAGCTCCTTAAATCATGCTCTCACAAGGGAATGGGGTGGGGTGAAGCTGAAAATAGTAGCTTTTCACAGCTCTCTCCCTCAGGCTCGCAGTTCTAGGAACCCACTGCCCTTGTAGTTGACAGAAATTACAGCACTTTGCCACTGGGTCCCCACGCCTGTTTCCTCTCCTCCCGTTCGCACTGATTTTAATTTTTTTAATTTTTTTATTATTTTAATTCATACTCATTCGAATATATTATTTTTAATTCATATGACCATATACAAACATACAACTCCAAATGTTAGAACAAGTCAGGTAGACAGGGGCATCTTGGACAATTGCCCTCTCTCAGCTATGCATGAAGCTGTTGGTAAAGCTGTTTTGCCAAACAGTTTTCCAAAACAGCTTTAGCTTCACCGATGAAGCTGCTCGTGAAGCTGAAACAAAAAAAAACAGCTTCACTAGTGAAGTTGAGCTGTGCCAAACGGAGCCTTAGTTGTGTGTAGCGTTGTACCAGATCAAGTGTAGCATCGGGTCTAGTGTATAGGAAGAAGTCTGCACGTTGCATGGTGGTGATCCACTCCTACCGAGTCTAGTACATGCAGTTCTCCCTCGTCAGGCACCGGAGAAACGGGCTTGGGAAGAATCGGTTGGACGTGGCAGAGTCTTGCGCCGAGTATGCGTCATGGCGTGCATGCAGGAAATGCATGAGTGAGTTCGTGAGTTAGTGGTGATAGTGTGTTTGTGCATACCAGGAAGTAGTGTGTATGTATGTTTTCTAGTATATAAGTACCAGTCGAGTAGAAGTGAATAAGGAGAAGAATAGAGAAGTAAGAAAAGCTTTGCGGCCAGTGCAAAAATTTTGAGTTCTTACTCCGTTCATCTTCTTTGGTGTGAGCGCTAGTATTCCAAGAAGCTATTAGTCAGTTCTCGCCGGGAAGCTGGGCCAACAAATACCACCTCGTCATCCCACCGAAACCGTGCGCCCCATATATCTCATGACCGAAATCCTCTCCCGCCACCAATGGCCGCTCTCCTCGTCGCCCTCCGCTTCCTGCCACTCTTGCTAACGGCCGCTGCTGCGGTGACAGTGCTTTCGAAGAACGTCAGTGTCGACTCATCGACACTGTTGCAAATAATCTTGTTTAGAAGTCGTACGCTAGTTTTGGAAGTGATCGAATCCAAAACGAGGAAGAAATCCGAAGTCGAAACATAGTAGAAGTTGCAGTCAGAAAAAGTAGAATTGGAGTCGGAGTCGGAGTTGGTTCTGTACTCGTAGTCGAACTCGTGTTGAAGTCGAACAACCGAGTATAAAAGGGGGTGTAGTCCTGTAACTTTGATGCACCGCCAAGTTGAGAAATTGAGAAAAGTAAAGAGTCGGAAAAGCCAAAACACAGAGCGTTGATTGTGTTGTGTGATTTCGCAAGGCGTGGTCGGAAGAACTCACGACCACAGTAAACGTGGTCGGGAGGAGTTACGACCACGGCAAAGTTCCCGCAGGCGTGATTGAGAGGTTCTACGATCACGGCAATGGAACAGTGTTGTTACGACTACGACGAAGTTTCGACAAGGGTGGTCGAAAGGCGTTCGACCACGACAACGCTGTAGAAGACGTCAGCAGAGAAGGTTACGACCACGTTGAAAAAACGATCGGAAGAGATTGAGGCGGTCGGAACTGGTCGTAAGCACTTGGAACCGATCGTACTTGATCCTCACCGGTCGTAAACGACTCTAACCGGTCGTGAAAGGTCCTGGGAGGTCGTAAGACTTTTCCAACAGTTGGTATCAGAGCCTGGTTAAACATGGCTGACATGGCGAAGCAGAGCGTGTCGCTGCAGTATCCAATCCTCAGCTCGGATAATTATCCGGTCTGGGCGATGAAGATGAAGGTCAACATGATCACACAAGGCGTCTGGGGTGCGGTCGAACCAAAGGAGAAGGACAAGGTCCTCGATGATTGTCTCGACAAGATGGCGATGGCAGCGATCTATCAAGTTGTGCCCGACTCAATGATGCGGCAGCTAGTCAGCAAGGAGACGGCGAAGGAAGTCTAGACTACTCTGCGAACCATGCATGAAGGAGTAGATCGAGTGAAGGAAGTTCGACTTCAAACCTTAAGAAGTGAGTTTGAAGCCATGAAGATGGGGAAGAGTCAGGCCGTGGAAGAGTTCTCTGGTCGATTCAATGAGGTCGTAAATGAGATCAAATCTCTCGGCGACGATCTAAAAGATGAAGTGGCGGTGAAGAAGTACTTGCGAGTACTGCCAGAGAAGTTTCTCCCGGTCGTGACTACACTCACGTACTCACAAGACCTCTCGAAGATGAAGATTGAGGAGGTGACTGGGGCGCTCAAAGCCCACGAGCAACTCCTGAAGAGTTATCAAACTAACGACGGAGAGCAAGGAGGCTATAACCAACAAATGTTGCTCGCTAAGGAGGATACAAGGAATCAAGACAATCCAGACCAGACAGACTTATATGGCTAGCAAGGTCGTGGATTTCAGTCCGGAAGAGGAGGAAGAGGTGGTCATGGAACTGGTTGAGGTGGAAGATTTCAAGATAAGTCTCACATTCAATGTTTCGAGTGTGAAAAATTCGGCCATTACGCTGCCGAATGTCGAAGCCACATTCAGTGCCATAACTGCAAGAAGTATGGGCACTATGCTGCAAAATGCAGGAGCAAGAAGAAAGTCGAAGAAGTCAACATGGCTCAAACCTCTGAACTCACAGAACCAACGCTGCTGTTGTCGCACTGCACTGTTGAAGAACCGACAATGGTGCTACTGAACGAAGGGAAGGTGTTTCCTAGTTTGATGGAGAAGGGAGAGGAGTCTCAGGAACAGTCAGATTGGTACCTCGACAATGGAGCTAGCAATCATATGACAGGAACATATTCAATGTTTCATGAGCTAGATGAGAAAGTGCTCGGCAAAGTGAAGTTTGGAGACGGCTCAACCGTGCAGATCAGAGGAAAGGGGACAATTCTGTTGAAGTGCAAGGATGGAAGTCGAAGACCATTGTCAGATGTATATTACATACCAAGTCTTTGCAGCAATGTCATAAGTCTTGGACAACTGACCGAAGAAGGTTGCCGGATCGAGCTCAAAGATAATCACCTGAGAGTTTTCGACAACAGAGAGCGGCTGCTAATGAAGGTGCAAAAGTCAGCAATTCGGTTGTACAAGCTACCATTGAAAATCTGGAAACCAGATGGCATGCAAAGGGTTCTGAAGGAACCAGAATGTGAACGACTTCATCTACTGGTAGTCGAAGGCCAGCCTGAAGTTGTAACAAGCAAGTCGGGAGAGAAGCAAGTCGTGGCAGACGGCAGAAAAGAGCTTGTAGTCGTAACGAACAAGTCGGCTGAAGTGATTGGACGTGGTCGAGAGGACAATCGACTATGGCAAATGAAGACTGGATGTGGTCGAGAAATCGTTCGACCATGGCAAACAAGGTTTGAACGTGATCGAAACACATTACGATCGCAGCAAACCAGCGGTGCACGAGTAGTCGACTTCGAACGACTACTTGCACGAACAGGTCCCAGGATTGGCCCGGGTGGTCGAAGCATCAGCACGGATGGTCGATACCGACCACACGCGGAAGACAAAGTCGAAGCGAGTGGCACCGGAGGTGCTCACGCGCATGCAGATGGAGGGAAGCAAGGTGAAGTCGTACCAGGTGCAACTGGCGCAAAGGGAGGTCGAAGCAGCAAAGGCATGAGTGGTCGGGGCAAACCACATAATGCAAGCATAGTCGTGGAAATCAGAAGCTTAGGAGGAGCTCCCACGAGACCAAAAGAAAGCAGTCAAAAGCCTGGAATTTGGATCTCGAGGTGGCGGGAGAAAGCACAGCTTGAAGGACGATGGTCGAAAGCAAGGCCACACATCAGTGAAACAAGTCGCTGGTGGAGGAAGCATGAACCAGAGTTGGAGGAAGAAAACGGCCAGAAAACAAAGGTTGTGGGAGCAGGTGCTCCAACCCAGGAAGTCCAGTCAAGAAAGAAGCAGGAGCAGGAGAAGGTCAATGTGATCAAGGAAGAAGATCGACATGATGGAAGCTACTAAAACAAGATTAGGGAGAGAATGTTGGAAATAATCTTGTTTAGAAGTCGTACGCTAGTTTTGGAAGTGATCGAATCCAAAACGAGGAAGAAATCCGAAGTCGAAACATAGTAGAAGTTGCAGTCAGAAAAAGTAGAATTGGAGTCGGAGTCGGAGTTGGTTCTGTACTCGTAGTCGAACTCGTGTTGAAGTCGAACAACCGAGTATAAAAGGGGGTGTAGTCCTGTAACTTTGATGCACCGCCAAGTTGAGAAATTGAGAAAAGTAAAGAGTCGGAAAAGCCAAAACACAGAGCGTTGATTGTGTTGTGTGATTTCGCAAGGCATGGTCGGAAGAACTCACGACCACAGTAAACGTGGTCGGGAGGAGTTACGACCACGACAAAGTTCCCGCAGGCGTGATCGAGAGGTTCTACGATCACGGCAAAGGAACAGTGTTGTTACGACTACGACGAAGTTTCGACAAGGGTGGTCGAAAGGCGTTCGACCGCGACAATGCTGTAGAAGACGTCAGCAGAGAAGGTTACGACCACGTTGAAAAAACGATCGGAAGAGATTGAGGTGGTCGGAACTGGTCGTAAGCACTTGGAACCGATCGTACTTGATCCTCACCGGTCGTAAACGACTCTAACCGGTCGTGAAAGGTCCTGGGAGGTCGTAAGACTTTTCCAACAGACACTGTCCTTCTCGGACCTGATGCTGCTTGGCGACTCCTTCCTGTGGAAATGGCTCCGTGGGGCTGACGTGCGAGATGGGCGTGCCGTCGTCCAGCGCCGAGAGCGTGCTCTGCACCTGCGCCGTCGCGTTCCGGGCCCCCCGTGGGCAATGGCACTGTCTCGTTCGCCGCTAAGTTCTCCTTCGTCATCGCCAACCAGAACGCGGGCTCCGCCGGCGGCGATGGCATCGCCTTCTTCATCTCCCCCGACAGAGCCACGCTCGTCGCCACTGGCGGCTACCTCGGCCTCTTCAACTCCTCGGCCGCCGCCAAGAGCAATGGGTCCGCAATCGTTGCCGTGGAGTTCGACACGATGGTCAACGCGGAGCTCGGCGACCCCAGCGACAAGCCGACAACCACGTAGGGCTGGACGTCGGTTCGCCGGTGTCCGTAAACGCCGTCGACCTCGCCGCGCCCGGGATCGTCCTCAAGGGCGGTGTTAGAAGTAATCTTGTTTTTACGTATCCGAGTTTTCTTGCCGCGTATACGTATACGAGTTAGTATACGAGTCCGTTGTGATGTTGCCGTGTGTGCGTGAGTTGAGTCCGATTCTATGTTTTGTTTCCGTTTTTGTGTTTTCTGTGGTTTCCGTATTAGAGTCATATGTGTGGGTTTATAAGCAAGAAGGAAGGGCTGCATGCTGTGTGGGTGAGAAGAAAGAAATAAAGGAGAGAGGGGAGATGTTCCCAGAGAAAAACTAATTTCGCATTGTGATTCTTGCGTATCGAGTGGGCGCAGAGGTGCTGCATGCTTTGTAGACGCAGAGGCGCGGTATTCCAAGAACAAGACGTTGTGCCATCACGTCAACAGAAGAGCAGGGAGGCAAGGTGGTGTCCATCATGTGAAGACTAGAAAACTACAGGAGATAGTAGTGTTGTTGCTTGGTGCTTCACCCATCACGTCTAGCAAGAGAGCACAGGGACCAAAAGACGTTGAGCATAGCCGAGCGACAAAGTAAAGATTTGAAGAAATTATAACAAGGGGTATCAGAGCATAGGTGACAAGGCGAAGGCTCAGGGTGGATTAATCTCCCTCCAGTACCCTCTCCTGACGGTCGACAACTACCTGGTGTGGGCAATGAAGATGAAGGCGAACATGCGCGTCCAAGAAGTCTGGGGCGCAGTCGATCGGAAGGGGAAGGACAAGGAGGTGGACGACAAGGTAGATCAAGCCGCTTTGGCTCTCATCTACCAGGCGGTGCCAGATGCGATAATGCATCAGCTCATCGGCAAGGAGACGGCACGGGAAGCGTGAGAGGCGCTTCAGACGATGCACGAAGGAGTTGATCGTGTCAAGGAGGTGCGGCTCCAGAATTTGCGGAGCGAGTTCGAGAATCTGAAGATGGAAGAAAACCAGTCGGTGGATGAGTTCGCCGGCAAGCTGAGTTCGTTGTTCAATCAGATTAACTCTCTTGGCGACAAGATGGAGGAATATGTGGCGGTGAAGAAGTACCTGCGCGTGCTTCTGGAGAAGTACATACCTGTTGTCACAACACTTATATACTCCCCCGATCTGGACAAGAAGAAAATAAAGGAGATCACCGGATCTCTCAAGGCGCATGAGGAGTTACTGAAGGGGTTTCAATCGCGTAAGGAGCAAGGATTGCACAACGAGCAGGTGTTTCTAGTAAGGGGAGATCCGAGAGACGGTCGTGGCTCATCATACAACCGTGGGAGGTGGCACGGTCGAGGCGGCCAGAGTGGTCGAGGCGGCAGGGGTGGCCGTGGAGATAAGGCTGGACAAGGCGATGGTGAGAGATCGTACGATTTGTCACATGTCAAGTGCTTTGAATGTAGCGAATACAGGCACTACGCGATAAGATGTCGCAGCAATAAAAAGTGCTTCAACTGTAACGAGTTTGGGCACTTTGCTTTGGATTGCAAGAGCAAAAAGAAGGACGGGGAAGTGAACCTTGCCAAAGACGAAGAAGAAGATGACGGAGAGCAGTACTTCTCTCCTCATATGTTGAAAAGGAGTCGGTCATGGTGGAACTGAATGAGGAGAACGTAGTTCTAAAACTACGCACAAAGGAAGGAAGCCATGATCACACGGATCAATGGTACTTGGATAATGAAGCAAGCAATCACATGACGGGAGATCGCTCCATGTTTCACAAGCTTGATGAGAAGGTTTGGAGCAAGGTTAAGTTCGGTGATGGCTCCACGGTGGAGATAAAGGGTAAAGGGACGATGATGCTGCAATGCAGGAATGGGGATAAGAAGTTGTTGACAGGAATATATTATATACCAAGTCTATGCAATAACATACTAAGTCTCGGGCAGATGACATAGAGAGGGTGCAAGGTGGTGCTAGAGGATGAGTTCTTACGAGTGTATGATAAGAATAGAGATTTGTTGATGAAGGCGAAGAGATCTCCAAATCGATTGTACAAGATTCCTTTGAAAACTTGTAAACAGGTTTGGGTGGAGACAGGCACAGATGGACGAGGTGTAGAGGCAGCAGGAGGCAAGCCTGGCGCACAAGAAGTCGTAATGTGGAAGGGAACCGAGTTGGCAAGGAAGCAAGACTGGGCAAAAGGCATGGTCGTAACGAGAAGCGACCACGGCAAGCATGGCATGGTCATAGCGAACGGCGCAAGAGGCGCGCACAGGCGTGCAACCGACTCCGGACGAGCGCATGCAGGCGGAGAGAAGCGGAGTGACGGCTCGGGTGGTCAGCATCGATCACATGCAGCAAGCATGGGCATGGCGAGCAGAGGCTCGGGAGGAGCTCTCACAGCAGAAGGAAGTCAGAGATGGGTCCCGAGGTGGCGAGAGGAAGCACAGCGTGAAGGACAGTGGTCGAAAGCAATGTCACACGACAGTGAAAGGAGGTGCTCGTGGAGGAATCAGGAGTAGGTGCTCCAGTCCAAGCAAGCATGCAAGGAAGAAGCGGAAGCACGAGAGAAGATCGACGTGATCAAGATGGAAAAACAAGATTAACGAGGTGATTGTTAGAAGTAATCTTGTTTTTACGTATCCGAGTTTTCTTGCCGCGTATACGTATGCGAGTTCGTTGTGATGTTGCCGTGTGTGCGTGAGTTGAGTCCGGTTCTGTGTTTTGTTTCCGTTTCCGTGTTTTCTGTGGTTTCCGTATTAGAGTCATATGTGTGGGTTTATAAGAAAGAAGGAAGGGTTGCATGCTGTGTGGGTGAGAAGAAAGAAATAAAGGAGAGAGAGGGGAGATGTTCCCAGAGAAAAACTAATTTTGCATTGTGATTCTTGCGTATCGAGTGGGCGCAGAGGTGCTGCATGCTTTGTAGACGCAGAGGCGCGGTATTCCAAGAACAAGATGTTGTGCCATCATGTCAACAGAAGAGCAGGGAGGCAAGGTGGTGTCCATCACGTGAAGACTAGAAAACTACAAGAGATAGTAGTGTTGTTGCTTGGTGCTTCACCCATCACGTCCAGCAAGAGAGCACAGGGACCAAAAGACGCTGAGCATAGCCGAGCGATAGAGTAAAGAATTGAAGAAATTGTAAAAGACGTTGTGGTAAGTGAACGTGATCGTAGAGGGTTACGACCATAGTCGAAAAGAAGTGAACGTGATCGTAGGGTGTTACGACCACATTGTGAAGAAGTGAACGTAGTCATAAAGGTGTTACAACCACGGTGAACAGTGATCGGTAGAATCACTACGTGGTCGTAGGGAGCTATGACTACGGTGATTGAACGTGGTCGAAGAAAGGTCAGCGCAACCGCGGTGAACGTGGTTGTAACTTCAGCTGAAGTTTACGACTACGAAGTCGAAGCAGCGAGGAGTGATCGGAGAGATTACAATGCAGTCGTAGCCTCTTGTATGTGGTCATACGACTACGGGAGGTGGTTGTAGTGGTCGTAAAGATCCTGGAGCGGTCGTAAAGACTGCAACAGTGGTATCAGAGCGATGGGAGAGACTTCAAAGTCGAAGGAGAACTCCGTGTCACTGCAGTATCCTATTCTCACCCCCAGATAACTATCCGGTCTGGGCCATAAAGACGAAGGCCAATATGTGTGCTCAGGGAGTCTGGGGCGCAGTTGATCTAAAGAGGAAAGACAAGGAGATTGACGATCGACTGGATCAGATGGCGTTGGCGGTGATCTACCAAGCTGTGCCTTATTCAATGATGCGGCAATTGATCGTCAAGGAGACAACACGAGAGGCTTGGGCTGCACTTCAGACAATGCATGAAGGCGTAGATAGAGTAAAGGAAGTTCAACTCCAACTCTACGGAGCGGATTTGAAGTAATGAAGATGGGACAACCAAACGGTGGAAAACTTTTCTGGGAAGTTCAATGAAGTCGTCAATGAGATCAAATCTCTTAGTGACAAACTAGAAGACGAAGTGGCTGTGAAGAAATACTTGAGAGTCCTCCCAGAGAAGTTCCTTCTGGTAGTGACTACACTCATGTATTCCCAAGATCTTACAAAGATGAAGATAGAAGAAGTGATTGGGGCACTCAAGGCACATGAGTAGCTCTTGAAGGGGTATCAAACTAACAGTGAGCAAGTACTACTTGTAAAGGAGGACACCAGGAACCAAGGCAAGCCAAACCATGTAGACTTGTCATCTAGGGGTGGTCGTGGCTCATCATTCAGCCAAGGCGTATTCCATGGTCGTGGACAAGGACGTGGGTATGGCCAGAGAGGCCGTGGCTTCCAGTCTGGAAGAGGAGGAAGTGGAGGACGTGGAGAAAGACCTGGACGAGGTGGCGGTGACAACCTGGAAGACAAGTCACACGTCCAATGCTTCGAGTGTGAAAAATTTGGTCATTACGCTGCTAAATGTCGACGTCATATCCAACGCCACAATTGCAAGAAATTTGGTCACTACACAGCAAACTGTAGGGCAAGAAAAAGGTTGAGGAAGCAAATCTTACTCACACCCCTGAACATGGAGAACCGACTTTGCTACTATCCCTCTGTACTGAGGCTGTGCCGACCATGATGCTACTGAATGAAGGGAAGGTGTTCCCAAACCTGATAGAGAAGGGAGAGAAGACGAAGGAAAAGCCAGCGGTATGGTATTTACACAATGGGGCAAGCAATCACATGACCGATACATGCTCCATGTTTCATGACTTGGACGAAAGAATACTCGGTGTGGTACAATTTGGAGATAGCTCAACGGTTAAGATCAAAGGAAAAGGCACAATTCTCATGCAGTGCAAGGATGGAGGACAAAAACTGCTGTCAAATGTGTACTATATACCGAGTCTTCGCAGCAATATCATGAGTTTAGGACAGCTAACTAAAGAAGGTTGCCAAATTGAATTGAAAGACAATCATCTGAGAGTATTCGACAGCAGTGAGCAGCTGTTAATGAAGGTGCAAAAGTCAGCAAATTGTCTGTACAAGATTCCAATTGAAACTTGCAAACCAAAGTGCCTTAAGATTTCAACAGATGATTCAGCTTGGTTGTGGCATTCAAGATTTGGTCACATGAATTTCCGAAGCCTCAAACTCATGGTAAAAAAGGAGATGGTGGTCGGCCTACCAAAAATCAATCACCCAGAGCAGGTTTGTGAAGGGTGTCTGGTAGCAATACAGGCTCACAGTTCTTTTCCATCCCAGGCCTAGTTTAGAGCATCTCACCCATTGGAGCTAGTGCATGTTGATCTATGTGGACCGATCACACCGCGAACGGATGCCGGAAATCAGTATTTCATACTGATCGTTGATGACTACCCTAGAGCTATGTGGGTATACATGCTAAAAAGCAAGGATGAGGCAAAATTCAGTTTTCAGAAGTTCATAGCACTAGCTGAAAATGAAGTCGATCACAAGGTCAAAGCTGTCAGATCAGATCGAGGGGGAGAATTTTTATCAAAAGAATTTAACTTGGTCTGTGAGAAGAAAGGTATAGCAAGATACTTTACAACTCCGTACTCACCTCAACAAAATGGATTTGTGGAGAGAAGGAATAGAATCGTGATGGCCACAGCACGGAGTCTACTGAAGAGCAAATTTCTGCCCGGGAGATTTTGGGCAGAGGTAGTGAGGCATTCGGTTTATCTTCTCAACCGTGCCACCACAAAAGCACTTCGTGAAATCACTCCATACGAACTGTGGTCAGGAAGAAACCCGAATGTCATGCATCTAAGAATATTTGGCTGTTTAGCACATGTGAAACCAATCAATCACTTGAAGAAGTTAGATGACAGGAGCAAAAGGACGATCTATCTTGGCTCTGAACTGGGCAGCAAGGCGTATAAGTGTTATGATCCGGTCGAAAAGAAGCTTCACGTAAGTAGAGATGTTGTGTTTCAAGAAGATAAATACTGGGAGTGGGAAGAACATCAAGACATAGAAAGAGATATGCAAAATTGGGTTACGTTTGATGTTGAACCGGAAGATGCCGACCACACAGACTGGGAGGATGTTGGTCCGGGTTCACCTCAGAACACAAGTCCATCGGGTGCTGAGAATTATGAGGTGTCACCCGAAACGGAAATCTCTGATAAGGAAGGATCAAACGATAGAATACCGAAGATGAGAAGCATTAGTGAGATTTATGCACACACAGAGCTGGTGCAGGCTGAGGAGATGTTGCTTTACACAACAGCCGAAGAACCTGAGAGCTATGAAAAAGCTAAGGATGATGAACATTGGAGGACTGCTATGTAAGAAGAATTGAAGTCAATTGAAGACAATAACACATGGAAACTCGCTGACTTACCTAAAGGTCATCGGGCCATTGGATTGAAATGGGTTTACAAAGTAAAAAAGAATTCTCAGGGAGAGGTGGTAAAGCATAAAGCACGTCTTGTGGCTAGGCTATGTTCAAAAATATGGAGTGGACTATGAGGAAGTATTTATACCAGTGGCTCGTATGGAGACAATTCGTGTTCTCATCACTATGGCAGCCAATGATGGATGGGAGATTCACCATATGGATGTGAAAACAACATTCTTGAATGGAGACATTGAGGAGGAAGTATATGTAGCTCAACCACCAAGTTTTCAGATAAAAGCGCAAGCTGAAAAGGTGTTGAAACTAAACAAAGCATTGTATGGGCTTAAACAAGCTCCACAGGCTTGGAACATGAAGCTTGACAAAAGTCTCACATCACTCGGATTCAAGCGGAGCAAGTCTGAACATGCCATGTACACAAGAGGGGATGTGAATACAAGGTTGATTGTGGGTGTCTATGTGGATGACTTGATAATCACTGGATCAAATCCAAGAGAAATTATGAAGTTCAAAGAAGAGATGATGAAGCTATTCAAAATGACGGATTTAGGGCTCCTAAGCTACTATCTCGGCATTGAGGTGAAACAGTTTGAAAGTGGCATCTCACTTTGTTAATCTGCTTATGCCTTGAAAATATTGGAGAAGTGCGGCATGGGAAAGTGCAACCCGTGTCAAGTTCCAATGGAAAACCTCTTAAAGCTAAGCAAATCAGGCCTAGGATCTCCAGTCGATGCCACACAGTACGGGAGCATAGTAGGGAGCTTGCGGTATCTGGTTCACACCCGTCCAGACATTGCTTTTGCGGTCGGGTACGTGAGTCGGTTCATGGAGAAGCCAACTCACGAACACTTGATGGCTGTTAAACACATCCTAAGGTATATAAAAGGCACTCTATAAGAGAGGAGGTGAAGAGAAATTGCAGCTGACCGGCTATAGTTATAGCGATATGGCAGGGGACGTTGATGATCAGAAAAGCACAATAGGGGTGATGTATGTGCTGGGAGACAGTCCAGTTAGTTGGCAATCTCAGAAGCAAAAAGTGGTGGCATTGTCTTCTTGCAAAGCAGAGTACATCGCAACAAGCGCAACATCTTGCCAGGGAGTCTGGCTTGCTCGACTGTTAGGAGAGTTGTCCAAAAAAGACGCCATGAAGGTTATACTCAAAGTAGACAACAAATCAGCTATATCGTTGAGCAAAAATCCAGTTCTTCATGATAGAAGCAAACATATAGATACAAGATATCATTTTATCAGAGACTGTGTTGAAGAAGAGAGAATCGCTATCAAATACACCAATACAGAAGAACAGAGGGCCGACATACTGACGAAGCCGCTTGGTCAGATAAAGTTCTTGGAGATGAGGAGGGAAATTGGCATGGTCGAAGTCACTAAACAAGATTAGGCAGAGAATGTTGGAAGTAATCTTGTTTTAGAAGTTGTATACAAGTTTTTCTCATGGTTGAATACGAGTTCGTATCTTAGTTGAACTCGAGTACGAGTTGTAATCATAGTCGTAACTGAGCTGTAATCGTAGTCATAACCCGAGTAGAAGTTGTAGAGTTGGGTATAAAAGGGTGGAGTCATGTAACCAGGATGTATCGAGAAAAAAAGGAGAAAATTATTAAAGAGAAGAGAAGGAAAAAACTCCCGAGTATCGACTTCATTGTGTGCTCTCAGACGTAGTCATAATCGACTTACAACCATAGCAAGAGAAGATTACAGATGTGGTAGTAAAGCATTATGATCATGACCACACAGTAGGAAGGCGTGGTCGTAAGGTGCTACGACCACGGCACCGCAAGAGTGAACGTGGTCGTAGGCTGTTATGACCATGTTGTGAGGAAGGTGAACATGGTCGTAGGGTGTCACGACTATGTTGTGGTAAGTGAACGTGGTCGTAGAGGGTTACGACCACGGCCGAAAAGAAGTGAACGTTATCGTAGGGTGTTACGACCACGTCGTGAAGAAGTGAACGTGGTCGTAAAGGTGTTATGACCACGATGAACAGTGATCGGTGAGCTACGACTACAATGATAGAACGTGGTCGAAGGAAGGTCAGCGCAGCGGCGGTGAACGTGGTCATAACTTCGGCTGAAGTTTACGGCTACGAAGTCGAAGCAGCGAGGAGTAATCGGAGGGATTACAACGTGGTCGTAGCCTCTTGTACATGGTCGTACGACTACGGGAGGTGGTCATAGCGGTCATAGAGATCCTGGAGCAGTCGTAAAGACTGCAACAACCTGGACAGGGCGCTCTACGCGAGCCCTGCACGCTCTCTTGGCCACAGCGGTACACCGTCACTGCCGGCATCGCATTGGTGATGTCCTACCTCCACTAGGAGTGCAAGCAGTGTGCCAGTGTGTGATCCACTGGGACATCAAGACCAGCATCTCGACGGCAACCTAAGCCTTCGGCTCGCTAACTTCGGGCTCACCTACCTCCTGGACCACAACAAGAGCCCTGTGTCCATTCTCTTCACGGGTACCATGGGTGTTGGACTTAAGCCCGTTGCATTGCATATTTACGTTTTACTCTGTCGAAGCTAGTGGCCTGAGGTGTGCTCATGTTCACGTTGTGGCCGTGATTCTCTGTTAGTCTGTTAGTTAGTGGAGCTGTGGTTTCACTAGATGTGGGATGGCATGGCTAAAGCGGATCATAGTGTAAGAATAGGAAATAAGTTTAGACTTTGCTTTGTATTCGAATCCTATAAATAAGAGAAGAAAGCTGAGAAAAGCAGCAGTAGTTGAGCAGCATAAATTCTTGTGTTTCCCTAAGTGTCGTGTGCATTTCCCTGAGTGTCGTATCCACGTACGACTTCATTGTCGTAATCGAGTACGTGATCGGAAGTCGAAGCCGGGCTTATAGTCATGGTCGAAACCGACCACCGAGTACCTACGACAATGAGTGGTTGTAAGTCGTAACTGATTATCGATTTGCTGTGACAGGACGTGGTCGGAAGTCATATCCAACTATCGAGTTCGTGCGTGTTTGCTCCGACTTCTGCTTCAACAAGTGGTATCAGAGCGGTGTAGAGATCTTGTCGACAATGTTAGGCGATGGATCAGAGTCTCCTTCGAGGTCCTTCACTCCACCGAGGATCCGTGGGCGCAGTAGGATGAGGGTGCACGGCCGCAAGGTGGTGGTGCAGTAGGTGACAAGGGAGAGCGGGGGGACGGTGGTCTACCCCATGCTAACGCACACAAACTACTTTGACTAGGCTCTTGTCATGAGAGTCAACTTGCAGGCGTAGGGCCTGTGGTGAGTGATTGAGCTGGGCACAGCTGACTTCCGCGACGACAGGATGGGGCTGTCTGCGATCCTCCATGCGGTGCCGCCTAACATGCTGTCAATGCTCATCGTGAAGGACACAACAAAGTAGGCTTGGGATGTCGTAAAGGTGCAGCGGATGGGTGTCGACCGTGTGCGTGAGGCGAATGCACAAAAGCTCTGCAAAGAGTCCGAGGACATAGCGTTCAAGGATGGCGAGACCGTCGATGAGTTTTCAATGCGAACTGCTTTAGTGAAGGAAGCAGCAGGGCGATTCAATGGACTGTCGAACGACAATGCACCGCCTTGTGGCTGAGACGCAAGCAGCGCAAGCATTTCGTTGGATCTTTATAAGAGGCTGAGCAATGGTTGCGTGCAAGGTAGATGAAGCAGCATCCTTTTGTGCGTTCAAGGAAGAGCTAGTGGTTGGGACATGTTGGAGCTTTCAAGAGGGTCTTGCGGGGATCGTTCGCGGGCGCGCTCTTTACGCCACCAAAACTTCAACCTGACAAGGTTCCATTGTAGACGGTGGTTGTGGAGGCTTGAATGCTACGTAGCTATTGTAGCGGAGGGCGACTGACGTGATGGCATTGTGTGTCTTGACGAGGAAGGTGAGAGGATGGCGCCGTCTTGAATGTCTTCTGGTTGAAGGAGATGGGGGGGGGGGGGGGGCAACTAGTAGGACTGTGCAGTTTTAAATCGAACCGAAAAAACCGTACCGAAAAACCGAACCGAACCGGTCAACTCGGTTTGACCGGTATTTGGTATTCGGTTCGGTTTCTGAAAAAGTGGTATTTCACTAATTCGATTTTTTTGGGTAAAAACCGAGGAAAAACCGAATTTACCGATCGAACCGAACATCCGATGGCTCAATCAACTGATTAGCTCGGTGACAGCGTCTCACGTCTGGAGGGCCCGACGCACGCGGCACTTGCTGGAGGGGTTACTGCTAGCTAGCTAGGTACTTAGGTTCAAAGATCGTTGATGATATTATATGCATGTAATACTTGATGTGGTAAATTCTGATGGGAATGTGATACATTTGTCCAGTTCAGGAGAAGAGCAATTTAGTAAAGATATTACTCCCGATTACAGCATGCCTGGTGCTACTCACATGCATAGCCCTTGTCTGGATACAAAAATACAGAGGTAGAAGAACAAGAGACATTGTTTTTTTTTTAAAAAAAATGCAGTAATATTGTATAAATGTTAAGAAAAAAGGTACGTATCGAGTTTCCTACCAGCAGGCAAACGATAAAGCAAGGAAATCCAGAAGAGACTGATGCTAAGGTGGTGATCAGTTGGGCTTTTTTTTGGTGGTTTATGGCTGAAAATACTGTAGCTGGCTGAAAAAAACACTGTAGCTGACAGAGGCTTATTTAGCATAATTAAATTTAAAAAAAAATAAAAAGTATAAAAAATATGTTAGCCCATTACGTATAATACAAACACATACGGGAAAAAAAGAACCAGCAAAAAAGCTCAACAAAAAATCAAAAATTCCGAAAAAGACGAAATTTATGAATAGTGAAAAATAAGCCGGAAGCCAGAAGCTGAAGCCCAATCGATCGGGGTTCTTCCACTGAACTCGGAGGCGAAAATGTAGAATTTCCATTTGTTATCTTTGAAGACATTCTTGCAACAACAGATAATTTCTCTGACTCCAATCTTCTAGGAAGGGGAGGTTTTGGCAAAGTTTACAAGGTAACAGAAAATTTCAAGTTGACTATTACAGGACGACATTTTTTTTTAAAAAAAATGGTAGTAGTGGAAAATTTTATGGCTTTGGTCGTTTCCCAATTCTGAACGATGCAATCATGTTGGGAATATTGGAAGGTGGCAGGGAAGTTGCTATAAAAAGGCTTATTAAGGGTTCTGGACAGAGGAGTTCAAAAATGAAGTAGTTCTAATGGCTAAATTGCAGCACAGAAATCTAGTTAGACTTCTTGGTTGCTGCACTCATGAAGATGAGAAGTTACTGATCTATGAATACTTACCTAATAGAAGTTTGGATGCCTTTCCTTTTGGTATGTTCTGACTTCTTATTACCAATCAAAAAGATATTCATGATGGATGACTAACAATACTCTTCGTTGTCCTGTCCGGCTGTGACCGCGACTCTGTGAGGCGTGTGCTGTTTTGTTCTGCTGTAGACCTGTAGTGCTGTCCGACTGCCACTGCTAATGCTATTCTGAATTTCTGATTCTAGAATAGAGAATTGGAGTCTTGGGGATGAGATTAACGTTTAACAATTCATGTAAACTTTGGTAAAATTGGTATTAACCGATACCGTACCGAAATAAGATGATATTTATTTATACCACACCGTATTCTAGAAAATACCGTATTTACCAAAATAATAAAACTATATTTACCGATCAAATCGTATTTATCGAACCGTATAAACCGAAAAAACCGAACGAACATTCATAGCAACTAGCAGCGAATTGATACGGCGAGGAGCTCGAGGAGGGTCTGCAATGTCATCTATGAAGGAGACTCAGTGAAGCGAAGATTGGACCTGTGTCGGATTTTGCGGGATATGGCCTTCAATGCTGCGGTAGGTAATCTTCTTGTCGTTTGGGGCAGGTGGTTGGGGCACTTTAAGGCAGCTCTTGAGAGGTGGAGGCGACCGTTCTTCAGGGAGGCCGACCGCGGTTAGGGATGTGGATCCGTGCGTAGATCCCTTGATGAACTTCATGAAGAAAGCTAGAAGGATGAAGACACCAGTTGTAGATCTGGCGAGCAAGGGCATGGATTTGTGGCAGGGGTGCGGATCGGTGGGTAGGGGTGTAGATCTAGTGGCTGCCGGTCGTTGGTGACTTGGTGTCGACTAAGCAGAGAAGAAGGCCAACCGGGGAGGGGGTTTAGGGGTGGGGCCAGCGACGCTAGGACGACAGGAAATCCTCAGCCCGTAGGACGCTCTGGAGAATGTGGGGAGGTGATTGGATGGACGCCGTGACAGGAGTGGCCGACGGCGGGGTCTCGGCGAGTCGCCTAAGCAGCCGCGAGAGCCCTAGAGAGTTGGGTTGTCTCGTTGTATGCTGTTGATCCCGCCTATTTTGTTCCTTCTCTCTTACTTCAGCATGTAAGCAATAATGAGAGGAGTCATATGGGATAAGTTTAATTGCCGCATGAAAATGGGAAATTTCCCATGTCTCACGCGATTCTCAGACCGCGGCAACAACGAGAGGAGTCAAACGCGAGATGTGATGTGTCAATGCGTCTGGAGCTCTGCTGCAACATGGAGCAAAATTGGGGTGTTTGA
Source organism: Dendrocalamus latiflorus (assembly GCA_017311315.1). Lineage (NCBI taxonomy): Eukaryota > Viridiplantae > Streptophyta > Magnoliopsida > Poales > Poaceae > Dendrocalamus > Dendrocalamus latiflorus. The sequence continues at coordinate 28,046,222 of CM029617.1, read as the reverse complement.
GGGCGGCCGAATGCGAGGACAAAGTGAGTTGACTTTGCGTGTACGTTATATTCCTTCCTTATTGGCATGGAGTTCATAAAATTCTTCACTCGAAAATAACATTGGAATCCTAGTGCTTTGTTGTTTGAGAAAGCCTCCTGTAGTATCATACTCTAGTCGGAGCATCACTTTGTAAATCGAGAGGACAGCATCACTTCTCAAATCACCGCTCAGGTCAATGAACTTCACGAAATGCTCATAATTGATCAAACGGATCGCCAAGACCTATCTCGATCACACAACAACGTCAGAGATCAGACTTGCAAGAATTACACCCTTGTCACTCCCTCAACAAGAATTACTTCCGTGGCCGGCGCCATTGCTCCGTCCTTCCTCTGGGCGCCGCCGCAGGAAGAACGGCACAGCCTGTGCAAATTCAGCAGCTCTACCATCTCCCGTAGGTTGGACGGGCACCGGTTGCTCCGGATGCAGAAATGCACCAGCAGGTGCACGACGAGGTACACGACGATCAGGGCCATGAGCGCCACGATGTACGCCGACGTCCTCACCTTCCGGCAGCTCCCCGCCGTGAAGGCGCCCATGAGGCCGAGCAGGTCTAGCACCATGGCCGCCTGCAGCGCACGCACGCGGTACCCGTGGAAGCTGAAGGTGTTGCTCAAGAGCAGCATGATGATGACCAAGGACGCCACGAACGCCGTCGCATTGCAGTAGAAGAACACGCTGTACCGCTCTTCGTAGTGAGCCTATCAGTCAATTGACCAAATTAATGAGCATCCAAATACGCTCACTGCCTGATTCTGCACTATAGCAAACCGCAAGTTGGTTGAGGAGGGATTTGTAAAAGGTTTGATCACCTGGAGCACGGGGTCGCCGGCGTGGTGGTCATCGGCGTCGTCGGCCCAGACGCCGCCCGGCGGGCTCAGGCCGGCGTTGTAAGTGACGGTGGCGGCGAGGATGGCAAGAAGGAGGAGGTACTTGTGCATCCGCTCGAGCACGCCCTTGGGCCGCTCCTCCATTGAATCGTGTCCCATGGCCGGTTGATGGTTTGGCACCATGAGCGACCGACAATGTTTATGGCTAAGATTTGGCACATTTTTATAGTGGTTGCGTATGACGTAGGGGTAAAGAGAAGTACTAGGTTCCTTAGCTAGTTTTCACAGCTTCACAGCAGTAGCATCTTGATGTGTAGTTGTAGCATGCATGCTGATCAAGGCAGGAATGTTTCACGTGCCACGAACACGTGCAGGGGCGGATGCACACTGATTAGGGGGGGGGGGGGGGGGGGGCACAGCCCTGTCCCGATTTTCCCGATTTTAACTTTTGTTGTTGATTAGAGTCTTAAGTTTACATAGTGTATACTCCTACATGTTAAAAACTATCCCATATATCAAGGACTATATTTATCTAAAAGAAAGAAGACTTAAATATGTTAGGAAACAGGGGGAGAGAAGAAAAGAAAACACACACAGGATGTTAATAAAGCAAGATACTCCAAAAAAACGTGTAAAGTAAAGTTAGCATAACACAGTATATCAATTGACCGTGAAAAGAGATCAAAATGATAGGGGCTAAACCAATAGAGTGTGGGCCACCGGCCGGTCCAGCCCTAAGCCAATGCTAGTCCAAGGCTCAAGCCAACAAAGTAGCCAATGCTAGATCCAAACGACGCTTAACCTACCTTCCCCTATTCCCCACGCGGCACACGGCGCACTCAACCTTTTGTTTGCAGCGGTGATGGGCCCAGTGCCTGAGTTGCCGTTGTCCAGGAACATGCCCCTGTGTGCATTGGATGGTATGGTTAGATTTATCGTTGTGTTAACATCACTGCGCGCGCATGCAAATAGAGTAAATCTCGGTGTATGCATGTTGTATGGCCGAGGTCACGATAATACCTGAGGGTCCACTTGTCGTCTCGTCCTGACTCCTTGCTTTCAATGTTCAAATGTTCAATGATCTTCATAGCTAACAAAGTAACGATCAGCTGACCAAAAAGATAATAAATTTTATGATTTAGATTTTAGTGTTTCAATTCTATGATCTTTAAAATATTTGTGGGTCAGGGTTTTAATATTAGAATGCTATGTTTGGATTTTTTGCAACAACTGAATTAGGGAATTTTCAATGTGTTTGAATATCTAATTCAATGTGTGCTAACTTTTAGTAATTGTTATCTCCCCATGGCAGGTAGTCTGTAGTCATGGAGCCATTTCTAAAAAGAAAGGCACCAGGATCAAGTGCAAATGCTAGGAATACAAAAAGTCTAGAAATCATTTGGGAAGAGGAGATTTAGTTTGATCTAGGGAAAAGGAAAAGAATAGATGACTATCTCCTTAATCAAAAAGATGTGGTAAAAAGAAAGTACTTGAATAATGGGCCTTACCAACCCGCACATATGATTTTTCATATATAATGTTAGGGACAAAAAAGAGAAGATTTAACCCTGCATGGTTTGATTCAGCATGGCAATTGGCTTGAATATAGCATGTCCAAAAATATAAAATTTAGAACGCATTACTATCAACAATAGTATTGATAGATGCGTCAATAAGTACACGCCTGGAGCAAAAGGCCCCCGCGTCATTTTTGTTTTAGATCTGCCACAGAATACGTGCTATGGTACATAATTTCATGCAGGTAAGCAGGAGGAGCCATGCGCTTGGTTTGTTGCATTGTTTTGATTGGAAACATGAACCAAAATGGCCGTTACGGATAGTATACCAGTTTAATTCTCTGAAAAAGCGAGGACCTGTACGTATTTCTAGATAAAGCCAAGGTTTTTTCTGTATAAAACCAAAGACCTGTGCGTAATTTTGGAAAAACCATGAGGTGTTGTCTAGCAAAAAGAGGGCCTCTATGAAAATAACGAGGGCCAGGACGTAATTTTTGAGAAGTGGAGGGGTTTTTTTTGCAAAAACTAACGTTGTAGGGGTCTTTCTGCAAGAACTGAGGACCCGTACGTTATTTTGCAAAATTTAGAGGGCCTATTCGCAAAGAAGGTAACATGGCAGCGCTTGCTGGGAGCACCTTCCCCCGAGTGTAATTTAGGACTATTAGGTCTGAGATCAGCTCGGCCTGATCCAGACAAACGGAAGTTTAGTCGGACCAACCTTGCTTCCATGCCACAGCCCATTTCGTTGGCACGCCACTCCATCAACAGCCACGCACTCCCCATTTGGAGATCGTACTCAGACCGCAGAGTGCTCAACCGAATCGGATTCCTAACCCTCAACAACTAGTAAGTGGTAACCCTACTCGGTCTCGATTTCATGAAGTTCCCGTTTGATATGTATAAGGGTCTATTTTTTGTATAGTTTTTGGCTTACGGCTTTTGACTTTTTTATATAGTAATTAGCTTTCAAACGAAGTGTCTTTTCAAAACAGGACTACTAGTTAATTGTAGTACATATTTTAGCGACTTCATTTATATCGGTAAAAACCGTACATGAGTTTTGTTACTCTATAATCTTTCTCACAAATAGTTTAAAAACCACAAATCATAGCCAAAAACTGTAAGGCGTAGCAAAAAATAACAGGCCCTTAATTCCCCCACCCGCTTACCTTAGTAGCCCATTGGATTTGTATCCCCCGCCCTGCTTAAGCAATGATAGATATACACAGTACTTTCACAACTGTAGGCGCATGATACTGTAGATATTTCACTGTCCCAAAACAGCGTAGAAACACTACCAACTTACGGTGCATATTTCACTGTTTATAGTTTATGGGTGAATTTTTTTGGACTTATGTCTTAACTTTCTACAGTACTTAGCTTTTAAATAGAGTGTCTTTTTTAGATAGGGTTTACAAGTCGATTATAGTAGACACTATCTCGACTTCATCTATATTGGTCAAAATCCCACACAAGTATCTTTCTCCATATCTCTCTCATGAACGGCTAAAATTCAAAAATTTAAGCTAAAAACTATAACCCTCAGTAAAAAAAAAACCCATCCATAGCCATTGGATATATCTACTGGAGAAAACAGTCTTCCTCTACCTTGATAAAAGCAAATCAAACAAGAGAGCTAGCCTTCCTTTTCAATGAGATGCTTAGGATGCCCTGAGTCCACTGATTCGTCGTTCCGGAGGATCTTACGTACCTTCCTCAAGTTCGATCTCGGAAGGCGCATTAGGCAAGGTCCTATTCGGGTTCTAGGAAAAGTGTCGTGAACCTGGCTCATATATTACACAAATATTTTATCTTTTAGAGACATCCCTACAAATATCGAATTCTAGATATTTCTTTACTTTGCCACGGAAGCTCACTAATTTATTTGTTCCAAGAACCTCCTATCATAGTGTCTAGTTCATCTAATTATTGGGAATATTCTACAAAAATCAAGTATGCATTGCATTCTCAACAACTCGTATCATGTACACCGTGCTAGGAAACACATTTATCCGAAAGAAAAAACTTTGAATGCAATAGGGTATTAGTCTGCATTCTGGAACAAAAAGAGCGAATAATTGATGCCTAATAGAACATATGAAGCATTAACATCCAATATTTATACCATTTATATTACTCGTACCATTTGGCAAGCTAGGAATTCAACTGCACTTTAAACTAGTGGCTCTGTGGCTCTCGTAGCTACTTTTCCATGAAACAACTGGGATCTGATTTCTTTTGCAATTTATTCAGTGTTGTTGGAAGCATCAGTTGACATTACTTCTGATCAACACAGACAAAACCCTGCCTAAATTTGCCCCTTTGATCCCGCATATATAAACGGTAATGCTTTGGTGCACTTGGTCGCGCTTAACGAGACCGTGTGACCACGTGACCATGCGCGCATGTCGTCATGATGCGGCTACTTAAAGGAGAAGGCGGTTGATGGGTCAAGCGAGCGGATGCGACGGCTACATATATGACGGCAGCTGGCTTCCGGCTTTGGCCTGCGAGAAGCCAGCAGCCGGTCGGAGTAGGGCAGCTTCAGGTGCGTGTAACGGAAGCTGCTTCGGAGGCATCGGATAATGTCGCGTCCCTGCCTTCCTTCGTACGCGAACTGCGCCGATCCACTTTCTCCACTCGCGCAGCACTTCACCCTCCCGAGTGAATCCCTCGTCCTAAACCATGGTGAGATAGCCGTGGCAAGTAGATCTGCACCGGCATTTCGGCCTACACCCCCTCCGCGCCAGCCTCTTATCCCCTTTCCCATTTGTGTGAGCTTGGCCGTCCTATTTTCGCAGATCCGGTGCCGTCCACGACCGGGCCCGGTCCCAATTGTCGACATGCTCCGATGGCCTGTGCTCTGGTGGCCACACGCTCCAACTAGCTGGCACTGTCATCTGCGCTTTTTTCGTCCATTGGGAGTTGTCAATCGTGCGAGGTCACCGGTGGGTCGGCCGCGAAGGTTACAACAATCTCTTGCCCGTGACCACCTTGCGTGCACAAAAGTACAATCGGTTCCCTTGCGAGTACTCCCCTCGTCTTTTTTCATCCACTGGTGGATGAGTTCGTTTCGCATGGTTTGCCGACGGTTTTTTGAGCTTCCATATTTTTATCCATATGTGCACGCAATGCTTCTTTGCGCATATGTTGGTCAGGCTTGCATGTGTTGGCGCCCTCGTGCCTACAGATGGGCAAGGGCAAGGGTACATGGAGGAGTGAGGTTACGCACATTTTCCTGAAAATCTGCAGTGAAGAGTTTGTCACCCAGAACAAATCGTACTCTTGCTTGAACTGACCGGGCTACACCAACCTTGGCCGCAAATTGTTTGAACTCACCAACAATGTCTATACGCGCAAGCAATTGAAGAATAAGTGGGAGAGTTTGAAATGTAATTACACCCATTGGAAGTCCCTCACGTAGCATACAACGGGCATCGGCGTGGACCCTGACATAGGCTCCTTCACCGTCGACCCCTCGTGGTGGGCGGAGGCCACTATGGTAAGTTGTGAATGACATCCTATTTGTGTTGAATTCCTATGGGGCATGTATATTCTGAATGGTTCACTCATAATTTTTGTTGCCTTCGCAGGGATAGACTAGGATGTCAAAGTTCAAGGATGCACCCCTTAAAAACATGAACCTCATGGAGTTCATCTTCACTGACTCCACTACGAGTGAGTACGCATTCATGCCAGATGTGGACTCACTGAACTCCGAAGATGATGACAACAAGGAGGATGAAAACTCTGCTTCTCCACTACCCACCCCACTGCAGCCTACGGGCAGCGGTGGAACATCCAGCTCCTCATGTGGCAAGAGGGCTCGATCGACACCTAGCCAGTGAAGCACATGAACCATGACACGGACCTAAACAGTCTCATGGATATCTACATGAGGACTCACATGCCCACTAGATGGTTGTCAAGCGCGAGCGCCACCTCTCCTATGCGGGACTCCACGAGGGAAGAATTCATGAGACTGATAAAGCCGGTGAAGGAGTTAGGTGCTGGCAAGGATGTAGGATCGAATATGGCAACAGAGGGGGGGGTGAATGGTGCCTCTTTAAAATTTGCCCTCAAGTATCCACTAAAACGATACTCTACTCCGATAGCTATAGAGCTATGAAGAAAACATCAAATGCTCACTGGAAAATCAAGCTAACCGAAGAAGAAGCATGGTAAATAAACTAAAGCACAACAGCTAAAAAACACAAATCCAGAGAAAATCAGCATCAGCAGCAGACAAGGGGCAGCCGGCCGGTCAGACCGGTGTGCATTGGCCAGTCAGACCGCCTGCACACCGCCGGTCTGACCGCCCCGAACTCGCTGGTCTGACCGGTCCTAGAACGCCGGTCTGACCGCCTTTTGCAGCCGGTCTGACCGGTGTGGTCTGGCCGGTCTGACCGCCATGCACAGATCAGTCCAAACCCTAGTTTCAGATTCTTCGGCTGGGAACAAAGCTGATTTTTGCAAGACTTCAAAAAACTAAGAAATTGAGTGTTTCCTTCTGATCTTTTCAACCCAAAATAGCAAAACAACAACCTAAATAGCAAAGAGGGCCTAGGGAACCAAGGAATGCAACCAAGAAGCCAAGGAATCAAATTTTGAGCAAAGATCTGAAAAGTACATTGAAGAGGGACAGATTTCCAAATTACTTGCCATTTACTAATTCTTTGCTCATGAAGCTTTGCAACCAACTTAGCAATGACAAGAAGACTTGAACCACCACACCTAGTCAAATCCTTTTGAAGGGAATCAAAGGATTCACACATGCTCTGTCATGAAAACCCAAGAAATAGTGACAACAGAGGAATGAGAGCGAAGCACAGAGAGAAGAATTAAATCATTGAATCCTCCATTTGCTCTTGGGAATGGAATGGCCAAGTGGTCTAGAGTATTTTCCCATCACAGAGCATCTCATTTTGCAACTTCTCCACAAGAACACAATAAATCAACAGAGAAACAGAAGAGCAAATAAAAGCTGAATTCCATCTCAGAAAGGGAGAAACAAGACTAGAACTTTCAAATAAATTCATTCCCATGAATGATTGCTTACAGAGGAATGCTTACAAAGAGTTCATCTCATTTCTCACTACATGCTTGAGATGGATACTTACGTACACACACAGGGACTCACTCCTAACACTCTCCTGCTGCTTGCTTACACTTCCTTCTGCCTTCTCTACATAAGAAGGCCAAGGTCCACTCCTGAAGAGGGAAATCAAGAAGTGGCATACTCAACCCACTACTTGACTCTCATCCACACAAGGAAACAAGTCAAAGCAACCACATTTGGAGGGAACCAGCCACTCCACCTCATGACTTGAGTCAATTTACCAAATTACCCTCAATAGCTGAAGTCGGTATTGTGTCTACTACAATATTCTTGAAGACTCCGTCTGAAAAAACGTACCATTTGAAAGCTAGTTACTGTATCAACATAAGCCAAAGCCAAAGGATAAGTGAAAAAGAACCCATCCAGGCTTCTTTGACTGATATCCTTTATTTTTTGTGGTGTCTAGGAAGCACTCGACTATTTTTTGGGCATTAAGAGCACTTAGATTCTTTGGGCCTAGATTCGGAGAACTAATGTTTTTTTGGAGGGGGTACAAGGGATCCATGGGATGGAGATCCAACACTCCATATTCATTTTTTGGAGGGGGTAATGGGGGATCCGTTGGATGAAATCTCAATGCCCCAAAATCTGACCGTTCCTAACTCTAAAAAATACTCAATCCGTTAGATGAAAATTTAATGCCCCAAAATCTGAGTGTTCCTAACTCCAAAAAATACTCAAATGCTTCTTAGAACTTCTCTTATTTTTTACAAACAAAAAGAAGCCATTCACTTGTTCTTCTGGAGTAACGTACATACACCATGCGTACACACACCACGCGTAACGTACATACACCATGCGTTCACACACCGCGCGTAACGTACATACACCATGCGTTCACACACACCACCACTACTACAGAAAGGCTAATAGTAGACGCCAAATCACAGACAGTTTTGTGAAACCGTCTGTAATGTACACTATTACAGACGGTTTTAATTAGAAGGCCGTCTGTGGTATTTGTGGCGGGAAAAAGGAGTCTCACAGACGGTTCTTACCGCTGAACCGTCTGTGATACTGGAATATCACAGACGGTTTGTATTAAAAACTGTCTGTGATAATCTGGGATTATCACAGACGATTTTTTTGGTAAAAATCGTCTGTGTTGTGTCGACTATCACAGACGGTTGTTGTTAAGAACCGTCTGTGAATGTTCACAGACGGTTTTTAACAAGAACCGTTTGTGATGTCCCTTTGTCTGTCATATTCTAGATCAGAGGTTAATATATAAGTACACATTGCTTCTAATAACTTAACTACAGAACTACTGAGACAAGAGATCACAAATTAAAGGCAAATTTATTACAATAGTCGCACAGGTAAAGTGTTTCCCAGATTGTAATCTTTTGGGCTTCGTACGCTTCTTCTTCGACTTGGGGACTTGAAGGATCAGCCGCTAAATTCTCGAACGCCGTTAAGATTGCCCTTGTCCTCAGCACTTCCTCCTGCAGCCTGGGCAAATGATCATCAGCAGCATCCATAATGTCGTAGAGGATAGCATGAAAAGATTCCTCAGAATCTGCCGTATTTGCTTGATCGGCAAGGCTATCCATCAGTCTCTGCAATGCGTGTAGAGCTTCTTCCGCTTTGCGCACATTGTGGAGAAGAACCAGGGTGAGGGCTGTTTCCCTTTCTTGAGCGGCAGCGAGACGCCTCCGTTGACGGCGGAGGATCAGGTCAAGCTGACGGATGCAAGAAAGTCGGGGAAGGAGAGCAGGGCGGGTGCGGAGAAGCTGCTGCAGATGCAAATTGCTGACCGTCTATGTAATGTTCCGGCCGAACAATTCTTGATGAACAGATGAGAGGAAGGAGATGATCACAAGAACAGTAGAAGCCATGTTGTATTGTATATTGTATTGTACGTATGTAGAAGAGACCTGGATTAGGCGCGCATATTTAACCTTTAGCACAGACGGTTCGTATACCCAAACATTAATGATATAGACGCTTTGTATAACGATCGAGAGACGTTAATTAGATGATCGAAACACGAAGCGTTCTGGCATCGAAACACGCGCGAAGCGTTCTGGTACGAAGCTTATGACAGACGGTTTTTTTATAAAAAACCGTCTGTGATAAGCTGGTTATCACAGACGGTTTTTAGTTAAAAACCGTCTGTCATAAGCTGCTCAGACCGCATCTGTCTTCATTTCGATCCAGATCTGGCCACTGCTGCGCACTTTTTCACTCGAGAGGAAGCTAGGCAATTTCAGGCCAGTTAATTTGGTGGGAAGAGGCAGAGATTGAGCTTTGAATTAAGATTCAGACTTTCCTGGTTGCTGTAGATATGGTTAGTAATGAAATTTATTTTTTTAATTGCATTACAATTTAGGTGTAAGTAATCCATGAGTGGTTATTGAAGATGGTTAATTTGCAAAATTGTTGGTTATATAATAGCTATTGTGTTTGTAATATCAATTGAGCTAGGAAATTAAGTCTCAATATAATAAATGTGGCCGATATATATGTAGTTATAATTAGTTATTCTAGATTTTAATACTAAGTTGTTATATATGTACGTAACGTAGGACCGAAGCTGGATGTATGCCGCGAGCCGTGTGAGTGAAGAGTACATTAATGGCGTTTCTGCTTTTATAAGAGCCGCCGAGGAGGATATGTTGAATAAGGGGGTTGAATATATGTGTTGTCCATGCACTGACTGCGAGAATTTGAAGATGTTTAAGAACCGAGGGCAAATTGAAGCGCACTTGATTCGGAGGGGTTTCAAGATGGCGAAGTGAATGATCATATGCCGCCGGATGACATGGCCGGTGAAGTGAATGATATGCCCCCGGATGACATCGCCTGTGAAGTGAATGACATGCCGCCGGCTGATGTGTCGATTGTGGCTCGGATTCGGATAGGTTGCACGATGATAATCTGGATCAGATGCTTCGCGATGTAGAAGAGAACTATGATGAGAGAGAGTATGTTAAATTCCGTGGCTTGATGGAGGACTCAGAGAAACCTTTGTACACGGGCTGCAAGTACACGAGGTTGTCGGCCGTGCTTGAACTGTTGAAATTGAAGGCAAGCAACGGTTGGTCCGACAAGAGTTTCACGGCGCTGCTAGGTCTTTTAGCGGACATGCTTCCGGAGGGAAATGAGTTGCCTAAAACCACGTATAAAGCCAAGAAGATTCTTTGTCCGTTGGGAATGGAAGTAGAAAGAATACATGCATGCCCGAACGACTGTATCCTCTACCGTAAAGAGTATGCAAACATGCATGTATGTCCGGTGTGCAACACATCCCGATACAAACGTAACAATCAATCAGATGATGGCGAGGGAACAGAGGCGAAGAAAGGACCTCCTGCTAAGTTGGCATGGTATTTTCCTATAATTCCCCGTTTGAAAATGTTTTTTTGCAAATCCAAAGGAGGCAAAACTGTTGCGTTGGCACTCGGAGGAGCGCAAGAAGGATGGAATGCTAAGACACCTTGCTGATTCCGCGTAGTGGAGAAACATCGATAGGAGTTTTGCAGAGTTCGGTGCAGAATCAAGGAATATAAGGTTTGGATTGAGTACAGATGGAATGAATCCTTTCAGTAGCATAAGCAGCCGACATAGCACATGGCCCGTGACTCTCTGCATCTATAACCTTCCTCCTTGGTTGTGTATGAAGCGAAAGTACATTTTGTTGTCGATACTTATCCAAGGGGCAAAACAACCTGGTTTTCAAGATCCCCTTATTTCGCTGCCGTTGGGTGCATCTCCCACAGGTGAAGGTTGACAAGTACAGTGTCACGACCGTGGACCTCCAACGTGTCGGGTACAAAGACGAACCATTCGTACTCGCCAATCAAGTTGTTCAAGTTTTCTATGTAACCGACCCGGCAAATAAGAAACGTCATATAGTTCTTCATGGAAAAAAGAGAATTGTCGGTGTGGAGAATGTAGTGGACGAGGAGGAATACAATCAATTTGACGAGTTAGCTCCTTTCGGAAATGGCATAAGGGTCGACGATGAACAACGTGACGAAACTAGTTACGTACGCATTGATCATGATGAAGGGCTAATTTTTAAAGGAAATAAGCAAGTACAATAAGAATGTATATGTGAAAATGTGTGACAATTTTGAGATGTATATGTGAAAATGTGTGATGTAGTCAATTTTGAGATGTATATGTGAAAATATGTGATGTAGTCAATTTTGAGATGTATATGTGAAAATGTATACGTGTGATGTATTTGAGAATGACAAAATGTATTGGCATTTATGTATATGTGTGATGTATTTGAGAATGACAGAATGTATCAAGAAATACACTGTGTGAATGCAGCTGGTTGGTGTTGTATATGAATGCAGCTGTTTGGTGGTTGATATGAATGTAGCTGTGTAGTTATTGGTGTTGTCTTAATTGCAACAACCGGCAAAGGCTTATCACAGACGGTTCTAAATTTAGAACCGTCTGTGATATCATATCATAGACGGTTATAAGTTTAGAACCGTCTGTGATAATCTCCCTATTTATGCCTTCTCGCTAGGGTTTTCCGTGTGCGCTGCAGTTATTCGATTAGATCTAAATCCCGAGCCCGTCGTCGCCGCCGCCTCCCCGAGCCCTCGCCGGCTGCCTCCCCCAGCCCTCGCCGGCCGCCTCCCCGGACGAAGACGTCGCCGCAGCCTCCTCCTCCTCCGTCGCCGCCGCCTCCTCCTGCGTCGCCGCCTCCTCCTCCTCCGTCGTCGTCGCCTCCTCCTCCTCCTCCTCCTCCTCCTCCGTCGCCGCCGCCTCCTCCTCCTGCGTCGCCGCCTCCTCCTCCTCCGCCGTCCCTAAGGTCACCAAAACCCTAAGGTCATCACATCCCTCCCCGAGCTTCATGCTTACTGTTAGTGTTTAGGGTTGATGCTTGATGCTTCATACTGTTATGGTTAGTTGCTTAGTACATATTTAGGGTTGATGCTTCATGCTTACTGTTAGTGTTTAGGGTTGATGCTTGGTACATATTACATTGGTACATTGTTTACTGCAGTAGCTTAATTAGTTTGCTATTTGGTACATATTACATTGGTACATTGTTTACTGCAGTAGCTTAGTTTAATTTGCTATTTGGTACATACTACATTGGTACATTGTTTACTGCAGTTGCTTAGTTTACATTGGTACATATTACATTGCTTGTTGTGTTAGTATATAGTATATAGTATAGGCACATAACCCCTCTCTGTCCACATCACCCCCTCCCTTCTCCCCCTTCCCTCTACTCCTCTCCTCTCTTCCTAACATTGAGCATCATGTGTCACTTTTCTTGCTTCCTCATCTTATCATGTGCAACCCTACAATTTGAGAGCACAAATTAACCAATCAAGGAAGAGTATATGATCAAAGGGCATGAAGCAAGTAACACATTCTAGTGTATCCGGATAAAGAAATCTTGCGATTATTGCAAAAGATACATTGACCATTTGGGTGGAAAGAAATACATTGTGTCGTCAGGCTCATGACTGCCAATTCGAAGCATAGCATAGCATCCGAGGCACATCCGAGGCCTGCAGCTGTGTCTTGAAGAATGCCAAGAGCTGGTCTTCAGATGTGGCATTCCTCAAACTATAAATTATGAATCTTATTCTCATAACCCATCTGAAGACCAGCTCTTGGCATTCCTCAAGACACAGCAGCAGGTCTCGGATGTGCCTCGGATGCTATGCTATGCTTCGAATTGGCAGTCATGCGCCTGACGAAACAGTTGATCTTTCCACCCAAATGCTCCATGTATCTAGACAAAAAAACAGCAAATGAAGCAAGTGACATACTATAGTGTTCCCGTTCAATGAACCGGATACACTAGTTTGTGTCATTTGCTTCATAGACCTTTGTTTAGGGACTTTGCTATTTGGTTTATAGTATTAGCAACTAAAGTAGGTGCTAGGATAGGCAACATGTCACCTGCGCATTCTTCATAGAACTTTGTTTAGAGACCTTGTAGTAATAGTATTACAAAATGCAAGGCAATTATAGTATAAAAGTTCAGAAAAAAAGAAATTCTCAGATTCTTCAGTGAGCAGCCGACATAGCCGACTTCTTTGGTGAGCGACTATCTATCTGCTTCTTCCCACTCCTTCTCTTCATCTCTGGTCTCTGGATCACGTACGCCAGTAGCGATGATTCAGTTAGATGAATCATCGCTACTGGCGTACGTGATCCAGAGACCAGAGATGAAGAGAAGGAGTGCGAAGAAGCAGATGGATAGTCGCTCACCGAAGAAGTCGGCTATGTCGGCTGCTCACCGAAGAATCTGGAATGTATTTTTTTGCACTTTTGTAATAAAATTGACTTGAATTTTGCGGGAAAAAGAAGGACTTGATACATTGGTACATTGGTAAGATAGGCACATCACCCCCTCCCTTCTCCCCCTCCCCTCTACTCCTCTCTTGTCTTGCAATTCAATATGATTACTTTCTCATCTTATCTTAATAGACCCACAAAATGAGCAACATGTCACCCGCGCATTCTTCAACATCATCGCCGGAGGCGTCCGCTCCAACATCAAGACGCCAAGGAAGAGGGCTATCAAAGAAGCCTGAGGGCCGACAGATCATCACAGCGGTGAATGCATCTGGGGTCCCTATCCTTCCTCAAAAAGCAGTAAACGCATTCCGAACCATGGTCGGAGTAGTTGCACGAGAACGAATTGAGATCACATACAATTCGTGGAAGAACGTGCCTGACACTCGGAAACGTGAGCTGTGGACCGAAATTTTGGCATCGTTCCAGTTCCCAGAAGAACACCTGGACGCTGTGCAACAACAAACCTACAAAGCGGCGTGCAAAGCATGGAAGAACTTCAAGAGCACGCTTGTCAGGAAATACGTGGAGATGGACGAAACGCCTGTTCATAAATACCCATTCCTGGAACCACAATGGGAAGATTTCAAGGCGATGAAAACGACCGAAGATTTCAAAAGTACAAGTGTGGCGCACAAGGCCCTCCAGGCAAAAAATACACACCCTTACAGACTTGGCACAGCTGGGTATGCGGGTAAAATCCCGCAGTGGAGGAAGGAGGATGAGCTGGCAGCTGCACAGGACATCGCCCCGCCGTTTTCCAATATCCCGGATGACCGCGCTCGAAATTGGATTAGAGCAAGGTCATCTACAACGACATCAGGGGACGTCACCTTTCGAAACCCTGCAGACCAGCAAGTGACCGAGCGCCTGGTAAGATATCAATCAAACTACGTAGCTTGTAATTACTGCACAACTTCGTATGAATTGAAATGACATGTCGTACTCTTGAAGGAAGAGCTGAGTTTTGAATCTACCCTGGGATCATTCCAGGGAACAAGGGAGAATGATATGCTCTCCGTGGCCCTGGGAAACAAGGAGCACCCGGGCCGTACAAGAGGCCTTGGGCTTTACGTTCCTTGGAAACATGGTTTCCAAGATGACTCCGACATGTATCGGCGCAGGAAGAAAAACAAAGCCGAGCGTGACGCACAGCTACAAGAAGAGATCAAGGAATCTCTTAGAGAGGAGCTATTAGCTCAGATGGCTGATGTAATCAGAGATGAGGTGCGGAAACAGACAGAAAGTCAGCAGGCCGCCACCGCCGCTCCTGTGCTAGCTAGCCCGCACAACCGTCCGAGTAGCTGCGCGTCCAATCCGACGCAATCCCAGTCCAAATTTCCTGTGGACGACATCCTGGTAATAATTATTACCTCTCGAATGCTTGCTCCATTGGTAGGCCTATTCGAGTAGCTAATTTTGTATCGTTATGTAGGAGCCTACGACGTGCAGGCTCCAAGTGAGATATGACTCCATTCCCTTGTACACTGCTTGGGGCCAGGCATATTCGTCTGGTATCGGGGCCATGGTGCACGGTCAAGCTTTAGCGTCAGGCTTCGCAAAAGTTAATGTGGATGGTGTGTATGCCAATTTTGAGGTGGTCCCGCTACCGAAGCCCCCCAACGACGAGATCGTGAATCTAGGACAGGCCATTGGAACATTCATCCAGTGGCCCAAAACCGACATATCCCTGGAGGCTTCTTCACCGGTGGCAGGACCAGAAGTGCAGTGCGAACCACAGCAACTTGCACTGGTGCCATCTCCACACGAGCAGTGCGAACCACAGCTACCTGCACCAGTGCTATCTCCACGGGTGCTATTCTCGCCAGAGCAACTTGCACCGTCTATACCATTACAGTCGACTAGCATAAAGTCGACCGACAATCGAGGCAGTGGCCAGAGCAAATCAAAGACGAAGGATGATGACGATATCCCGTCCATGCCATTGGCCCGCAAATTCGTGCTAGCTGAGCCGATGGTATGCCAGGAAGAGATCCAAAAACTAGGACTTGGTTGCCAAAGATTCCACCTTTGGTATATGGAACAGTCCAATAAGCCAGAGGTAGAACGGCGCTCAGGTATCACTGTCAAATTCAAGCTGGAACATTTCTTGCACGAAGCTCAGGACTGTGTCTTCGCGGTGACCTTTGACGATATATTTGAACTTTTCACGCTCAACGCTCTCGACGCCTCACTCGTTCGATGCTGGACGCTGTAAGTCTGTACAATCACAGTCTCTGTTCACGTAATACCGATATATGTCACAATTTGTTGCTTTTCTGTGTTATATATAGATTCATGCTGACCGAAGCTAGAACATCGAAATCACGAATTGGTTTCCTGGACCCACGCTTGGTCGCCATTGATACCATCATCAAGAATGCATCCTTCGTTGAGGACTATATTACAAAATCACTGCTGGCTCACCAAGATAAGGAATTTGTTCTTATGCCACACAATGAGGATTTCCATTGGATTTTAATTGTAATTATACCAAAATGGAACAAGGCTATATACCTTGATTCTCTAAGTAAGAACAAATCCAAGTACACAGCTATCGCCCAAATACTCAATAGGTACGTACATTGTACATTGTACTCTTTCTTTCCTTCCGAATGACTAATCTAACTTTTTCGAATAACGAAGGTCGTTCGCCACATACGTTCAACAAACACGTGACTCGACGACAGGGGCCAAGGCCTTGAAACATGATCGCAAGTTTCGGGTATTCGCTAGCTACACATTAATTAATCATATACAACACGTAGTAGTAATGGCACTTGATTTAACACATTATATTTTTTGCAGTGCCACCAGCAGCAGCCGGGCAACACGTGTGGATACTACGTGTGCCACCATATGAGACTACTCCTCGATTCCACCAAGATCACCAATTCTAAGGTTTGTCAATCTTCCCACATTTATTTCATACATGTCAAGTTTTATATATGCGCGCGTTGATATTCCTATCGACAGGCTGCGTCCATCTCTACATCTGCATTGAAACAGCCGGATTTTGCAAAAATTCGAGGAGAGCTCATTTGATTTTTGTGGACAAAAGTCGTAAGATCAGATGGAGAGTTCCACTGCCCAGAATGATTTTTTATTGTAATTCTAAGTGCAAATGCAGTGTACATCTTTTACAATTGTGTATTTGTTAATGCATATTTTATTTCAATTCAATGAATTGATTTGCGAAATGGATGCTTTATGTTTGTGAACTGAAGTGTGTTGTCAATTGGATGTTTTATGTCTGTGAAATGAATTGAGATGTGAAATGTATCTGAAATGAAATGAGATGTGTCAATTGTATATGTTTTATGTCTGTCATTATCTGCTTGTTTCAGAGGGCATGGCTAGCATTTCCTGAGGCTAGCCAATAAACAGAAATATATTTAGGGGTAGAAAAGAATATCACAGACGGTTTTGCGTTAAAAACCGTCTGTAATAGCTGATAATCACAGACGGTTTTACGTTAAAATCCGTCTGTGATGATCAGTATCACAGACGGTTTTTAACTAAAAATCGTCTGTGATTATCAGCTATCACAGACGGTTTTTAACTCAAAACCGTCTGTGATTATCAGCTATCACAGACGGTTTTTAACTTAAAATCATCTGTGATTATCAGCTATCACAGACGGGTTTTAACGCAAAAACCGTCTGTACTAGCTGATAATCACAGACGGTTCAAAAACCGTCTGTGATGACCTTCGATTATCATTGACCTATAAATACAGACGGTTCACAAAACCGTCTGTGATGACGATTTCGAACCGTCTGTGATGACCTTTTCTGTAGTAGTGCACGCGTACACAACAATCCATTTCATGATTTTCCCACGAATAATTAGTCCCCCAAGATATGCAACCCGGTCGGCTGATCGATTAATTAACGGCAGCAGGTAGCATGCAGCACGAACAACAAAGCATACCAGTACAGCATGAAATATTGACGCACGGAAACACGCAGCGTTTGAGGTTTTAAGGGACTGCCCGACCCGCCTCATCAGCGTCGTACTTAAACGCCCTGCAGCACACGCAGCAGAGTCCCCGGATCTTCCCGCTCGTCGTCCTACGCGTCGCCGCTCTGTTCTCCTCGGCCTCCTTCTTCTTTGCCGTCTCTACCCTGTTCTTCATGTGCTCCGTCACCGGCAGGTAACCCTTCTCCGCCAGCTTGTACAGGCACGGCATCGTGAACAGCACGATGTACCAAATATTGGGCAGTATCCTACACCAGTACAGGGGCGTATATACGTGAAGGAACTTGTCATATGCAGTACAAGAACCGGAGCATGCACTGATCGAGGTGCGTACGTAATTAAGGGAGAATTTTTTTTGGAGGGGGGTGAATTTTTTTTGGAGGGGGTGTGGAGAATTTGTGGCCCTTGGATCTCTAATCCAACGGTCACAAATCTAGATGATAGTTAGAAAGAAAACATCCGGATGATATCTATCAATACCCCGTAATTAATGTACGTACCTCGACATGTAGATGACGCATACGAAGACGAAGCAGGTGAGCACGATGATGTAGATGGAGTTGTGCATGTCGCGGGTGGAGCCGGCGATGTAGGCGCCGGCGAGGCTCATGAGTTCGATCATGGTGGTGAGGGTGAGCGCAGCCACCTTGGCCTCCGACCGGTAGAACTGCTCGTTCAGGAGCAGGATGATGATCACCAGGGACATCGCGAACGCTGTCGCATTCAAGTAGTCGAAGGTCTGGTACCGCATCATCATCCGGTCGTACAGCACCGGGTTGCCGGGTTGGTGGCCCTCCTTGTTGTACAGCACCAGGTTGCCGGCTTTCTGTTCTTGGCCTTTGTCGTCCTTGTCGTCCTGCCAGAAGCCGCCAGGAGGGTTGAGCCCCGCCTGGTATGTCACCGGCCGACGCGGCGAGGGTGGCCAGCACGATTAGCCACCCGCGCATCTCCTTGAGCCACTCCTTGTGCGATGCCTCCTTGTCTGGTGGGTCGCCGCCCTTGACGTTGTCGACGGGGGCTTCAATTTGGTTATCGTGGTGCTCGTCGGACATGACAGCGTACGTGTACGTTAGCCGAAATATCAAGCTTGATAGGTCAAGTCACACATATATAAGCACTTAGTTTCTGCCTTCGTCAAGATTCGTGCGTACGCAAATGTTCATGGGACGCAATGAATTCTAGCTTTGCTCAAGGATTACGATAGGTAGAATGCTGGCCGGGCTTTTTCCTGGTTGGGAAATTCCTTGAATGATTCCTACAAAAGAGTCCATACCAGGGTGTGTCCGTTCCTACATGTCGCAACAAAGGAATGCAATCATTCGTATATAACAGAGATGATCATTCTCCTTCCTTCTTTTTCCTTTTCTTTGTGTTGTTAATTAGTAAGTGTATATTTCACAGGGGTTCTTAAGAGTTTCAGTGTACGGATGATTCCAAAGTTTCCATAAAAAATGATCAAAGGAGGTTAGTTACATTGGTTACGTTGTTGCTATGAGTTCTTGGGAAGGAAAGAACAAATGTGATTACACAGGATCTTTAAGAGCAAGTCCAATAATAGTCTTATAGCCAAGCTAATCAGCATTTTTGCTGATGTGGAGGAGAGAAGATAGGAGAAAGATGAGAGCTTGGCTCTTTCCGCAATGGTAATAGCTAGTACTAGCTATATAGTCAGCTGACGTGGAGGTGAGAGACAAAAGCAAAGACTATTTTATACTGTTGGACCCACATGCTCCTCTCTCATGTTCTTGGACTACGTGAAATAGATCAGCTATTTGCTCGTCGCTAGTGACTACTGTCTCTCCTACTTTTTCCTTGCCACATCAGATCTAGCTAACTAAATAGCCAGCTGTTGGAGACGCCCTGCAAGCAACAAGCTGGGCACGGGAGCCTATGCAGTGGTGGGCTCAGATAATAAATGTATGTGAGGAGGAATAGGAAAGAGAATGTGAGACATGGTACCACATAATAATAAAAAACCTTTTGTAGACAAATAGAAGATAAATTATTGTATAACTTGGCTCTTATAACTTGACTTATAGCCAAACATTTGGCTTTATTATTGGACTTGCTCTAAGCGTGGTGTCGCGTGCGTGCATAAAACATTTCTACAGATTTGGTCCCACATGCTTGATGATGGTGAGAATCAAGAGTTGATTGGATGCTAGGAGTTCCTAGCTAGGGTAGATCACCTTTTTTGGGTTTGGGTGTTTTCCTTTTTCTTTCCAGTTTTGAGATTGGGTGTCGGTGTTTTCAGTCCAACAGGTTATAAAAATGAGAGCAACACTTTTGCCTCTTTGAATCTCAGCACAATATACTAATCTACCACAGATCTAAACCACATGAAACTTAGCAGGAATATTTATCCATGAGTCCCTAAGGAAGCTGTAGAACTCTCGTGGGTTCTTTTGGACTGAGGTTTTCGTTTTTCGCTTGTGGTTTTAAAATTTTGGTTGTTCACTAGAGATAGTACGCAAAGAGAAATAGTCGTATGTGATTTTCGTCGGTATAGTTAAACTCGGTACAGTGTCTACTACAATATTCCTGTAAACCCCGTCTTGAAAAAATGTACCATTTAAAAGCTAGTTATTGTATCAACATAAGCCAAAACCAAAGGATAAGTGAAAAAGAACCTATCTAGGCTTCCTTGACTGATATCCTTTATTTTTTTTGTGGTGTCTAGGACGCACTCAAGTGTTTTCTGAGGGTTAAGAGCACTCAGATTCTTTGGACGTTGGATTTCCATCCAATACCTTAGATTCGGAGCACTAATATTTTTTTTGGAGGGGGTACGAGGGATCCGTGGGATAGAGATCCAACGCTCCATATTCTTTTTCTAGAGGGGGCAATGAGGGATCCGTTGGATAAAAATCCAACGCCCGAAAATATGAGTGTTTTTAACTCTAAAAAAAATACTTAAGTGCTCCTTAGCGCTTCTCTAATTTTTTACAGACAAAAAGAAGCCACTACCAGACTACAGACCTTTAGTGAGGGTTTCGCATTTTTGTGACGGGCCCGCAAGGAACCCACATAAAAATATATTTGAGTGTCGGGATCACTTAAACCTACATACAAATTCTAATTTTTGTGACGGTTTGAGGCAAACCTTCAGAAAAATGCTAATTACGGTGACGGTTTCAGGAAAACCTTCAAAAAATCAAAATTTAGTGACAGTTTGAGAAAAACCTACAGAACAAATAGTCATCCGCGCCTAACTTTTGGTCTCCCGCGGCAATTTCGAAGACGCCGGAATATTTTTTTGCCACGTGTGCCCGTTTATGTTGGAAAATATTGTAAAACCCTAAATTGTGCAGTCACACAGCCCGCCCTCCCTGTCCGCTCTCCGCACTCCGCACCGCAATCCCTAACCCTAAATCCTTCCCCGCTCGGCTGCTACCTGGTTCCCCCCACCCCGCCTCCGCCTCCGCCCAGATCTGCCGCTCGCGGCCGACCCTTCTCGTCCACACCCCCCCCCCGACGCCGGCCGCCTCTGCCCCTCCTCTCCTCCCACCCGCCGGCCGCCTCCGCCCAGAACCGCCGCTCGAAGCCCCTCCTCGTCTCCCCCCGCCACCGACATCCGACCCTCCTCTCCTCCCACCCGCCGACCGCCTCCGCCCAGATCTGCCGCTCGCAGCCCCTCCTCACCCCCCCGACGCCGGCCGCCTCCGCCCCTCCTCTCCTTCCACTCGCCGGCCGCCTCCGCCCAGATCCGCCGTTCGAAGCCCCTCCTCGTCTCCCCCCCGACGCCGGCATCCGCCCCTCCTCTCCTCCCACCCGCCGACCGCCTCCGCCCAGATCTGCCGCTCGCAGCCCCTCCTCGCCCCCCCCCCGACGCCGGCCGCCTCCGCCCTCCTCTCCTCCCACCCGTCGACCGCCTCAGCCCAGATCTGCTGCCGTGTTCGTCCTCGGCAAGGCAGGCCGCCGCCGACGCCGTGTTCGTCCTCCGCAAGTCAGGCCGACGCCGACGCCGTGTTCCTCCGGCGTCCCCTCCTGTGTCCCTCCCCTCCTGCCTGCCTCCCCTCTGGCCTTCCTCCCCTTGCCTCATCATGTATTTTTGTTGATGTAGTTAGGTTCAATACAATTTCCTCAGTAGCTCTATGAGTTAACATTTTTATTTCTTTGTATGGTACTAATTGATTCATTGATGAAATAGTTGTGCTAAATTTCTCTAGTCTGAAATAGATTATATTTCAGGTCTTTTATGCCCTCTATGTTTGAAGCTGCTGAAAAATGTTCTTGCAATGATAATGATGCTTATGTTAGGATCTGAAATAGTGTGTTCGTAAATCTTACTATGTTTTTTTTGTGAGGCATGTATAGTTATGTAAGTCTTTCAAACCACCTTCCAAGCCATAGGGACTAATCATGTTTATTAAAAATAGACATCACACATATATAGTTTAGCTTCATTGACATGTTCTTTTTTCTACTGATCTTGGCAGCAGCTTCAAAGTTGTTAAATATCAATACAAAGTGCTGAAGTGACCGTGCAAGAATAATGATTCCTAAAGAAAGCTCGTGACTTGCTGGTTTACTAGCTTCAACAAGTTCTTGGTAAGTTCAAGCATCCCTCTACTATGTTGTTCTCTGCATGGATTCATAAAAATGTTAGTACAAGTATTTTACTCGCGTATTGAATATGATTCTGTGCTAAAAGTTAATCTTAACATGTTTTAAACACATAAAAAAATTAATGGCAGACCGAGAGTGGATGTACAGTGGTTGGGGTCAAGGCTCTACACTCTCTAGTGATTGGATTGAACAAACCAATCGTTTTCTAGATCGTGCCTTCTCCATAAGCACTTTAGTTAAATCTAGTACTGTTAAATGTCCATGTGCTATGTGCCGCAACTATTTAATGCACAAAAGGAATGTTATTGAGTTGCACTTGTGCAAGTATGGGTTTAAAGAAAATTATACAACATGGACAGCACATGGGGAGACATTTGTTAGGTCTAATGAACCTGCTTCTTTAGGTGTCCATGAGGGGTTTGATGATACTGATCATATGGATGATATGTTGGTTGATCTTGATGTTGTCCAAGCACCAATAGTTGATGAAGAGCCGACACCTTCTAGTAGTGCTTTCTATAAAATGGTCAATAGTGCTGATGAATTGGTCCATGAAAACACTTTACACTCAAGGTTGTCTGCTGTGGCACGGCTGCTAGCTTTAAAATCAGAGTACAATATGTCAATAGCCCACTACAATGATACCTTACAATTGATCCATGAATTACTTCCCCCGGGGTCTAAGTTAGAGGAGGACTTCTACCATTCAAAGAAATTATTACAAGGCCTTGGTATGACTTATGTTAAAATTGATGTGTGCTATAATAATTGTATGTTGTACTACAAAGAAAACGGACATAAAGAAAAATGTGACTTTTGTGACACACCTCGCTATGAGGAAGGGAATAATAAGGTTCCACGCAAAGTCCTGCGGTACCTTCCAATTACAGATAGGTTGCAAAGGTTGTATGCACATGAAGACACTGCAAAGGCAATGCAATCATATAGACAATCCACATCCAATAGGCTTGTACACCAATGTGATGGTGAAGCATGGCAAAAATTTGACATAGACTTTCCAGACTTTGCTAGAGATGTAAGAAATGTGCGATTTGCTCTTGCTACTGATGGTTTTACACCATTTAGTTTGGGTGCTGCTCCTTACTCATGTTGGCCATTATTCATTTCTCCACTGAACCTACCACCAGGTATGCTCTTGAGACCAGAATATATATTCCTTGCACTTGTTATACCAGGCCCTCAACACCCAGGAAAGAAATTAAGCATTTTGATGCAGCCCTTGGTTGATGAGCTTCTTAAGTTGTGAGAGGGGGTTGAAACATGGGCTGCTTCAAGTAAGCAAAATTTTACCATGAGGGCAGCTTTTATGTGGTCAGTCCATGATTGTCCTGCTTACGGTAACTTTGTTGCATGGAGCACCCATGGTACCTTTGCATGTCCAATATGTCTATGTGATACCAAAGCATTCCGCCTTCGTAGTGGTGGGAAAGCATGCTGGTTTGATTGCCATAGGCGTTTCCTTCCTAGGGACCATGAATTTAGAATGCAATCCAATGCTTTTCGAAAAAACACAATAGAATTGGGTGAAGCACCAAGGATTTTAACGGGAGAAGAAGTGAAGGAGAAAATGTACACACTTGTAGGTGACACAAAGAACTATGGCAAAACACACAATTGGACCCATGTGAATTGCTTTTGGCAACTTCCATACTATCATAAATTACTGCTGCCACATAATATTGATGTGATGCATAATGAGAAAAATGTGGCTGAGGCTATATGGAATACATGCTTCGACATACCCGATAAAACTAAAGATAATGTGAAGGCTAGGCAAGATTTAGCTGACATATGCAATCGCCCAGCACTGCATTTAGAGTTGAAGGAGAATGGGAAGTGGCACAAGCCAAGGGCAGCATTTTGCATTGATAAGAATGACAAGCCAATTATACTAAAATGGTTTCAAGAATTGAAGTTCCCTGATGGGTATGCAGCCAACATTAGGCGAGGGGTTAACCTCATTATTAGATCTAACTTGATGGTAAGGTAGCAAGGAATGCCACCTTGTTATAGATGACCCCTCATTGCTTAAACTAAAAATTTTAGGTCTGTAGATTGTGGGCCTTGTTCTGTACTTAATGCTCCTCTTCCAATTTTGTCCCTATGTATACTATTTCCCACACAGTCCACCTGTTTTTGTTATTTAGATCAAATGTAGAGGTATGTTACAACAGTATGATATATGTTGTAAGCTTACTACCATATTAACATATTCCATTTTTATATAATCTATTTCTCAGAATTTAATTGTTCAGTACCTTGTTGATGATAGACATTTTTGAAATTTTGTCACACCTGTAGTCATGAGTAATACGATCTGATCAGTTGTACAGAGTTACTTTGCAAATAAGTTTAACATCTTCATTCTAGCATTAAATTGTGCACATCAGTAATATTTCTAGGAGTTAAGATAGGTACAGATCTTACAACATTCATGAAAAGGAAGATAATCATAGCTAATTGTGCTAAAAGCAATGATATTGGCCATTTTAGTAATCAATTAATAATCCTTGCCTTTGCTTACTTAATTCATATTAATAAGTTGATTATTCCTCTTACTCGTTGTGCTATATGGTTTGTTGTAGCGAACTGGCTCTTCACATGCGGGCTCACAACCAGATCCGGCAAGTTTCGGCAATGGGGATGGTGATGCGGACATCGGCTGCGAGGGAAACGAGGGGAAATCAGCTGCGAGGGCAGGGAGGGGAACATCAGCTGCGAGGACAGGAGCAACAATGGGGCATCCTAGGATGTTGAACTTGCTCACCAAGATGACCTTAGTACTGATCAACTTAACTTTTGGTTGCAACAGCAGTTAGACTAACTTTTGGCTGATGCTACTTGCATATAGTAAGAAGTATGAACTTACCTTTTGGCTGATGGTAGATGCATGGCTGTGTTAATTTGTGAAATGTCTGAAATTGACTTGCTAAAACTGATGGTTGTGCTGCTGGTTGTGACAAGTAGACAATGGTTTAATGCCTTTATGATGTATGGCTGATTTCTGGAAGTTCTGTCCCTTTGTGGATGTGTCACAAGTATGATTCTGGATGTGCTGTCCATTTGTTGATATGGATTATTCTGGATGTGCTATAAACTGCAATGTATATGTATGGTTTTGTTCTGAATTCTGGATGTATAATTTGTGCCTGAAATTAGATTTTTTACTCAAGTTTTGCTATCGATTTACTGAGATTATTTTGTGACGGGCCAACTACAGAGAAAGGGGTTCTAGGCATATTTAGAATGGCTGCATTTTTCTGTTGGTCACCTACACTATTAATTTTCCTGATGGGGATTTGTGCTGGTACTAGTTACAG
Source organism: Dendrocalamus latiflorus (assembly GCA_017311315.1). NCBI lineage: Eukaryota > Viridiplantae > Streptophyta > Magnoliopsida > Poales > Poaceae > Dendrocalamus > Dendrocalamus latiflorus. Next base: position 28,020,538 of record CM029617.1, on the reverse strand, counting down.
GAATATGAAGATTTGGGCCATGCACGATGCACTTTCTTCTGTCGGTGAACGTCACGAATAAATTTTCTCGCGGATTTTTCTGATGGGGTAAACACGCGAAATAAGAACTAAAAACCTGACGTGCCCAAAAATTTTCTGTCGGTAACCGTCGCTGATAGCCGACGCGAATATTGTTTCTGTCGGTTGACACCCAGGCAAATACAATTTCCCTGTGCTAATTATCCCGTGGGTTCATGCCTGACAGTTCACTGTCACAAAAAATATTCATGTGGGTTTCCCCCCTTTCCTGTGGGTTTTTCCCCCTCTTGAAAGGTGCGATTCCCGGTAGTGAGCCATTCACTTGTTCTTCTGCAGTAACGTACATACACCCTGCGTGCACACACCACGCGTACACAACAATCCATTTCATGATTTTCCCACGAATAATTAGTCCCCCAGGATATGCCCGGTCGGCTGATCGATTAATTAACGGCAGCAGGTACCATGCAGCACGAACAACAAAGCATACCAGTACAGCATGAAATATTGACGCACGGAAACACGCAGCGTTTGAGGTTTTAAGGGACTGCCCGACCCGCCTCATCAGCGTCGTACTTGAAATATCACTCCTTCCTTCTTTTTCCTTTTCTTTTGTGTTGTTAATTAGTAACTGTATATTTCACAGGGGTTCTCAAGAGTTTCAGTGTACGGATGATTCCAAAGTTTCCATAAAAGATGATCAAAGGAGGTTAGTTACATCGGTTGTTGTTATGAGTTCTTGGGAAGGAAAGAACAAATGTGAGGCACGTTCGTGATGGAAAAGGAACAGGATTATACAGGTTCTTTAAGCATGGTGTCGCGTGCGTACGTAACTTATTTCTACAGACTTGGTCCCACATGCTAGGAGTTTGTAGGGTAGATCACCTTTTTTTGGGTTTGGGATTTTCCTTTTTTTTTTGCCTTTTTTGAGATTGGGTGTCGGTGTTTTCAGTGCAACAGGTTATAAAAATGTCAGCAATACTTTTGCCTCTTCGAATCTCAGCACAATCTACTAATCTACCACAGATCCAAACCACATGAAACTTAGCAGGAAAGTATATCCATGAGTCCCTAAGCAGTGGCAAAGCCAGGAATGAAATTGAGAGTGGGCTGAATAATTTATAAGTCTAAACTAAGTTGACACAAAATTAGTCTTTTATCTCTTATAAAATTTCAAATTCATATAGAAATTATAAATTAGATCCAAACAAACAATGAAAATAGAGAAATAGAAAGTAGGTACCTCGATAATAGAAAGCGTCATGAGCGCGGAGTAGCGATAAGTCACCTATGTATAAAACATATCAAAATTAGTGATATAATAGAAAATTATGAATGATAATGAAAATTTAGATCATATGAAACATACCAGAATTAAACTAATTTGAATCACGAGAGAATAGAAACAAAAGGCGGCATATTTTTCCACACTCTATTCAATGTTCTTATCATTTTCACGATGGGGGGCTCGGCGGCGACGGTTTTTTCGGAGCATGTGCAAGACCACATCATCGCGGAGCGGCGGCGGAGGGAGAAGATCAACCAGAGGTTTATCAAGCCCCCACCATCATCCCCAGACTCAAGAAGGTTCATATATATTTAACTTTCTTTCTTCTTTTTTTCTTTGATTGATTATCTCTTCTTTAATTTTATGATTTTCGCTACTCCTCCTCCTCCTCTTTTTTAATTTTATGATTTACATATATTATTTGAATTTCTTTCTTTGATTGATTGATTGTTTTTCTTTAATTTTATGATTTTCACTTCTCCTCCTCCTCCTCCTCGTCGTCTTCTTTAATTTCATGCTTGTTGTTAACCTTCCCATCAAGAAGAGTTAGCTTCTCTTTGGATTTGTTAATCTCTCTCTTTCTCTCTCTATTTTTACTATATACAAAATTGCCACCGGGGGAGGTGAGGCTCAAGCCTCACTAAGCTCCCCCGGTGGCTACGCCCCTGTCCCTAAGGAATCTGTAGAACTCTCGTCCTAAACACAGTTCCCCTGAAGTACCCCTTCTGCCAAAATTGTACATTATGTTAAGCACACAGCTACAGCGGTATACCGTCCAATACGCATACAATGGGATAGGTACAAACCATCCCATTAAATGAGTTCGAACGGCCCACCTGCATCAGCTTAGCATGCCGACTGTGAGAACTCTCATTGATTGAAAGCTCGTCCATCCTCCACGTGCCCATGAAACCACGCCGTCATCCTCCCTATGCGCCGCATGGCCTTGACATCACTGTCATCCTCTGTACACATGTGAAACTTTATAAAGCCTCATAAAACATTATGAAACTTAGTCAAATTAGGCATGAAGCATCCTAAAATTATATGAAGCATCATAAACACCATAAAACATAAACATAAACACCAATTAATTTACACATGAAACCTCCTAAATGTTGATGAAACACCATAAAACTTAATCATGCAACCTTACAAAACCTAGTTAACTTAGGCATAAAACCTAGTAAAACTTTTTAAAACCTCATAAAACACCATGAAATATAATCATGAAACCTAATCTACTTAGGCATAAATCCTCCTGAAACTTTATGAAATTTCATAAAATACCATAAATTTTAATCATGAAACCTAGTCAATTTAGACATAAAACTCCCTGAAACTTTATGAAACCTCTGAAATACCATGAAACTCAGTCCACTAAGACATAAACATCTTGAAACAACATGAAACACCCTTAAACTTTATAAAAACCTAATGAAACATCATGGAACACGTCAAGAAACCTCATGTAACCTAATCAATTTAGGTATGAGAACCTTCTGAAACTTTATGAAACACCAGAAATTAGTTATGCAACTTAGTAATAAAACCTCTAGAAACTTTTTGAAACCACATGAAAATTGGAGTTCAACGTCATGAATACGCTACCAAAATCGAGGCTGCTACAAGATGGTATCCCATTGCAGAGTTTTAAAGTAGTTTTGTGAAGTTTTATGTGGTTTCAGAACTGAAACTGGATGTTTTATGAGGTTTCAAAATGAGACTTGTAATTTTAACAAGTTTCATCAAGTTTTAAAATTGAAACTCGAAAGAAGTTTCATGAATTTTCAAGACTGGAACTTGTAGTTTAAAAATGTTATAGCCTGGTATAGAGGACTTTAGGATATATTTGATGCTTCAAGTAGGTTTTATCGTGTTTGATAGAGTTTCAAAAACTGAAAACATCACGTTTTAGATAATTTCATAGGTTTCAAAATTGAAACTTCGAGTTTCAAAGGTGATTTTTACATTTTAGAAACTAAAACTTTGAGAAACTTGAACAAATAGGAATGAACTTTGCATGAAAACCCTGTGAGAAACTTATCTGCATCCTACTAAAACCATGGGTCAAGGCTTCAAGTCCAGGTGTAGGTTTCCCAACACTCTCTCTTGGGCTCTCATCTGACACGTTCATGCTCATCAAAACTCCATAAAAACCCGGTGGAAAAATTTAGAGAAAGAGTACATGATATATGTTATGCTGTGTTACATGAATTGCCTCATTTAAAACTTTGGCCGAGAAACTTCAGGAAAACTCGTCAAGGGAAAGAGAGTACGATCCACCAAATTTCATTTAATCTACAGGATTTATTCTTTGGGTGCTCGATCTTTGTGATCAAGTTTTAATAACAAGCTTGAGAAAAATCTCCCCTGAATTCTGCACCTCTTTAAGTCTTATCATTCCAATTCCTGGTACGCATCTTTCAAAACTAGAGTGACTTAGTTAATAAATCTGCAAGATTTTCATATGACTTAGTATGCAGTACCTTAATTTCATTCATGTTTTGTAATTCATGAGCATAGATGAACTTGGGGTTGATATGCTTTGTGAGATGACTCTTCATATAGCCCGTCTGTACTTGTGCAACACAAGCTGTATTATCTTCATAGATAATTGTGGGAGCTTGCATGATATTTAACCCACATGACTACTGGATGTAGTGAATCATTCGTCGAAGCCAAGCACATTCTCATACGACTTCGTATATCGCTATGATTTCTAAGTGGTTCGTCAAAGTTGCTACAAGATTTTGCTTAGACGATTTTCATGAAAATACAGTTCCATCACACAGGAATACACAGCCTGTTTGTGACCTTGAGGTATGCTCGTCTGACAGGTACCCTGCATCTGCATAGCCAGTTATATTCAAGTCTTGATTCTTTCTGTAGAATAACCCAAGGTTCTTGCTTCCTTGGAGGTATCAGAAAATGTCTTTTATTCCCTGCTAATGCCTTTTGGTAGGTTCTGCACTATGCCTTACTAATAGGTTTATGGCAAATGCAATGTCCGGTTTGGTGCAGTTCGCTAAATACGTAAGTGCTCCTACTGCACTTGAGTATAGGAATTCCAGTCCCGGGACTTCCTTCACTCTCTTCCCTAGGTCGGTACGGATTCTTGTCTTGCTGTAAAGATCTCCGGATCATAGGTACTTTCGATGGGTATGCCTTCTCAAATCTGAATGTTTCTAACACCTTCTGGGCATAGGCTAACTGATGTACTAATATTCCTTCAGGGACATGCTCGAGCTGCAACCCTAAAAAATATTTGGTTTTACCTAAATCTTTGATTTCAAATTCTGACTCTAAGTAAGAACTTGCTTCCTTTATGTCTTCCATGGTCCCAATGATATTCAGATCATCTACATATACTTAGATTATGCAAAATCTATTCTGGGATCGTCGTATAAATACACAGGGATAATCTTCATTGTTCGTGTAGCCTTTCTTGCATACAAAGTCGCTTAAGCGATTATACCACATCCTGCCTGATTGTTTAAGTCCATATAGTGATTTCCTGAGTTTCACACTGTACAGATTTCTATTTGCTCTGTCTTGGTTCGGAAAAGGGATACCTTCGGGTACCTTCATATAAATATCTGAATCCTAATTTCCATAAAGGTATGCAGTTACCACATCCATCTATTTAATTTCTAAGTTCAAGTTTTCTGCCATTGAGATTAAGTATCTAAAGGTAATACTACTCATGACCGGGGAATAGGTTTCTTCATAATCAACTCCTAGACGTTGAGTGAAACCTTGTGCAACAAGCCTTACTTTACATCTTATAACTTCATTTCTTTTATTTCTCTTTCGAACAAATACCCACTTATGCCCGACAGGGTACACATAGGGAGGCGTGCGGCTTACCGGTCCAAACACCTCTCTTTTATTCAAAAACAATAATTCAGTTTCTATTGCTTTTTTTCAATCTTCCCAATCTGATCTTTTCTTACATTCGACGAGCGATGCGAGCTCTGGATCAAATTCGATAATTGTGACAATTTTCTTTGCAAAATAGATATTAATATTAGTTGTTGTCCTATTCATGGATTTTCCCGTGTGCACATAGTTTATAGCTATTTTTATCAAGAGTTGATTCTTCTTGTGCTTCTACCTGCTCACCGCTCCTTCCAATTGCGGCAGCAAGTCCCTTTAGTTTTCAGCTCTAATGTGTTCGCACATATCCATGCTGATTTCTCCCTAGATGGGAATGTTTAGATCCAATATGCTCTTTTTTGAAGGTGTCATACTGGTGCGAGGTCTCAACTGGCTCCCCTTCTAGTTTGAGGAACTTTAGTGATTGGTTGTGTCAAGTCCTTCTTATCCTTTTCACCAGGTGTCCCCGGTAACTTAGGGTTCAAGAGGCCGGAGTTCTCGTCCTTTTATTCTGAGGCCTTTGGACGGGATTAGGGATACCTTCAACTTTCTTTGGTATTTCAACCCTCTCCGGTGTATTGCGTGCAGGCACATGCGACTTGATCACGCTCTTTAGATCACTAAAGTGGTCAGGCAGTTGATTTGCTAATGCTTGCAAGTCAATGATCTTCAGCACTTATCTATTTGTTTCACTAGTGCGCGGGTCATGCACATGGATTCCTGTGGCTTGCCACATAATTTCTCGATATTTTTCATCAAGGGATTGATTTCTGGCGACACGAAAGGATATCTCGTGAAGGGCATGAGATTCTTGGCCATGTACTGCGTGACAAGAGTGCTCTTAAAGTTTTTTCATGCTTTTCCCATTGCGAGGAGCGCCTGCCATTACATGAGTCCCTGTACATCTGCTAGGATCTCGAATGAATTTGTAATTTCCTCCCATAGCTGTTTTTTCTGATCCTTTGCCAAATCTTTTCAGCTTGCTATGGTGATGGAGACCCGTTGCTTTCCAATTTCCTGGAGGTAGTCTGAAATGAAGCCGTTGCTTTCTTCAGTTGCAGGAAGACCCCATTCAGAGAGACCACTATGATGGTCATTCAGCCTTCTGGCCTTTTCGATACTCCTCGGCCACGCTTAGTTATCCTAATCTTGGTAGCATGAGACCCAAATGATAACGACGATGACTGTGTGGATGCCATCTCTCTTCTAAGAAAACACTAACTGCAGTGAGCTGTGGGTGTAAACAAAGTTCTATGAATCAAATTACACACACCAGTGTCTCAAATTCATTGAACCTGACACACTGGAGTGTGTAACTTGCTTCATGCCCTTTGAAGGTCTATGTGGCATATATTATTGCTACAAGGTCCCTTTGAAACAGTAACATGCCATTCCAAATATACAACAAGTGAAGCATATATCATGAAGTACTAAAGGTCATAAAACAAATTAGCCAACTACTGAAGATCACAAAATAAATTAGCCAACTACTGAGACATACCACAAGATTGACAAATGACAGTAATAGTAAAAATTATAGCTCAAGTTTGAATATACAATTTTAGTATTAGATCTTGTAGCTAACAAGTGAAGCATATATCATAAAGTACTAAAGGTCATAAAACAATTTAGCCAACTACTAAAGATCACAAAACAAATTAGCCACTATTGAGATAGACCACAAGATTGACAAATGACAGTAATAGTAAGAATTTAGAGCTAAGCTTGAATATCCAATTTTAGTATTAGATCTTGTAGCTAACAAGTGAAGCATATATCATAAAGTACTGTAGGATCGAAAATGGCAACAGAGGGGGAGAATGGTGCCTTCAAAAATCGCCCCAAAGTATCCACATATTTCTTCTTCTCCGATAGCTACAGAAGCTATGAAGCAAAAAGTTCGATGCTCACTAGAAGCCGAAAACGATTTTTGCCAAACACTGAAAGCTCTCTGGAGAAGCAAGCTAACCTGACAGAAGTCTTCTATAAAGAAATCGAAGCAAATTAGAAGGCAGTTGACATGAAGAGAGCAAAGAGCAGCTGACCGAAAAGAGACTGCACAGGATAACTAATTTTGTCAAAACAAACACTAGACAGAAGAAGATGTTCAATTGCAAGAACAATTTTCAACTAACTGAGATTATCTGATCTTTTGGCAAGAGGCTTTAAATACTGCAAGAGCCCATCATCAGTAGTTACAAAAGAAATACAATCTCATCTGCCGAGACCAAAAGAATTTGTGGGTGCTTGCTGCCTTTGAGAAACAAGAAGAAATGCAGAAAACAGCAAAAAAAACTACAATTCAGAGAGCCGGACTGACCCCCAAATGAGGAGAAGACTGATTGCAAAGCTAACACCGGTCTAACTGTAATCTTCTAACCGGTTTGACCGGTAGAGAGGAAATTCAACAGGAGACTCAAAACTAGAGCCTACAAGAACCGAAAAAAACCAAAGACAGAAGGACTACGAACTTCAAAAACAAAAACAGCAAGAGCACACAGAGAACCGAATAAAACAGAAAGCTGCTAACTGAATGTAGTCGGCAAAGAAAACTGAAATCAGAGAAAAACTAAAACTAGGCAGTGAATAGACCCATGCTAACAATCTGAGAAGACTAAACAGATTAGAGACACCAAGCTAGAAACTACAAACAAAGGAGAAGCAAGAGACTTGAAGAAAACAAAGAAAGAAGCAAGACTAAACACTACAGACTGGCAGCCTGAAGAAACACAGCAGACCGAAAACAAGGGACACAGACTGAAAACCAAAAACAAGAATAAGAACCAGGATTAAGAGAAATAGAAGGAAATGCTCTCTAGTGATCAAGTCAATCTGAGAGACAAATCTATTTGAGACATAGAACTCAATTTCCAACTCAAAATTGATTTCAATATTTGGATGATAGCTTGCTGCAGAGAAGATGACAACCTGACAAAGCAAAAATTACTTCAGACCCGAAAAGAAGATAAGACAGGATCCAAAAGCTTGTGATTCTAGACTCCTAAGATTCTGAGATTTTTTTGATAAGACAAGGTAATAACCTCAAGAGGAGAATACACAGAACAAATCAATCTTTTCGAAGAGAAAATAAAAAACACTAGAATCCTCTGCTTCCAAAAACAGTTAACCGTAGAAATTTTTGAAACAGAGGAACTCTTTACTCATGGCCGAAAGTCTGATTCCTGCAAAGCCTTTTGAGGTTATGGCATCTTTTGACCATGAGAACTTAATCACTTCTAGAAATCATCCTCTAGTCAACAAAACTCAAGCATACCCATCTCCTCTGAATAGGGAACCCTAGAAAAGTTGGAACAGAGTAAATTTAGAAAAGCAAATTCTTGAAGGGAAAACTGCAATTGAAATCTTGCGCTCATGAGGAAAAGTTGGCCAAGGGGCCTTGAGGAGTTAACCAGATCAGAGCAAGGGAGATCTGCAGTTACTCAAATAAGAATTTCACTCAAAATGAAAGAAGAGCAAAGCGTAAAGAAGAATGAGCAGAAGCAAAAACACAGAGAGGCACAGGAAACAGGAATAGCTCAAACTCAATCCTTCTCATAATGAATCGGATATATGAACGATTACATGGAAAGTTTCATTACAGCCATCTCTTACATCCTTCTCTCATCTAAGAACACACGCAAAGAAACCAAGACACTACAACTAGCTACTGCCTTTCAGTCCCATAGTTCACATGCTGGGCAACTCACACATAAAAGGAAGTTCAAGAAGTGGCAGCCATCTCCTGCCTTCTCACTCCTTAACAGAAAGAGTAAAACCCAACACAAGAAAGAAAGAGGGAACCAGGATGGAGGGAAAACAAGCATAGCCTCCAAACCCTAAACCTCTCTTTTTATAGCCTTCACTACCGGGTCTCCAACCCGTTTGCTACAGCCCTTTACCCATCTGCTTCAAACAGATCCGCTTCCATTTTGCAGCCTTGCACATTTTACCGAAATGCCCTTGCCGCACCTTCCTGGAAGCTTCCTCTTTTCTTGCTGTCCACGCCTCGCAACCACTTCGAGTCCTCACCGTTTTCTGCATCTCCTGACTGCTTTGACCTCAGCACTGCCCGTGCCTAGTCCGGTCATCCCATGCCTCGCCACGACTCCGCCTCAAAGTCCTGCAGCCATCACAGACAAGAAAACATCACATAGCACCGCTCGAAATAGTATAAACATACGTTAGCATTACTGAAAGGTACTCAAGCATGAAATACCCAAAACAAACTCAAACTCTCTAACTAAAGCATCAATCACTCATCACAAACATGGGGAAACCTCCACATGGTCTCTCAAGTACTAAAGGTCATAAAATAATTTAGCCAACTACTGAAGATCACAAAACAAATTAGCCAACTATATATTGAGATAGACCACAAGATAGACAAATGAGGGAGAGGCGAACGGCATGGGAAGGAGAGGTGGCGACGTGAAGGAGAGGCGGCCGACGTTAGGATGGAGAGGCGAACGGCGGCGGGAGGGAGAGGCGTGTGGCGACGAGACGGAGAGGCGGTGTCGGGAGGGAAAGGCGACGTCGTGAGGGAGAGGCGGTCGGCGTCGGGAGAGAGAGGCGGATGATGACGGTAGGGAGAGGTAGCATCGGGAGAGAGACGCGGTGTAGCATGGGTGATGGAGACGGAGTGAGTGAGGAGAGCTAAACCTATCCTTGGGGTATATTTATAGGGAAACTATCACAGACGGTTCATTTATAGAACCGTCTGTGATAATACTATCACAAACAGTTCTTTTATGGAACCGTCTGTGATAATTCTATCACAGACGGTTCTATAAAAGAACTGTATGTGATATTCGATATATCACAGACGATTCTATAAAAAAATATCTGTAATAATACTATCACAGACGGTTTCTTCCGATAAACTGCTTGTGATAGTTCGCTCCATCTAGCCACAAAAAAAGTCATGCTAGCCATGCAACATTATGAAAAGTGCAAGCATAATCATAAATATAACTATTTCTTAGTTACTGAGTCAATTACAATTACAATGGAATATAGTTCCATAATTACATGCTGAGATTCCTAATTATGATTACATTACAACAATTTCCAAATAGGTGCTGGTTGTATGGGATCATTTATTACACTTGGCTATTTCCTTTTAAATAAAACCCTTCACGATGATTGACACGCATATAGCTTGCTTCATCACCTTGTTCTTCCTCGAGCCTAATGCTGTCTTTGAATAGAGACAACTCATCAAATTGATTGTACTCTTCCTCATCCACAACATTCTCAACTCCGACAATCCTTCTTTTTTCCTGAAGAACTACATGGCGCTTCTTATTTGCCGGGTTGGTTACATAAAATGCTTAAACAACTTGCCTCATGAGTACGAATGGTTCGTCTTCGTATCCTACACATTCGAGGTCCACGGTAGTGACGCCGTACTTGTCGACCTTTACACCCTGTGGGAGTTGGACCCAATGGCATCGAAATAGAGGAATCTTGAAAATTATGTAGTTAGGCTCCAAAGTCTCCTTTACAAGCCCGTAGTACAAGCTTGGGCCAGCGGTACTGACGTGTGCATCATAGGCATCTATGCAGACACCTAAGTTCTGCACTATACTCTTTCTATCCTGATCTGTTGTATAAAATGTGTAGCCATTAATCTCGTATCCTTTCCATGCCACAATTGTAAATTTTGGCCCTTTGGCCAACCATTGTAGTGTTTCACTTGACGACCTCCTAGTCAATCACATCTTCAACCATTCGTTGAACTGACAGTTGTGTTGTCTCGTGATCCAAACATCTGACTGGCATGCATTCTCTTGGTGTAGCATGTCCTTGTACTCTTCAATATATGGGGTCACTTCAGTCATGTGTGGTAAAAACGTGAAATGGGCTTGAGCATATGTATCTCGATCTGAAGTTATTTCTTTCCTTCTAATAGTCCCGATACCCTCTAGCCTTCCCTCATGACGAGATAGAGGTACACTTATCGATTCGACCTGAGCCATGTAGTCAATGGGAATGGAGCCAACAGACCGACTCTGAGGATGCAAGGCACAGGCTCCTACATAACGATATAAGATGAGCTAAGGTGTTCACCAGAGATATCTATGTAGCATTCTAAAGAGGTACATTGCCTGAATGTCATCGATAGGTAAGTGGGCATCGCTATATTCAGTAATTGGTGTGGACGCGCAGCTACTCCGACGTTGAGGGGGACTGGGTACCGCATTAACGGGGGTGAGTTGCGAATGGTTGCGGACTTGTCTTAGTTCTTCCCTCAATGAATCTATCTCTCCTCGATGTGAGGCAGTCTGCTCTTGAAGTGAGGCAGATAGCTGTTCCTCAAGTTGTGCATGAAGCTCCTGTTTTATTTATTCATTGCGATAGGCCTTGGATCTCTTCCTACTCCTATATGTCTCAGAGTCATTTGGGAATCCATGCCTCCAAGATATGTAAACCCCTAGGCCTCGTGTACGACCTGGGTGCCCCTTGTTTCCCGAGGCCTATGATAGTACATCTCTCTCCCTGTATTCTTGAAAGGAGCCTCAAGAAGATTTGGTAGTCAATGAATGCTGTAAGAGGCAATCATGTTATTTTTTGCTCCTTTTGTACTCAACCCTGACAGGTTACTAATGGTAGGAAAATCATTAATGGTGCAGAATAGCATGGCGCGTAGAGTGAAGTTCTCTCGTTTGTCCACATCCCATACATATACCCCTTTGTTCCACAGTATTGCAAGATATTCCACCAATGGTGCTAGGTACACATCAATATCGTTCCCGGGTTGCTTTGGCCCTTGGATAAATAGTGACATCAAAATATACTTCCGCTTCATACACAGCCAAGGAGGAAGATTGTACGTACACAGAGTCACGGGCCAGGGGCTATGTCGGCTGCTCATGTTACCAAAAGGATTCATTCCATCTGTACTCAACTCAAACCTTATATTCCTCGGTTCTACACCGAAATCTGCAAACATCCTATCGATGTTCCTCCACTGGGCAGAATTAGCAATGTGTCTTATCATTTCGTCTTTCTTACACTGCTCCCAGTGCCAACGCATCAATCTTGCATCCTTGTTGTTTGCAAATAAACGCTTCAAAAGGGAAATTACAGGAAGATGCCACAATACCTTAGCAGGACGTCCTTACTTTATCTCGATGCCCTTCGCATCAGGATGCTTTACACACCGGACAAGCATGTAAGCTAGCATACTCTTTACGGTACAGGATACAATCATTCGGACATGTATGTATTCTTTCTACTTCCATTCCCAATGGACAAAGAATCTTTTTGGCTTGGTAGATAGTTCTCGGCAACACATTTCCCTTTGGAAGTATGTCCGCCAGGAGACCTAATAATGCCGTGAAACTCTTGTCAGACCAACCATTGCTTGCCTTCAATTTCAGCAGTTTTAGAACTGATGACAACCTCGTCTATTACGGCTTGCAACCTAGGAACAAAGGTTTCTCCGAGTCCTCCATCAAGCCCTTGAATTTACCAAATTCTCTCTCTCTCACTATAGTTCCCTTCTACATCACATAGCATCTGATCCAGATTGTCATCCTGCGATCTATCCTCACGATCAAAAACACAGTCCACAACCAGCATATCATTGTCTCCCTCGACGATGTCATAACTACCATCTTGTGTAATCTTCTCTTCATCATGACTGATCTAACATTTGTACCCCTTTCTGAAACCCCTTCGAATCAAGTGAGCTTCGATCTACACTAAGTTGCTAAACATCTTTAGATTATCACAATCAATGCATGGACAGTGCATATATTCCATCCCCTTCTTCAACATATCCAGCTCGGCCGCTCTTCTAAAAGCAGACACGCCATTAATTTACTCTTCACTCATACGGTTCTCAATGTACATCCATCTTCGATCCATCTACGCTACACATGTAACAAATGGGTGTCAAAAACGATTATTAACGCTACTATAGCAAATCAGACTAGCTATACTTAATTACACATGACATCTATATTAGGTAGCTACATATTGATGACACAATAATATTAAGTAAGAATATATTGAAGTAAACTAGGAGTACTTACCCATTCTAAAATTGAGAAAAACACTATTATCTTTCTAAACCTAGCTAGCTAGCTAGATCTAAACAAAAACCTAGCTATCATCTCTTTCAATTACAGGGCATATAAGTTATTAGAAGCAATTGAGTACTAACCTCTTATCACTAAGAAGACGTATATAGATCTACAAGCGATATATTTTCACCAAACTCCACAAAGCCTGCCGCCTCACTCCACCGATGCAGCGCAATGAAAATAGATCTGTGTCGAGACCACGTACACCTGGTATTTAATAGCATAGATTATCCCAGATGGTTCTAACCACAAATGATCTTTGATACCAACATTATCATAAACTGTTCGTATTATCACATGCAGTTATTCATACAAACCGTCTGTGATGTCTGCAATATCACAGACATTTTATTACAAGAACCGTCTACAATGTCCACAATATCAGAGACAGTTTTTTACATGAATTGTCTGTGATGTCCACAACTTTCACAAACGGTTATTAACATGAACCGTCTATGATGTCTAACTTATCACAGACGGTTCGTGTTAAGAACCGTCTTCGAAAATATCACAAACGGTTATTAACACGAACCGTCTGTGATATCTCAATTATCACAGACGGTTCGTGTTTGTGTTAATAACCGTCTGTGAAAATATCACAGACGGTTGCTAGTATAAACCGTCTGTGATAGTTTACGCATAGACGGTTCATACGGAACCGTCTGTGATGTAGCCGTCCAGTATAGCCTCTTTTGTGATAGTGTCAGTCTCTCCTTCCTTCTTTTTCCTTTTCTTTTATGTTGTTAATTAGTAAGTGTATATTTCACAAGGGTTCTTAAGAGTTTTAGTGTACGGATGATTCCAAAGTTTCCATAAAAGATGATCAAAGGAGGTTAGTCACATCGGTTGTTTTTATGAGTTCTTGGGAAGGAAAGAACAAATGTGAGGCATGTTCGTGATGGAAAAGGAACGAGATTATACAGGTTCTTTCACTACTACAGAAAGCCTAATATTAGACACCAAATCACAGACGGTTTGACAAAACTGTCTGTGACCGACACTAACATAGACGGTTTTAATTTGGACACCGTCTGTGCTGATGGCGTCGGAGAAAAGGATTATCACAGACGGTTCTTACCGATGAACCGTCTGTGATATTCCAGTATCATAGACGGTTTTTATTTAAAACCGTCTGTGATACTCTGGAATTATCACAGATGGTTTTTTATTAAAAACCGTTTGTGATAATGAAGTTATCACAGACGGTTCGTATTAAAAACCGTCTGTGATAATGAAGTTATCACAGATGGTTCGTGTTAAAAACCGTCTGTGATATGTTTCCCGCCTTGCAATTCCCCAAAATTTCATAATTTCCCGCCTGAGTCCGAGTAGGATTCAGTTTTGAGACACCTTCAGTAAAACGAGCATAACTTTTGCATACGGTGTCCGTTTTCGACGTTCTTGTACTCGTTAGAAAGCTAACGACGAGCCCGATCTAAAACAAATGATGACTAGCTCATGCTAGTCACCCCCACGACCCCGAAAATCGGACATCTTTAGACCTAAACCTGCGTCGCAAGTTTTTGGTTTCTATTTTTGCCCTTTTTCTTGGTCTTCCTTTCGGAATTTGGATTTTGCTTCAACTGAAAAGTTGTAGATCTCATTGAAACATTTCAAATGAGTATATATAAGTTATATAAAACTTTGCTATTTTACCTTTTCAGACTAATTGTTTATATTGCATCGGTATATAAAATTTTGTGCTCTAATTCAAAGACGGTTCTATATATAGAACCGTCTGTGATATTCATTCATCACAGACGATTCTATATATAGAACCGTCTATGATAATCTGACCTCTGGGCCCGTCGATCCTCCTCAACCCATTCCTAGCCAATAGAAATCCACCAATCCTTACCCCACGGATCGTAGCTCCGCCTCTCCGTCCCCGCGGCAAAAAATTTCGCAGTCCCACCTCTATAAATAGTCACCAGAACCAAGCCTCCTTTCTGTTCTCCTCCTTGCTGCTCTCCTCCTCTTTACTGTTCTTCTTGCTGTTCTCCTTCTCTTTGCTGTTCTTCTCCTCCTTGCTGTTCTCCTCCTCCTCCTTGACCCATACCATAATAGCCCCACGAAGCAGATGATGCACAAGGTAGCGCTCAATTAACGCCGACGATGGTGGGCGTCAAAGACATCCAACTCGTGCGCTGCATCAGGGGCGAGAAGGCCTAGCATAGAGGATCTTTGTTTTTCTCTGTTCTTGTTGTGTTAGTTAGATGGACAACCTGTTTGTTGTTTTGAGATATTGTAATGGTAGGCTCTAATCTTAATAAAAATAAAATATGTACTGTGTTTCATACTATATTTGCTTGTTTTCATTTCAATTAATTGATTTGCGAAATGGATGTTTTATATTTGTGAAATAAATTGAGATGTGAATTAGATGTATACATATACATGTTGATCTGCTTGTTTCAGAGGGCATGGCTAGCATTTCCTGAGGTTAGCCAATAAACAGAAATAGATTTAGGGGTAGAAGAGAATAGCACAGACGATTTTTAACTAAAAACCGTCGGTCTGTGATATCTAGATATCACAGACGGTTTTTAGTTAAAAACCGTCTGTGATTATCACCTATCACAGACGGTTTTTACTTACAAACCATCTATGATATTTACACCACAGACGGTTCGAAAACCATCTGTGATAACCTTCGATTATCACTGACCCATAAATTCAGACGGTTCAGAAAACCGTCTGTGATGATGTTTTTGAACTGTCTGTAATACGGTTTTTTGTAGTAGTGTTTAAGCATCAAGTTTCGCGTGCGTGCGTAACTTATTTCTCCAGATTTGGTCCCACATGTTTGATGATGGTGATAATCAAAAGTTGATTGGATGCTAGGAGTTTGTAGGGTAGATCACCTTTCTTTGGGTTTGGGTGTTTTTCTTTTTTTTTCCTTTTTTGAGATTGGGTGTCGGTGTTTTCAGTCCAACAGATTATAAAAATGTTAGCAACACTTTTGCCTGTTCGAATCTCAGCATAATCTACTAATCTACCACCAGGGGCGGAGGGCCCGATAGGGCTAGGTCTGGCTTGGGCCAGACCTTGTTTTTCGGCCGCAGCAGGTGACGGACCTACTCTCCTTCTTCATCTGCTGCTGTTTTTTTCATCTGTGTGCGTATATCGGTAGAATGCTAAGAGTGTTCATTGCGTAAAGCTTGGATTTTTACCCCATCCCCTTTTTCTCTCGTGGGTTTCCTTGCCTTCTTCTTCAGCGAAAGATTTGATTTTGATTCGTCGTAATACTATGTCGCACTTTGTTGTGCCAACAATTGATGGATGGTCCTCCTTCTAGGTTGAGATTTTGATCCTTGTTCGTTTCATTGCGGGAAGGATTCGGTCGATTTTCATGTGTGCTGTGCTGTGCATGGGATGAGAAATTTGAGACTCGCACGGCACACGCAAAGCAATGGCGTTTGAATTAACGCGCGCGCTTACCATTCCTCCGCAGCCCAGCCCATCCTCCCCTTGCTCATCTATTCTCATCTTTTGGCCAGATTCTTTTAGATTTAAAGTTCACTTATATTTATATAATCTATAGTAACTAATTTTTAAATGATATATTATTTAATACGGGGTTAATAGAAAAATTATAGTAAAAAGTATACTGAGTTCAACTGTACCGGTCAAAATCGCATGCGACTATTTTCCTGGGCGCTGGGAAGGCGGCTCCGGCGCTCCGCGGCTGGGCGCAAAGGGGCAGCCACCGGTGGACCGGCCTGGGCGTAGCCGGCGGCAGGCAGCGGGCGGACAGTGGGCGGCGGGCGGGCGGCAGCCACGGGAGCGTAGCGTGCTGGGCGCTGGGAAGGCGGCTAGGCGTAAAGCAGCAAAGGGGTAGCCCCCGGCCTGGGCGTAGCCGGCGGCGGGCGGGCGGCAGGGGCAGGGGTAGCTTGAATGGTATTGCTTTCAATCCGCCCCACCTCATTTTTTTCTCGTCCTCCGCCACTGTCTACCACAAATCCAAACCACACGAAACTTAGCAGGAATGTATATCCATGAGTCCGTAAGGAAGCTGTAGAACTCTCATCCTAAACACAGTTCCCCTGAAGTACCCCTTCTACCAAAAATGTACATTCTGTTAAGGACACAGCTACAGCAGTATACCATCTAATACGCATACAGACACAGCTACAGCAGTATACCATTAAATGAGTTCGAACGGCCCACCTGCATCAGCTTTGTAAGCCGACTGTGAGAACTATCGCTGATTGAAAGCTCGCCCATCCTCTACGTGCCCGTGAAACCATGCCGTCGTCCTCCCTATGCGCCGCACGGCCTTGAGATCACTATCATCCCCTCTACGCACGTGAAACTTTATAAAGCCTCATGAAACATTATAAAATTTAGTCAAATTAGACATGAAGCATCCTAAAATTATATGAAGCGTCATAAACAGCATAAAACTTAAACATAAACACTAATTAATTTAGACATCAAACTTTCTAAAAGTTGATGAAACATCATGAAACACCATAAAACTTAATAACTAATCCTTATAAAACCTAGTTAATTTAGGCATAAAGCCTCCTAAAACTTTTTAAAACCTCATAAAATACCATGAAGCATAATCATGAAACCTAATCAACTTAGGCATAAAACTTCCTGAAACTCTATGAAACTTCATGAAATACCATAAAGTTTAATCATGAAACCTACTCAATTTAGACATAAAACCCCCTGAAACTTTATGAAACCTCTTAAATACCATGAAACTTAATCAACTAAGACATAAAACATCTTGAAACAACATGAAACCTCCTTAAACTTTATAAAACCTGATGGGACATCATGGAACTAGTGAAGAAACCTTGTGGAACTTAATCAATTTAGGTATGAAAACCTTCTGAAACTTGTGAAACACTATGAAATTAGTTATGCAACTTAGTAATAAAACCTCTTGAAACATTTTGTAACCTCATGAAAATATGAGTTCAACGTCATGAATACGCTACCAAAATCGAGGCTACTACAAGATAGTATCCCATTGCAGAGTTTTAAAGTAGTTTTGTGAAGTTTTATGAGGTTTCAGAACTGAAACTTGATGTTTTATGAGGTTTCAAAATGAGACTTGTAATTTCAACAAGTTTCATAAAGTTTTAAAATTGAAACTCGAAAAGAAGTTTCATGAATTTTCAAGACTGGAACTTGTAGCTTCAAAATGTTACAGCCTGGTACGGAGGACTTCAGCATATATTTGATGTTTCAAGTAGGTTTTATCATGTTTCAAAGAGTTTTGAAAACTAAAAACATTACGTTTTAGATAATTTCATAGGTTTCAAAAATTAAAACTCAAGTTTCAAAGGTGATTTTATGTTTTAGAAATTAAAACTTCGAGAAACTTGAACTAATTAGAATGAACTTTGCATGAAAACACTATGAGAAACTTGTCTACAACCTACTAAAACTTGTCTGGAACCTATTAAAATTTGAGCAAGGCATCTCACATCCAAATATGCTTTCAGCCAAGACTGAAACATGGTGAAATCCTTTGCACAATAACTAAGACCCAAATCACTCCAATTAATGGAATTCTTTCCATAAGGCAGTACACATGTGAAACAATTTATAAATGAAGCAATAGCTCACACTAACCATTTCAAAACAGGGATAGAACATTGACAAATTCATATTTTAGACCAGGACAGCTACCAATATTTTTTCAAAAGCATGTCGCCATATATACAAAACCCAATATTTGCATATGAACAAACTTCCATATAGGATCTATGTATAGTTATGTCACATTGTATCAAAGAGGGCATATATAGAAATGCACAGTTCGTAAAAGAAAGGGTGGACTTGGTCTGTCAAGTGAAACTCATAAGTCACATGATTTTTCATGCAAAAAGACGTAAATATGTGCGCGTATGTGTTTATCAAAAGTCCTCCTAATATCATACCCATCGATATGTCATATATTTTAATGAGTGAGAAGGACTCCACTTTATAAATTATCTTCTCTCCACTTGACCAGACAATATAGTACCAAATCTTGTGTGTTTTAGAATTATAGAAAATTGACCTCACATTTGTATAGACCTAAATTCTAACACATTATTTATCAAAGAGTGAGCGATCAACGGTGACAAGCATTCTGGGCTCATGGGTTGTTTTAATTGGTGTCTCTGATTTGTCTTCTTGGTGTAAAAGGAGCAGCGACGTTGGCAAGCAATAATGTGATCGTGGCGATGATCATCTCCATTGCTTTCACCTTAGCTTCTCCAGACACCTTGATTGGACCACATTTTATTTGGACTGGTCAAGTCACTTGCTATAATCTGTTGCTCGAACTTTTCTCTCAATATTTTCTATTTTTCTCGTGCCATGTCTAAGCTTAACCACCTCATCTGACATCTTTGATCGTTATAGGGCTTAGCTCCTCTATAAGTATAGCATCGATCTTTCGTTGACCATGGTTGACTCTAAACCTTACGCACATCCAAAGACAAAGAAATCATTTTTGGACATAAGTTCTTCACAACTTAACACACATTAGCTAAAACATGCATCGTGCAATATTAATGCAATGACCAAACACAATTCAAATTATCTTGTCACCAAATTCCCAAAAACACAAAACCACATTTTTGGGGCCGGTCTGACCGTCAATCAGAGGCAGGTTAGACTGGTCATACTCTGTGCAAAACAACCTACTCTAAAAAATTGCAACCGGCAATTAAACTCTGGTACTAGCTACCAGCTGATGGTCTGACCGCTACGGTTATATCTCCCAGAGTGGTCTGATCGGCACTGCAACGGCGGTCTGACCGGCAGTAAGCCAGCGGTCAGATCGGTCAGTCTGGCAATAAAATTGAAAAACTTTGTAAAATTTAAATTTCTACTCCACAAACTTAGTAATAGTCCATCATAACATTAATCTAAATCTTCTCATGCGGTCCTTCAAACCCTCTCTATTCGGGCTTCGCCACTGCCCTAAATGTTTTGCTCTGCTCCTACATTTTGGACCAAAAAAATTGTGAGACCTGGAGTCCTGGACCTTCTCAGGTTCCCTTCTCTCGGATCTTGCATTCTCCGCTCGGTTCAGAAATCACACAACGTGATACAGAAGTAATTTAGATGACCAGCCAGTGACTTGCCTTCAGGTGTTTTAGAGATGACCCGCCAATGCCCAATGGAGTCCTCATCACTAATCAAATACAAATTAGTTTGCATAGGACTACCAGCTCTGTTTTGTATGTTTAAACAAGTCTACCTTATGGAGTATAGTTCAGATGCAGGATAGGATGGCGTGAACTTGAGCCTAGAAAATGCGACCACAAGGCCATGCGGAACATGGCACGCGAAGTCGGATCGCATGCCGAGGGAGCTATTTTTTGTTAGGGCATCTGTAGTGTATGAAAATAGAGGGTCTTAAGTCACCTTAAGATCAACCTTATACATTACAGGGGTGACCTTAAGCAGGCTATAAGCAAAAAAGACTTAAGGCTGGTCCTCAAGCTAAAGACCTGGCCACAAGCATTAAAATACAATTTTTCTTTATCTGCCAAGTGGGACCGTCTTAAAGCCCCTTGGATTATATACACTATAGAGTCAGTCTTAAGGTTTAGATGAGACCCACCTTAAGACCCCTTAAGTTATATACACTACAGATGCCCTTACGAAAACAGTACGTACGTATAGCCCTGT
Source organism: Dendrocalamus latiflorus (assembly GCA_017311315.1). Lineage (NCBI taxonomy): Eukaryota > Viridiplantae > Streptophyta > Magnoliopsida > Poales > Poaceae > Dendrocalamus > Dendrocalamus latiflorus. Next base: position 27,999,613 of record CM029617.1, on the reverse strand, counting down.
GGGCCCGCCTGGTTTCCGCTCGTCTCTAGTTGAAACGTGGCGTATACAAAAGGAAAACGTAGTGTAGGACGACGATAAAGCATTTTGTCCTAAACAAGTTAAGGTATATTAAGAACAAAATTTTTTCAAGATCAAAGAGATGAGACCATTAAAATAAAATATACAATACTAAAATCCTAAGCCGTATATCATACTATTTGAGTTGAGAGTCTAAAATACTGCCCATAACTTTTTTATGGTTCCGGTACGTAGATCGCTAACTTCCATGCGCTCCTATCCAAAGCTAAATCTTTAGATACATTCCAATCCCTCAAGTCTCTTTTAATTGCTTCCTCCCACGTCAATCTTGGTCGACCTCTCCCTCTTCTTACGTTTTTAGTACGTCTTAAAATTTCACTACGTACCAGTGCCTCAGGAAATCTCCGTTGGAGATGTCCAAACCATCTCAAACGATGTTAGACAAGCTTTTCTTCAATTAGTGCTACCCCACCCTATCACGTATATTATCATTGCGTTTGCGATCCCGCCTTGTGTGACCACAAATCCACCGTAGCATCCTCATCTCCGCTACACTCATTTTTTATATATGTTGTTGTTTAGTCGCCCAACATTCTGCTCTATATAGCATCGCGGGCCTGATTGCCGTCCTATAGAACTTAACCTTTAATTTTTGATAGACTTTTTTGTCACACAGGACACTAGATGCCTGACGCCATTTCACCCACCCTGCACTTATCTTGTGGCTCATGCCTTCATCAATCCACCGTCCCACTGTAGCATCAATCACAAATAACGAAATGTGTCTTTCTTAGGCACTACTTGTCCGTCTAGTCAACATGTCCATCATCTGCCTTGGCACCACTGAAATCACATCTCATATACTCAGTTTTAACCCTACTAAATCTAAAACCCTTCAATTCTAATGTCTTCCTTCACAACTCGAGCTTCCTATCAATACTTATCCTACTCTCATCAACTAGCACCACATCATCAGCGAAAAGCATACACCAAGGGATATCTCCTTGTATATCCTGTGTAACCTCGTCCATCACCAGGGAAAAATTGTATGGGTTCAACACTGACCCTTGGTGTAGTCCTATCTTAATAGAAAAGTCATAAGTAACACTACCACATGTTCTGATATTAGTCACAATGTAGCTTAGGACTATATATAAATATAAAAGAGGAGGTGGTCTATTTTGTAGGGATGGCAATTATGCCTGATATCCTAATGGAGCTAGGCATAGGATGTTTTCTTTATCTATGGACATAAAAATAGGGGAAACTCTTTGCCTATCAGGTAAAAGGGCATAGGCATGAGTGAGCTCCACCTATACCAATCTTGCCCGTTTACCCGCGACATACACTGACAGTGGGCCAACACCCAACAGTCAACACTACCACTACATGACTAAAACCCTAGTACTCTCCTGGTCTCCCTAAATCCCATTCCCAGCCGACAGCCACCACTCCACCAACACGCGCAGCACCAAAGCTTCACTCCTCCTCCCAACCGGCTACCACACACGTCCTTTTCCTGCCTGGCTACCACCCCCCCCCCCCCCCGCTCTGTCGCCCCCACCCCACCTCCAAATCCAGATTCGGCCACATCCTCCTTGCGATAGCCTGCCACCCCTAGTCCTCCTCCCGACCGGCTGCCTCCCACTGTTCAGTCCTCCTCCCAGCTGGTTGCTGCCCCTCGCCCTGCCATTGCTCCTCCTTATAAAGAAAGAAGTCTAAAGACTGAATCTGGATGAAGCAGATTTTGCCATTGCAGAGTAGAGACCGCTATGCTGATTTGGGCTATTGCCAGTTGGTGAACAATGTCGGATATATTGCCACTATTGTAGGGATCACTTTCCTTTTAAAACTGAATCTGTTGTAATCTCTTCAATGTGTTGAATCATGTATATAACAGACAAAGATAGCCATCGATTGTTGTGCGCTGCACAATCCTTTCCTCAAAACCATATTGTGTAACTTGGTATTTTAGCGCCTAAGATTCACAGCAAGGGATCATAGCTTCTCCGGCTGTAGTCACAGCCGGTGCAACTAGCAGAGCTCTAGTTCCTAGGACGAGTGATAGCATCTCGATCCCAATCTTCGGACGTCTAATAAACATCAAGCTCTCCTGGGAGAATTTCTCCTCTGGAAGACTCAAGTGCAGCCGTATCTCTGTGGCCAAAATCTATATGGCTACATAGATGGGAGCATTGTCACGCCCTCAGTGATGCTGACTGAGGGAGTTGGTGCAGATGCAAGATAAATTCCTAATCCTGCCTACCTCCACTGGTTTCGGCAGGATAAAATTGTAATAAGCGCCCTCCTATCATCCATGTCAGACGATGTTCTTGCCTAGGTTGCTCAGATGACCACTTTGGAAGAGGTATGGACAGCTCTATCCAGTATGTTCTCCTCTCAAAATCGAGCCAGAGTAATGCAAATTCACTATCAATTATCAAACATGAAGAAGAAGGACATGAGTGTATCTGAATATTTCCACAAGATGAAGGGTCGTGCAAATACAATGGCATCGTTTGGAAAAGCACTATCTGATGATGAAGTGATTGGCTATGTTTTAGCCAGGCTAGGATCTGAATATGATCCACTAGTAACTTCAGTTACTACTCGCAATGATCTAGTAAGTCTCAATGATCACTATGCATACCTCTTGAGTTTTGAGCTTCAGCTCGAGCAGAATAACACATTTCAGGAGATCCATTCATCGGCAAACTTCATGTCTCGACGCAATGATGGTTCTCTTGGGTCCTATACCTGTTCTTATGGGAACAATACACAATGGAGGCTGTGGAGGACAACACCGCGACCGTGGACGCAACTAGTCCTAGGGTTGTGGTCGAAGTGGAGGCCGAGGAAAGTCTACATGTCAAGTTTGTGCAAAATATGAGCATGATGCGTGGAGGTGCTGACAACATTTCATCATGCTTTTCAACTGAACACTTATCAGCCAGAAGAACATTCTGGGAATGCTATGACCTATGGAGGACACATAAGAGATCTAAGTTGGTATGTTGATATAGGAGCTACAGATCACCTTACTAGCGATCACAATTGACTCACAATGCATGAGCGCTATGGTGGCAAGGATCAAGTCCAAGTTGCAAACGGACAAGGTATGAAAATCGCATATATTGGTAGGTCTATTTTGCTTGGCTCAAATAACTCTCTTGTCTTGAATAACATCCTCCATGTCCCACACATTAGCAAACATCTACTCTCTGTCCATAGGTTAGTCTCTGATAATAATGTGTTTGTCGAATTTCACCCTGATTCCTTTTTTATAAAGGACAAGGACACGAAAAGGATTCTTCTTCACGGTAGAAGCAAAAGAGGTCTCTACCCAATTCCAATCAGTCGTGCTTCTATGCTGGCTGGTCACCGAAAGTTCTCTAGAGCTGTGGTGTGTTCAACAAAGTGGCATCGGTGATTAGGTTATCCTTCGTCTTTAGTCATTAGAAAAGTCCTTAGGTCAAATAATCTACCATGTTTGGATATCATTCAAGATATTTTATTTTATGATGCATGTGAACAATCAAAAATCCACACTTTGTCATACAATAACTCCACTTGCATTACCACCTCTCCACTTGAGCTCGTACATACTGATGTTTGGGGACTAGCCCTTATTCATCCGAGGGTTTTAAGTATTATGTAAGCTTTTTTGATGATTTTAGCTGGTTCACGTGGATTTATTTGCTTAAACATAAGTCTGATGTTGAACATGTCTTTCACAACTTCCAAAATCTTGTTGAGTGCCAATTGAACACCAAAATTCAAGCAATACAATCCAACTAGGGCAGTGAATACCATCGGCTTCATCATTTCTTTGAGCAAACTGGTGTATCTCACAGAGTGTCATCTCCGCACACATCTTCATAAAATAGCATTATCGAAGGAAAATACAATCATATTGTAGAGACTGGACTGGCCTTGCTTGCTTAAGCTTCCATCCCTCTTCGTTTTTGTGATGAGGCGTTCCTCATGGCCTGCTACCTTATCAACTGTATGCCAAGTCCAACTCTTCATAATTCCAACCCCTTCACTCATCTTCTTCATGTCAACCCTGACTATACCTTTCTTCGTACTTTCGAGTGTGCCTGCTGGCCAAACCTCCACCCATACAACAATAGAAAGCTTGAATTCACTCCAACCAATGTGTCTTCCTAGGGTATAGTTTTTTGCATAAGGGTTACAAGTGTCTTGACCGAACCACATGCCATATTTATGTTTCTCGTGATGTTATATTTGATGAATATGTGTTCCCTTTTTCCACCAGTCATCAATCCCATCTTCATCACCTCTCTTGCCATCTATTATTCCGACCGAGCTAGTGCTACAGACTAACTCAATGTGTGATCATCATTTGTCCACAATGCAGCCTATTTCTGATATTGCAAGAATTACTACCACCTGTGATCGGCTGCCTTATGCTTCTAGTCATGGAGAACAACAACCTGGTGATCTCACCTGAGAACACCCATCTGAAGTCTCTACACCAGATATATCCCCTTATGCCACTACCTCATTAAATCAAGCTGATAGTAATGCCGAGCATTCTCAGGATTTTCATGAAGAGGTACCTATACATGTGCCAGACCCAGTCACAAAACAACACCCCGTGTAGACAAGACTGAAGAATAACATTCGTAGGCCTAAGCAGTTCACAGATGGAACAGTGAATTACTCCATGTGCCGACAAGCTTTCTTTGATGAGCCAAGGTCTCATCATGCCACTTTATCTAATCCTCAATCGCGGGCTACAATGTAAGCTGATCTTGAAGCTCTTCTTCAAAACAAAACTTGGAGTCTTGTGCCTAAACCTCCAGGTCGGAATGTCATAGGATGCAAGTGGGTTTACAAAGTCAAACAATGGTCAGATGGCTCAGTGGACAGATTCAAGGCTCAGCTTGTGGTGAAGGGGTTCACTTAGTGATATGGTGTCGACTATCTAGACACTTTTAGTCCAGTCATCAAACCAACCACAGTTCATCTCGTGCTTTCAGTCGCTATTTCCAAGGGGTGGTCATTGCGTCTGGTAGACATCAATAATGCATTCCTGCATGGAGTATTGAGTGAGGATATCTATCTGCAGCAGCCTCCCAGTTTTGAGGATTCTTGATTTTTGTCCTATGTCTACAAACTTCAAAAGTCCATATACGGACTTGAGCAATCTCCTCGGTCATGGCACTCCCAATTGAGTGATAGCTTACAGCAGCTTGGTTTCACACCATCCACAGCTGATACATCATTGTTCATTTTCTGTCAAGATGGCACCACAACATATATGTTGATGATATTGTGATTAATAGCTCTTCCTCGGTAGCCACTGTGTCTCTCTCGTGTCAGCCCAGGTCCATATTTCCTCTTAAAGATTTGGGTTCGCTTAGTTTTTTCTTGGCATTGAGGTAGCCATCAATTCCCGGGGAATGAAATTGACACAAAAGAAATATGCTCTTGATATTCTTCATCGTAGTCATATGGAGAATTGCAAGGCTGCCTCCACTCCAATGTCTTCTCAGGATAAGTTGTCTTGCAACCTTGGTACACCACTCAGTGAAGGTGATGCATTCAACTATCAAAGTGTAGTAGGAGGATTGCAGTACCTTACTCTCATGAGACCTGATCTTTCCTTTGTAGTTAACAAGGTATGTCAGTATTTGTCAAAGCCTACAGATGTGCACTGGGAGGCAGTGAAGCGTATTTTGAGATATGTAAAGCCTATAGATGTGCACTAGAAGGTGGCACGAGGTGATCTGGAGGTTCAGTTCGTGTCTTCAGGAGATCAGTATCATATGCATTTACAAAACCTACAACTCAAGCTTGAACAGTTGATGACCAATCTCAACCTCTGTACTGGTGGCTGAGATTGAGGGGGAATGTAAAGAAAGAAGTCTGAAGACTAAATCTGGGTGAAGCAGATTTTACTATTGCAGAGCAGACCATTACGCTGATTTGGGCTATTGCCGGTTGGTGAACAGTACCGGATATATTGCCTCTATTGTAGGGATCACTTTCCTTTTAAACCTGAATCCGTTGTAATCTATTCAATGTGTTGAATCATGATATAATAGATAGAGATAGCTATCGGTTGTTATGTGTTGCATAATCCTTTCCTCAAAACCATATTGTTTAACTCTCCTTATAGCTAGGCCCAACTACAGCCCCTCCTCACACCCGGTTGCACCACTCCCAGTCCCAAACGAAGCCGTCTACAGTTAAGCACTCCACCTTCGAATCCAGATCCACACCCGTCCTCCTCCTGGCCAGCTACCTCCCACGTCCTCCTTCCAGCCGATTGATGTGGAAAACTTGAAGTGCAAAGCAACAGTAGATGTTATCAGTTCCTTACTTCTTAGGTAGATACACATTTCTTACAATGTCAATTCTTGGAATGAGAGGCAGCTAGAATTTTCTTCCACTGGTTTCTTTGCACTTTGAGTTTATCAAAAAATATTTGATATGTCACTATTCATCTTTTGAAGAAAGCTTATGATGTAATTTATTGTTGTTCACTGTTTAGAATTCAGACAAGAGATCATTGAGAATGTCTAATTCGAGATTCGTAGTCTCACTGTACTTTGTCATGGTTTGTGTCAGGATTTGCTTGATACACATACCTGTGCAGTTGGAAGAAGGAATTCTCCTCCATTTGTTAATGATCACTCTAGTGGCTTTGCTATGGTAGGCTTGGAAGGCATCAGGAGCTCCAGTCTTAGGACCTGTTCTTTTCGGCTGCGGCTTATGGCTTTTGGCTGAAATTTTTGAATTTTGGCTGTTTACGGTACAGATTGTGGAGAGACAGATACTCACTTGCGATTTTGGCTGGTACAGATGTTGGGCTTTGAACGTGTAGATCGTTTAACTTGTAGACCCCGTCTTGAGAAAATACTCCGTTTGAAAGTTAGGTACTGTAGCAGAAGCCAAAAGCCGATTTCAAAAGCCCAAAAGAACATGCTCCTATAGTTTTTAATTATTGCAAGTACTTGCCTCACCATTTTGCCTTTGAAAGCTTGAGCTAAAAGCCTAAAGTCAGCTTAAACATTCTGGACGTGTTAACCAAATCATTGCATCTTGTAGTCACTTGAGGCGCACTGGTGTGAACAATCCTACTAAGTAACCTCCTGTTCGTGGGTACACGAGCATACCTGCGGGCGACGGGTATGGTCATAGGAAAGCACCACCTGTGCCCGTCGCACCCGATTGCCATCCGTACTATTTTGTACACATGAATACATCAATAAAGAAGATCATCGAATTGTTCTCTCATATGCGTGTCAATTGTTTGGTTACTTTTGTTCTCGTTAATTGCTTGTGTGTTCTGCTTTCTAGTTGTATTAATTGGTTATTAGATCACTCGGTAACACTAGTTTTCAATAAATTTAAGCTAGTGGAAAACAAATATTGCATGATTTAGTGTCTATAAATCAATCTACTCCGCGGCTAATACGGATCAGGTCATTTGCGAGCACGATTCCCTTTAAATAAAAAAAACCTTCTTGTAACATTGAGATGAATGCCAGATTCGGATGCTTAAATATAAAACTCGCTGTTTAACGTGACTAAGGGCCTGTTTGGATCGCCTAGAACTAATTATTAGTTCACTAGTTGGTGGACTAAAAATTAGGTGACTAAACTTTAGGTGACTAAAAATTAGTCAAGTGCTGTTTGGATACATGGACTAAAAGGTGGTGACTTTCATGGGCAAAAATATTTATACCCCTATATTTGTTAGTGTGTTGCATGTGGAGTAGTGGAGAAAGCGTAACGGGGGTATTTTCGTCTTTTGCTGTTTGGTACCACCTTTTAGTCCACAATTAGTCCACATTTGCCAACTAATGAACTAATAGCTAGTTGAGGATGAACTAAAAAATAGTCCAGGTATTAGTTCACCTGTTTGGATGGACTAGACCTAAACTTTAGGTGACTATAAATTAGTCAGGGATCCAAACAGGGCCTAAGCCTAGTTCTTTAAGTGCTAGAACCACCTATTTTTTTCTGAATCAAACTGGCACGTCTTTCGTAGTTAGTAGTGATCCAAACGGCTTAAAAAGATATGCCTTTTGGCTTTTATTATAGGTTTTTAACTATAATTATACTATAACGGCTGTTATCTTTTTCTTAGTAAAAAACATAATAAAAAAATGAGAAAAATCAAAAAACATTGCTATATCTTTTAGAACAATGCAAAAGAATAAGAGTGAAAAGAAAAAAGTCCAAAAACTAAAAAGCCAAAATTAAGAAGTCGAGATGTTTTAAATGGTTAGAAGCCAAAAGCTAAAAACTGAAACCGTTTAGAATAGGACCTTAATCTGCAGGAAGTCGCAAAAGTTAGTAAAGTTGTGAGCAAGTAGTTGGTAATTATGTAGTACCAACTCGCAATGTACAGTGTTCACAAGTAACGGCAATGTTTAGGTCCACGTTAGAACATGTAATTCCAGTAACTGCTTTCAAAAAGAAAAAGAAATGGGATGGGGCTGCGAATAATAAAGCGGTTTGGCTCTTTGTAAAGTGCCCAACTCCTTTGTCAAAGATAAAGCGTATTCCTGGCCATTATATTATCTGCAAGCTGTGTGCGACGATTTTAATCCAATGGCTAAAAAATTGACTTCTAATAGGTTAATAATAAAAATTGTCTGTGATATCATTCATACCAGAGACAGTTTGGAACACCGAACCATCTGTGATAGCTGTAGGACCGAAATGGCGACAAAGGGGGTGAATGTCGTTCTCTTTAAAATCGCCCTCGAGTAATCGCAAACAGATTTTTCCAAAAGATACAGAATAAAGCAACTTACAGAAAATCAATTTTGCGGAAATCCGGAACGCATGTGACACTGAAAAATTCAGCGTAAATCAGAGATTGACCAGTAAAAATTTCAGCTGAAAATAACGCAGTTTGGACTGCATGCAGAGAGGAAGAAAATCAGTACAAAAAGAAAAAAAAGAGACACTTAAGAGCTAAGACCAAAGTTCTTGCCGAGAGAAACTTTTGCTGCCTACTACTGAAGCCGAAAGTCCCAACTAGTGCCCTGTAGAAGCAGCCGAAGGCCTCCCTTTTTTTTTGAAACAGCAAAACCGATCAAGCTATTCGGCAGTAATTTCTAGCAAACAGCATGTGCTGCCGTAGCTGAAATGAGCCGTAATGAAGTAAGGATTTAAGGGGCCAATTAGAGCACAAATACATGCAGTTTTTGTACCATGCCGAGAGCAGTTTTGCTGCCCAAAACCTGAAACTACAGAACTGAAATCCTGAGAGAGAGCTGCAAGCAGAGACTTGACAAAAAGAGACAAAAAAATACTCAAATCTTGGGAGAACAAGAAAAGGATGAAATCTCTCCAATCTTTTCAGAACATAAGCTCAAGATCTTAAACTAAATAGGATTGAAGCAAAAGAGACTGAGAGAATTCATCAAAATCCCAAGAAATTCAGATTTGAGCCCAAACCCGAAAAATACAAGGAGCTGAACCAAAAATCAAATTACTCTCCAATCCTTGATCCTTGGCTCATGAAACTTTGAGCATAGCTACTCAATAGCCTTAGGACTCTGAATATCAAGTTTCATGTCATATTATGGAGGGAATCAAGATTACCATCAAACCCTAGAAATGAAAAACATGAACAGGGGAGACACAAAACCAAAAACTGAAATTAAAATGAAGTTAACCCATGGGAAATCGATCAAATAATCTTAGGGCATTCTCCCATCATAGAGCAACCCATTTTGGCACTCCCCAGCAAGCAAGAACCTAAAACGACGAAAATCAAGAAATCACCAAAAGGGAGAAACGTAGAACAGAGAGCACAAACAGAGAAAACCAAACTCCAGATTTTCATTCATTGAAGCTAGATGAATACAGAGGAATCCCCATACGCCTGGACATTAGAACAAGGATGATTGATTACAAACTCCTCAATCCATCCTCTCCCTCTCCAACTCAAGAACACAACCCATACATGCTTGAGAGGGGATGAACACACACAGAGAGCTACCACATTAGGGACATCCAAGGAGACACCCTCTGCCTTCTTCACCCACTAAAGCTCTAAAGCCAACAACCTCTTTAAAGGCTCTTTTGACTAACCAAAACCCTAGCTCTCTCTCCAAGCCATGTTGAGGGCATGCAGTCCCTCCACCTATTTATAGCCTTGGCTAACGGGTCTCCAACCCGTTACGCCTGCTATACCCGAACGGAACCGTCTCCCACTTGTGCAGCCTCGCGAAATTCCCGATTCGCCCCTCCTGCACCTTCCGGGAAGCTTTAGCGCTCCTTGCCTCGCACACCTCGCAACCACCTCGAGTCCACGTTGTCTTCGACACCTCCTGACTGTTCTGACCTCAGCGCCACCTGCGCCTAGTCCAATCCTCCGTGTCTCACCACGACTCCGTCTCGACGTCCTGCAGTCACACAGACAAGAAACACGTCAAATAGCACCGCTCGATACATGAAAGCGTAAATATCATAAACACATCATGCTTACCCGTGATGAAGTCCAAACCTGTCGAAATATTAGAATATGCATCATAACCCCATACGACCAAGTTTGACCAAACCGACCGAGCCGGTTGCACCACGCAACGACATGGTCCAAACCACCCAAACCAAACTCGACTATCCTAAACCCTTGTCAATTACTCATCACTCTCATGGGGTCACGACCACCTGATCTCTCAATCTCCCCCTTGATGAGTATATTGACAAACCCAAGAAAAAACAAGAAGTTGAGTTTGATTTGAAAAGTCCAACATGGTCCAAAAGAAGAAGATAAAGCTAATGACCATGTCGATAGAAAGAATACTAGAGCAACAAAGAAAGAGCAAATTTTTTTCTCCAAAGCTCTAAAATGTTCCCAAATGACTTTTTCTCCTCTATTCTCCCCCTTTTGGCAATAAACACATCAAGGTGCAAAAGAGAGAATATGACAGTCAATGGATGAAAATGGCTGAAGTTTGTTTATTCTAAGCATTTAGAGCCATGAGAATAATCCATAATGACCATAATGAACTACACCAAGTCATAGCTCAATAAAAGGCTATCTAGATCATGACAAGATATGTATGTCCTAGCTAGAACACATAGATGACGATCTGAAATGTAATGCATTTTATGAGCATGTCAAGTCATCAGTAAGCAGAGTCTAACTAGAGATATCCAAGGATGATGCAGGCCATGTCAATAAGCTAAGCGGAACAAAGAAGGTAATATTGAGACCAAATAAAGTGCTATGCTCAAGAATGAAACACTGGTTCAAGTACTTGGTTCTTTTTGTGTAATTTAGCAAATTGAACACATAAAACATTGTCTTTTTAAAGCTCATGGTCGTTTCCAACCCAATTTTTGGTATGTGCTAGATCTCAAGCCTTATGCGACTACTCCAAGCAAGAGGCTTACGAAGATAGTCTAGGTCATCCAAAACTCCCCTGAGTTTATGCCTAGTGCAATGGCAAGCCGTCTCATGAGAAAGAATTGGTGAAATCAGTTTTTTTCGCACAAAAAAGATCTTTTTGTTTTTTAAACAAGTTGTACTAACTTATGCATCATCAAGAGACGAAAATAGCTCAATCTAAGGCTCAACAAAGACTCAACGCTCAACTAAGCCTATTAGACATGGCACGAATCATAAAAGGATAGCTCAAGAAAGACTAGAGTCAAATGCTAGCATGACAAGTTTTAATTCAAGTTGAGCAATTTTAATTAACTTATCATGACAAAAGCTAGTCTACACATATGAAGTCATGATAAATCTAGCATATAAGCACAAGTCATGGCAATGTGTAAAGCATTGTAAACATGTCATAACAGGATAATAATCAAGGCTCAATGTAGTTATATTACAATGCTAAAAGCTAAAAAAGCAGAAAATCCAACTCCCCCTCAACATTCGATGCAACTTTTAGTTCAAGTTGAGTTATGTCAATATTAAGCTCCAGAAGCTCTCAAATGAACTCCCCCTGAACCAAAGCAATAAAACGAGAAGCTGGAAAGAAAATCCAAACGGGTAGTCCTTAAAGCATAGATAAGATGTAGAGGATACTATGGCTCAGACAGACTCTCATCTACCCCAAATGACTCTAGGACTATTAGCCGGTAATCTAGCACACTAAGGAGCAAACACGTACCCTGTCTACACAAGGGTGGCCCGACCCTTGCTAGAACCTACAAGTAGTGAGTGGGCTCAACCTAGTGAAAAGAGAGAAGCGGCTAATAGAGCAGCACCCTAGATCACAAGATGAGAGAAAACGACTAAGCAGCTAGACTAGAGAAACACTCCAACCTATGCTAGGAGGACTAACCCAAATGCACCCAAATGCAATGCAACAGTAAGGAGTAAGAGCATAATTAATATGATAAAGCAGTAGAGCATCGAACTCCCCCTCACTACAGTCCATAAGGACAAACCACCCCAAGCTCTCCCCGCAGAGCTGAAAACCTCGAACTATCCAAAGACTTGGTGAAGATGTCAGCCAACTGGTGGTCACTCTCCACAAATTGGAGCACTATATCGCCCTTCTCTACATGATCTCTAAGGAAGTGGAAGCGAATGTTAATGTGCTTGGTCCGTGAGTGCTGCACTGGGTTCTTAGCAATGTTAATCGCAGAAGTGTTATCACAAAAGAGTGGAACACTATCGATAACTAACCCAAAGTCCCGCAGGGTCGAAGCCATCCAAAGCACTTGACTACAGCAACTGGCTGCAGCAACGTACCCGGCCTCTGCGATGGACTGTGCAACACCGGACTGCTTCCTCGAAGACCAGGAAACAAGAGAAGTGCCAATAAATTGGCAGGTGCCAGAAGTGCTCTTCCTATCTATCCTAAAGCCAGCGAAGTCTGCATCCGAGAAGACTCTCAAGGAAAGACAGGAGGAGGAAGAGTACTAGATACCATAATCAATGGTAGCTCGAAGGTACCGAAAAATGCGTTTCACCGCCTAGCGGTGAGATATGCGAGGAGAAGCCTAAAAGCGAGCACACAGACACACGGAGAAGTGTATGTCCGGTCTCGAGGCAGTGAGGTACAAGAGGGAGCCAACCATGCTGCAATACTCCTTCTGATCAACGGACTCGCCATCCTCATCTGGGTCAAGATAGGCTGTAGAAGCCATGGGAGTCGACACAGGCTTACCATCACTCATGTCGAAGCGTCTCAGAAGGTCACGAGTGTACTTTCCTTGATGAAGAAATGTACCCTCCCGAGTCTGCTTGATTTGGAAGCCAAGGAAGAAGGTCAACTCCCCTATCATACTCATCTCAAACTCGGTGCTCATGACATCCGAGAACTGTGAAACCAAAGTATGGGAAGAGCCGCCAAAGATGATCTCATCCACATAAATCTGGACGAGCAGGAGATCAGTGCCATGCCGGCGGATGAACAAGGTCTTGTCAACTTTACCCATCTCAAAACCATGACTTAACAAGTAGGACTTAAGCCTCTCATACCAAGCTCTAGGGGCTTACTTAAGTCCATACAAAGCTTTGGAAAGCTTGAAGACATGGTTTGGGTATTTGGGGTTTTTGAAACCAGGAGGCTGTCGAACGTAGACCTCTTCCTCAATAAAGCCATTGATAAAGCCACTCTTGACGTCCATCTGGTAAAGCTTGAAACTCTTAGAAGCTGCAAAGGCAAGCAGGATTCTAATGGCTTCAAGTCTAGCTACAGGGGCAAAGGTCTCCTCGAAATCTAGACCCTCAACCTGGGAGAACCCCTGAGCTACCAGTCTAGCCTTGTTCCGAATAATCACTCCATCCTCGCTCTGCTTGTTCTTGAACACCCAATTAGTCCCAATAATATTGTGACCTCGCGGTGGGTCGACAAGTGACCAGACCTTGTTCCTCTCGAAATTTTCTAACTCCTCATGCATAGCATTGACCCAAGACTCATCAGAAAGGGCGTGACAAATGTCCTTCGGCTCAAAGGAGGTAACAAAGGCAGAATGGAGACAGAATTGAGAAAAGCCAGACTTAGAGCGTGTGACACGCTCGAAGAGGTCTCCAATAATCTGCTCTGAAGGATGCCTTTTCTGGATATGTCGGGGAGGTCCTGGATGGGGAGAAGAAGTGGCCTCTACCTCGTGTGCAGACGAGGCAGGGACAGAGCCACTAGCTCTGGAGGAAGCAGTAGGAAAGGGCTGATCACCTCGAGGTGCCGTGGAAGAAGGCATCTCAAGGGGAGGATGAGGAGCTGGATCAGGTAAACAACCATCGTCTCCATCGTCCTCATCATCCACAAAGATGGTCTCGGACTGCTCTAAAGAATCTGAGATATCTGGCCTAGTCCCCGGACTGGCCTCGTCAAAGGTCACCTCGCAGGTCTCTACCAACTTGCTAGACTCGCAGTTCCAGACCGTATAAGCCCGCGAAGAAGTCGAGTAGCCTAGAAAGATACCGTCACAGGAACGTGACTCGAACTTGTCTAGGTTTCCAGACTTCAGAATAAAGCACTTGCAACCAAACACACGAAAATGAGAGACACTGGGTTTTCGCCCGTATCTCAGCTCACAAGAAGTGCGGTGCAAGTGTACCTGAAGAAAAACTCGATTCGAAAAATGGCACGCGGTCGCAATGGCTTAAGTCCAAAACTTCCTCGGTGTAGAGTACTCATCAAGCATCGTCCTGGTCGTCTCGACCAAGGTACGGTTCTTCCTCTCCACAACGCCATTCTGCTGAGGGCGTATGGAGAAGAGAACTGGTGCTCTACACCTGTCTCACCACAAAAACTCTCAAAGTAGGAATTCTTGAACTCCGTGCCATTGTCACTACGGATCGCTCGTAAGGCACCTGGAAGCTCAACAGAAAGCCTACTAAAAAGACCTCGGAAATGTGAAAATGTCTCATCCTTCGAGGCTAAGAAAAACACCCAAGAATACCTCGAGAAGTCATCGACCACAACAAGAACATACCACTGCACTCGAGCTGGTCCAACTGTGTCCATGTGGAGCAGCTGTCCCGGTGCATCGGTCATAGTAACTGTGACCGGAGGATGAGAAGCGGCAACCATCTTGCCGTGCCGGCATGGAGCGCAAACAAGATCTTTGACCATCTTGAGTTTCGGCAGACCACGAATGAGATCGTATCCGCTAACTCGGGTCAAATGGTCAAATCCAATATGACCAAGTCTCCTATGCCAGAAAGAGAGATCGCGAGACTCAGAAGCAACTAAACACCTGAGAGGATCGCCAGAAGACTCAGAAAACTCAGCACGAAAGATCCTCCCATAACGAGAAATCCCGCAGACCAGACTACCCGAAGAATCAAGAATTTTGCAATTGTTTTTCTTAAAGCTCACCTCAAAACTGTCATCGGTAAGCTGAGAAACTGAAAGCAAATTGTACTGCAGCTTACTAACCAAGGCAACATCTTTCAAAATGAAAGAATCATTCACGCGCACTGTACCTTTGGCGATGACGCGCCCAGATGAAGCATCTCCGAAGGTGATCTTCTCATCATCTGGAGCACGGGCTAGGGAAGAAAACCAACAAGAATCTCCGGTCATGTGTCGTGAACACCCGGAGTCGACGAGCCAAACCTTTCCCTTCCCTGCCCGGCGAACCTGAGTCAACAAGAGAGTAAAGTTTCAGTACTGGGGTAAATCAACAGTGATTTTGGCACCCAATACTGAGTAACACATCGAGCAGATGAAGTAGTCAAGCACGACTGACCTCTATCTACCCTACGCTCTCTGTCACTCAAAGCAGAAGGTCTATGAGCAGACCTGAAGCTGTTGCTAGGTCTAACTGCTACGAGGGAGTGAGCCGGAGCATCTGCAACTTGCTGAACACGCCGCGGGTAGCTATCTCGATGGGGAAAATGAGATCTACCCTCAGGACGGTGGAAGTCACGACCAGGAGCATATCGAGGACGAAAACCAGAAAACTCAGTAAAACCGAGTCCTCGATACTGCCCAAACACAGACTCAACAGTCCTAGACCTCGTGTTGGTCTTAGGTGCACTCAAGGTCTGGGGTCGACCCTGAATACGCCCAAGAGACTCAACATGGTCTCTACGCGCGATCTTGACGCGCCTGAAGCATCGATCGACTGTGGGTCCATCCTTCTGACAGAAGGTACAGTGATACTTCACCTTCTGAGAGGTAGAAGCAGCACGGGGAGGCTTCGCCTTCTGAGAGGCTGAAGCAGTAGGTGGAATCACTTTATTGTCAAAAATCCCCTAGACATATCCCGCTGTCTTAAATTGGACTTTCTCGGTCCTAGGCTTAGTCTCGGTCACACCTGGTGCTATGGGTCTGAGCACGGCAGGTGGATGCTTCCTCATGTCCTCATAAAAATCATATCTTAGACCTTGATTAAATCTGCAGATCTTAGATTGGTCTAGAATAAGATTGAGCTTCTTCTTGCCTCCTACAAATCTCTCGAGAGTGTTCATAAGGTACTGACACTCCCGAAAGAGAGAGGTGCAAGAAGAGCAGGGGGAAGAAGAGACAGCAGAAGGTAAGGGAGCAGAAGAAGAACCAACAGCAGAGGGAAGAATGGCTTGTGCATGCACAGCCGACTCTGAAGGGACAGTCCTACTGCTAGCCAGTTGGTTCACGTCGCTAAGCGTCTCAACCTTACCCTAGGGCTTCTCCCCTTCTCCACAATCACATTACAAGCACAATGTGGCTTCTCTAGAAGGTCCTTAGTTAGCTTCACACATTTCTCATCCAATGCAATCAAGTCAAATTTTAGTTTGTTACAATTAATGCATGGTGAGCTAACAGGGTCCTTAGAAGCAAACTGAGCCAACTTCCTATCATGATCAATCATATCTTGAAACTGTTTGGAGATAGCTTCAAGTTCAGCAGTTAACTTAGGACAGTTCAAGCATGAATCAATCGGCTCAAGTAAAGAAGTTTGTAGTTTAGAAATTTTATGATCTGCCCGTTTTAAGTTCATCTTCAAGTTATTGCAATTTTCACAAGACTCGGGCAGATCAAGAAGCATGGCATAAGGTCCTCTAGCAGCAATGTCCTTAACCTCACATGAGGTGGGAGAAATAGTCTCATCAGTAGTAAGTAGGGTAACAGCCATCCTACTCAACTCTAACTCAGCAAGCAGACTAACATTCTCCACCTTAACAATATCAAGCTCGGAGGATACACTATCATGCGAGGTCCTTAGTTTCTCCATGTCACCCAACGGAGCACAACATGTATCACAATCATCACGGGAGGAAGCAGATGTAAGTGAAGTAAGCTCCCGTGATAGTCTATCTACTTCCTTCTGTAACTCAGTACACCTAGCCCTAGCTCTAGCATGAAAACTACCTAGCTTAAGAAAAGCATGATTGAGCTGGTCGTATGTGGGGCATACCTCGTCCGAGTCGGAGTACAGCTCGCTATCGCTCAGTTTGCCCTCGAGGGCCATGAAGCACATGCCGGAGAAGTCGTCGCCGCTCTTGGGATCTTGGTCACCCGTCCCGTCATTGTCGCTCCATCCCTCCACCTCGCTGAGGTCGAGGTCGTCGAAGGCGATGAGGGCGCGGTGGAAGAGCTTCTTGGCCTTCCCGAAGTCGTGGAACTTCTTCTTGCCTTGAGGGTGCGCTGGAGTCTTCTTGTTGCGGTTCTTGTCGGTGTAGTCGTTCTTGCCCGAACCGTCGTAGTCGTTCTTGCCCTTCTTCAGCTTGGGGCAGTTTGCCCGAATGTGGTTGGGGCCACCGCACTCGAAGCAAATCACGGGTCCTCCCCTGTTTCTGTCCCTCCTCCTCTTGTAAGCATGGGAAAACTTCCGAGCTAGGAGGGCCAGTTGCTCATCCTCGAGCTGCTCTAACTGATCATCAGTTACGTCACATAGAGCAGCAAGGGAGAAACTGCAAAGCAAATCAGAAGAAGGACCAGAAGAAGAAACGGGATCGGTGACCAAGGCCATGGACTGTGACTTCGACCTACGAGAGACAACGTCAATCTCGTGAGTCTTGAGGCGCGAGTACAGCGCGTCAAGAGTCAAGGTCGAGAGGTCTATCGTGTCTTTGATGGTGGTCACTTTCATCTCCCAAACACGGAGATCAAGTGCTGCGAGCATCTGACGAGCGTTGTCCTAGTCGGGGTATGTGAGACCGACCGCTCGGAGGTTGCTCAAGATCTTGTGGAAACGCGTGAAGCACTCATCGAGGGACTCACCAGCAAGCATCTCAAATTTGTTGTATTTTTGCTTGAACTGGTCCTGTCGAACCGTCTTGATCTGGGTGGTACCCTCATGGTATGCGTCGAAAGTCACCCAGATATCGTAGGCGGACGACAGGTGGGAGATGCGATCAAACTCGCTACGACTCAGGCCCTGGATAACGATGTTCCTTGCCTTAGCGTTTGCCTCAACATCATGCATATTCCCAGCATTGATGTTCTCATCGGCAAGGACAACAAACCGGACCTTGACCTTGCGCCAGATAGCATACCCCTGAGCCTGGATGTATGTCTCCATTCGGATCTTCCAGAAAGGGTAATCGATGCCATCAAAAATGGGCGACTTGGTCGAGTACTTGTCCGTCGCCATGCCTCTTGAGACCGGTTAAGATCTATTGATTAGAGCTAACCGGCTCTGATACCAATTGTAGGACCGAAATGGCGACAGAGGGGGGGTGAATGTCATTCTCTTTAAAATCGCCCTCGAGTAATCGCAGACAGATTTTTCCAAAAGATACAGAATAAAGCAACTCACAGAAAATCAATTTTGCGGAAATCCGGAACACATGCGACACTGAAAAATTCAGCATAAATCAGAGATTGACCAGTAAAAATTTCAGCTGAAAATAACGCAGTTTGGACTGCATGCAGAGAGGAAGAAAATCAGTACAAAAAGAAAAAAAAAAGAGACACTTAAGAGCTAAGACAAAAGTTCTTGCCGAGAGAAACTTTTGCTTCCTACTACTGAAGCCGAAATTGTACACGGCCATGTAGGCCTGGCTACTCATAAACGCGTGAGAGAAAAGACACGCATGCACGCTGTTACAACCAAAAAGTGCCCAATGTGCAGTTACCCAAATGTACAGATGTCTTTTCCAAACAAACACCTTTTGTGCACCCCCTCATCATCTATAAATTATCATGTACATATTCAAAATAAAATAAGAAGCAACAGTTTCTCTCAAACACTTATTACAATCTCTTGCAATATGTTATCAGCACATACATACACACAAGTGAACCAGAGAAGAACACAAAGGTTTTAAATGCCTACCAAAGATTTTGAGCCCCTCGCTCTCGATGATACTAACTATCCTACATGGGATATGGACCTAAAGATCAACCTAACTACACGTGGGTTGCAAAGGGTGATATTCGATCCTCCAGATGATCAAATTCCTCTGGATATTGTGAAATATTCCGTTTTGAGCATCATACGGAATCACATACATTCAGATTTTAAGGCTGAATATCTGTATGAGGAGAATCCACTCACTTTATGGTTAACCCCTCAAAAATAGATATAAAAAGCAGAAAGTTGTTATCTTACCAGAGGCTAATCATGAATGGGCACACCTTAGACTCCAAGGCTTCAAATCTGTTGGAGACTATAACCATGCCCTTCATACTATTTGCTCCAAATTGCGGTTTTGTGAAAAGGAACCAACGGATGCGAATAAAATAGAGAAGACTCTCTCGACTATGATCCCATCTGACAGGGTCCTACATCAGCAATGGCGTGCTGCAAATTACCAAACTTATTTTGATCTTATGCATATTTTACTTCAGGCAGAGAAGCATGCTGAACTTCTTTTAAAGAACAATCAGCAACGTCCCATTGGGGCTGCTCCACTTCCTGAAGTTCATGCTAATCAAAATAACAACAAATTCAGTGGTTCAAAAGACCGCTCAAAGAACTTTAAAGGTAAACACAAATGCAACAAGAAGCAAAAATCAAGTGGATTCAAGAAAGCTAAAGGCAATTCTGGTAAGAGAGTTGACAAAACTGAAATTTGTTAAAAGTGTGGTTGCTACAACCATCCTACCAAGAAATGCCGCACCCCGAAGCATGTTGTGAACCTCTACCTCCAGTCTTTGGCTCAAGGCAAGAATACTCAAGAGAAGAGATTTGAAGCACACTTCAATCTCACATCCAACAATGAAGAAGTCGGATGTTCTCAAAAGTTCCTTCAAGAACTCAAAGACACATGTGCTTCTACAAAGAAGGATGATCTCATGTGCATCGAGGACACACTTGAAGAATTTACTTCTCAAGACATGTTTGGAGATCTCAGTTAGACTCCTAGTCCCACAGCTACTAAGTACTATAGTGTTGTAATATAAACAATGTTGTCATCTATATTGTAAGCTTGTATGCTGCAATCATATATCGAACATATTCGGTATTGTAAAATAAAGTTTGTATGTATTCTATATACTACTATAAGAATTTCATTAAATTCTTCTTTTGTGTATATAGATTTTTGGAGTCGATCTAATGGAGGAGGAATTATACCTTGTGGATAGTGGTACCACAAACTCTATACTTAGGGACACAAAATATTTCCTAACTCTTACTAGGAGGAAAAGAAATATTTTAACCATCGCTGGACACGATGCAACGATAGTAGGCTCTGGAAATTGAGGATGCACTCTTGTATCCCGATTCAACACGTACCCTACTTAGTTATAGAGATATCCGTCAGAATGATTTTCATGTTGAAACCCAAAATGACAACAAAG
Organism: Dendrocalamus latiflorus; assembly: GCA_017311315.1. NCBI lineage: Eukaryota > Viridiplantae > Streptophyta > Magnoliopsida > Poales > Poaceae > Dendrocalamus > Dendrocalamus latiflorus. The sequence goes on along the minus strand of CM029617.1, from coordinate 27,978,953 downwards.
AGGAATATCTCCTCTTAACCAAACACAACGGATATGGCAAACAAGTACTAGAAAAAATTTTATCTTTAAACTCCGGATTGTACTATACATACATCAAACCCGTTCAACATATTGCGTACAAAGTAATTTTCCAAAACACTAACACATTCCAAACATGGCATGATCGCCTTGGCCACCCAGGCATTGGAATGATGAAGAAAATTATTAGCAATTCAATTGGTCATACATACCTCAGAACAAAATTTCCGGAATCCTCAGATTTTGTGTGCACTTCTTGTGCCACCAGAAAATTAATTTTAAGACCCTCTTATCTTAAAATCAGAGCTGAACCACTTAAATTCTTGAACACATTCAAGGAGATATATGTGGTCCTATACAACCATTGTGTGGACCGTTCAGATACTTCATGGTTCTCATTGACGCATCTACTAGATGGTCACATGTGTGTCTTTTATCCACACGAAACCATGCATTTGCTAAGTTAATTGGTCAAATTATCCAATTATGAGCAAATTATCCTGAATATCGAATTCAATCAATTCGAATGGACAATGCTGCTGAATTTTCATCCCATGCCTTCAATGACTATTGTATGGCTCTTGGGATACAAGTTCAACATTCTGTTCCATATGTCCATACACAAAATAGTTTAGCAGAATCTCTTATCAAGAGAATCAAGCTCATTGCAAGACCATTACTACAGAATTGCAACTTACCAACATCATGTTGGGGTCATGCAGTTTTACACGCTGCTGACTTAATCCAATTGCATCCAACTGCTTATCATAGCACTTCCCCGCTACAATTAGTACGTGGAAATCCACAAGATATTTTCCATCTGCGAAAGTTCGGTTGCGCTACATACATACCGATCTCACCACCGCAGCGTACCTCAATGGGACCGCACAGGAAACTTGGGATCTATGTTGGGTATAAATCTCCGTCAATTATAAAATACCTCGAGCCTCTAACAGGGGACCTGTTTACGGCCTGGTACGCTGATTGCATATTTAATGAGGAATATTTCCCGGTATTAGGGGAGAAAACAAGTATCAAACTAAATGCCAGGAAATTGATTGGAATGTTCAAGACATTCCTGCCTCAGACCCATGTACCAGAGAGACTGAACTTCAAGTTCAGAAAATCATTCATTTGCAAAACATTGCAAATAATCTGCCAGATGCATTTACTGATTACAAGGGTATCACAAAATCCTATAATCCTGCCAAAATGTGCCTGAAAGAATAGAGATACCGCAAAATACCACTAAACTCCCAGTTCAAAATAAGAGGGGGAGAAGTACGGTACAAATAGCGGATACAGCTTCTAACAAACGACAAAGAAAACAAAAGAATGTAAATGCAGATCAACCTCAAGTTGATAAACACCAAAGGATCCTTGAACCCAGATCAACAGTGCACTCAAATTCTGATCCTGGGACATCGGAATACCCCGACTCAAATGTTTTGGGAAATAACATTGAGTCACCAGGGGTCCAAGAAATTTTCACTAACTATACTGATTCTAGAGAATCATATGATCGTAAGACTACACTTGTTGACATTTATTTCTCCACAATAATTGCAAATAACCTTCAAAATGATCCAGATCCTAAGACCATGGCAGAGTGCAAACAGCGCTCGGACTGGAATCAATGGAAGGATGCAATTCGAGCGGAGTTAGCCTCGCTCAAGAAAAGAAATGTATTCACCAATGTGACACATACACCTCCCAAAGTATTCCCTGTCGGTTTCAAATGGGTTTTCGTCCGCAAACGGAATGAAAACAATGAGGTGGTGAGATACAAAGCAAGGCTTATAGCACAAGGGTTCACGCAGAGACCCAGCATTGACTTCAATAAAACTTATTCTCCAGTAATAAGTGGAATAACATTCCGATACTTAATCTCATTGGCAGTAAAAAAATCATCTATCTTTTCAGTTGATGGATGTAGTGACTGCATATCTTTATGGGTCACTAGATTCAGAAATATACATGAAAGTTCCCGATGGAATTTCAATTCTGAATCCAAACGCAAATAGCAATATGTATTGTGTAAAATTGAACAAGTCTTTATACGGCTTGAAACAGTCGGGTAGAATGTGGTACAACCGACTAAGTGAGTTCCTAACTAAAAAGGGATACTCCAACAATGATGATTGCCCATGCGTATTCATCAAAAGATCCTCAACAGGATTTTGTATTATATTTGTGTATGTTGATGATCTTAATATCATTGGTAACACACAGGATATAGATGAAGCACGTAATCATCTTATGACGGAATTTGAAATGAAGGATTTGGGTAAAATCAAATTTTGCTTAGGTATACAACTTGAGCACCTTCATACAGGCATCCTAGTGCATCAATCAGCCTATGTCTAGAAAATATTGGAGAAATTCAATATGGACAAAGCATATCCATCGAAAACCCCCATGGTTGTTCGATCTCTAGACAGGGACAAAGATCCATTTAGACCCCGAGATGACAATGAAGAGCTATTGGGACCCGAGGTTCCATATCTCAGTGCCATCAGAGCGCTTATGTACCTTGCAAATTGCACCCGGTCAGATATTGCATTTGCAGTAAATCTACTTGCTAGATATAGCGTTGCTCCAACCAAAAGACATTGGATAGGAGTGAAGAATATCCTTAGATATCTTCAAGGCACTAAAGATTTCGGTCTATTCTTCCAGAAGAATAAAAATGTGGATTTAATAGGATATACAGATGCTGGCTATTTATCATATCCCCATAATGCCAGATCTCAAACAGGCTTTGTATTTTTACACGGTGGAACAACCATCTCTTGGAAGTCTTCGAAACAGACTCTAGTGGCTACATCCACTAATCATTCTGAAATAATTGCATTATATGAAGCATCATGTGAATGTGTATGGCTTCGCAGAATGATTAACCACATACAACAATCATGTGGTAGAGGTGCTATTGCATCACCTACCATTATCTACGAAGATAATGTTGATTGCGTTGTTCAAATGCAAACGGGTTACATAAAGAGCAATATCACAAAACATATTGCACCTAAACTATTTTACCCACATGAATTGCAAGAGAGTGGGGAAATAAATGTTCTGCAAACTAAGTCCTGTGATAATCTCGCAGACTTATTCACCAAGTCATTACCAACTTCCATATTCCAAAAATGTGTTCATGGAATTGGTATGCGAAGACTACGTGATTTGCAGATGTCAGGGGAAGAAATCTCCTAAGACTTAACCCGTTCAAATATAAATATTGTACTCTTTTCCCTTTATGAGTTTTCCCTCTAAGGTTTCTCATCAAGATTTTTAATGAGGCAATATGACAACGTAATCACAAATATATTATGTCTCTATTTTCCCACAGGGATTTTTAAGGAGATATAATCAAATATATGACATATTATTTTCTCCTTAAATTTTTCCACTGGGTTTTGAAGGAGTTTTTCATAGCATATCTACTCTATCGGTTCTCCTCATATTTTTCCATACAGAGTTTTGGAGGAGTTTTTCCAAGATGATGGATCAAGGTGATCATACGAAGATACATTGGTCAAGGGGGAGTGTTACAACCAAAAAGTACCTAATGTGCAGTTACCCAAATGTACATATGCCTTTTCCAAACAGACACCTTTTGTGCCACCCCCTCATCATCTATAAATTATCATGTACATATTTAGAATAAAATAAGAAGCAACAGTTTCTCTCAAGCACTTGTTACAATCTCTTGCAATACACGCGGCCAAAATCTCACAATTAGCCAAACTGGATGGCTCATTATTTGGGTTTGCTACGAGTGGTGCTTGCACCCACAAACCCGAGCGGCAGCTAAGTATTCCTAGGAAGATGGACAGAAGAAGATAATATAGGAGTAATTACATCTGAAAATAGACAAAAAAGCTTTTATATGTACATAAGTACATTCGTATGTATGCATGTTAGGAAGGAAAGAGAGAATATAGCCAGTTAAGAGGTGTCATACCAAAAACTACAAAAGGACCTCTAGAAAGTAGTTACCGTAAATCAGACCGGTACTAACGCTTCGACTGGTTATACCGTGATACAAGCCAAAAATAAAATTGATTTTCAGATAGTATAACTAGCATTTCCTGGTACATGCCAAGAATTAACAGCATGCAACATATTACATTTTGAACTATACAGTTCGGTCCGAGCTCTCTCTTTTTCTATCGCTTTACTCCTAGATTCTCGTCTCCAAGTAGCGGGGAACTGGAAACACCTTTTGGTGACGGTGAAGTTGTGAGTATATGACGTGACCCTCTAGATTTTAAATTTTAGTTTTTATCTTTATATACGCGCGAGTGTATTTTTAGCAGGGATTTTGTGATACCGTAAATTTATCCCTAGTTGATCTTTCTAGACGTATGCTAAGACAGCGCACATGTATGTGTGAATGGTGATGTGTGCGCGCATGTCTTCCTTTGTAATAAAAAAAAGTAGCGACGAACTGAAGACTGTGTAGCTCCACATCTCTAACCAGCCACTCGCTGCAACCCTTATCCCCTGCATAATCCAAACCGTCCATGGAGAAAAGAAAAGATGAGATTGAGATCGATGGCGAGATCGAATTAAAGCCTCATAAGCGCGGCATCACGCCGCGCCAGCCACCGTGTGTACCGAAGTAAAAGAGATGATAATTCGTGAGAAGTTTTTTTAAAAAAAATCGAAGGCACATGTGTATTTTCGGAAAAGCCAAATGTCTAATTTAGAAAACCGCGTGAGGAGCTTTTTAAAAAAAATCGAGGGCGCAAGTATATTTTCGAAAAAATCAAAGGTTTTTTCGTAAAAAAATCGAGGACAACGTAACTAAACGAGGGCCCGAACGTAATTTAGAAAACCGTGGGGCGCTATCCTGCAAAGTATACAAAAGTGGAGGGGTGTTTTCAGAAAAAGCGCTTTCAAAAAAACCGGCAGAGGCCTTTTCGCGAGAATTAAGGACCTTTACGTAATTTCGGAAAAATAGAGGAGCTTTTTCGCATAAGAGGTCGGCCGACCGTACGAAGATTTGGCCGCCACGCGCCGGCCGGAGCGCACGCAGGGGCGACGTGGCGGGGCTCTCCGCGCGGGCATTCCGCGGGGCGTAATATGGGGAGTATGCGATCGAGCCATGGAAAAGGATGAGCGACTGAGCCCAGATCACATGAACAACTATGTAGCAAATGGACTAAAGAAATATACAGGAACAGCTGGGCCTCCATTGCACAAGAAGCAACGGCCTCCTCACCAACTCCACGTCGGCGTTGGCGATAGATGTACGTGCGTTACAGTTTAGCTAGGGCTCATCTGAGTGCAGGATTTGGAGCTAGCCGGCTGATCAGGAAAGCATTGCACTGACCGGAAGAAAGCTAGCTAACGAAAGGAGAGCGAGACTTGCACGATAGCTTGGGACCGGTTGCTATATGGCGAGAGAACAAGAATGTTGCAAATATTGCACAGAAAAATAGAGACAAGGGATACAAATTTTTACATGAAAAACCCTTGCAAAAAAAAATCACGGGCGCTCGAAGGCAAATCACTATAATGAGGAGAGTTTACAATAGAGCGCTTGCTCTTCCTATGGACTACTGGGGTACATATTTATAGCGTGAGGGAAAAGAGTCTCACACAGAAAGAAAACCGAATTAGAGTCCGTTGCTACAGATTGTCACCACGTCTGATACAACATGTGCATGCACCTGCCATATCACGTCTGGCATGAGGCGTTGAAGTGTTCTACATGGACACGGTACGAATTCGGATCAACTTTTATAATCTTCACCTTAAGCTGAATTCCCTCCAGTAGTCGAAGAATATGATAGACTCATCCACTAAAATTATTGTCTATACCTTGAGCGCCGAAAGTCCAAAGGACTAGTGAGTAATACCAACTAAGTTCGAGCTTAGATGCAGGAACTGGCTTTATCAATATATCAGCTGGATTATCATGAGTACTTATCTTGCTGACTTTAATATCATCTTGAGTAATGACACCTCGAATGTAGTGATACTTGATATCAATATGCTTTGTTCTCTCATAGAATATTTGATCTTTTGTAAAACAAATAGCACTTTAACTATCACAAAATATTGTAGTGCAAGATGTACTTCCACAAAGCTCAGTAAAGAAACCTCTTAGCCAAACGGCTTCTTTGCAAGCTTCAGAAAAAGCCATATACTCAGCTTCTGTAGTAGACAAGGTAACAGTAGCTTGCAAACTTGCTTTCCAGCTAACAGCACACCCTCTAACAATGAACACATAACTAGTGAGAGATCTTATTTTATGCAAATCTCTAGCAAAATCAGAATCCACATAACCAATGAGTCCATCTCTAGTCTTTCCAAATTGTAAACAAGCATTAGACGTGCCCCGCAAATATCTAAAAATCCATTGAACTGCTTTCCAATACTCTTTTCTAGAATTAGTCATGTATCTACTAACCACACTTAATGATTGAGATAAATAAGGGAAAGAACATACCATAGCATACATAAGCGAACCAACTGCACTCGCATATGGAACTCTAGACATATACTCAATTTCATCATTTGATTATGGACATGAAGCTGAAGAAAAATCTGAAATGTGCAGCTAAGGGGGCACTCACAAGTTTGGCCTTATGCATATTGAAACGACGAAGAACTTTATCAATATATCCCTTTAACTTAGATATAATTTGCCAAACTGTCTATCTCTAATGATTTTCATACCAAGAATCTTCTTTGCTGCACCGAGATTTTTCATCTCAAATTCACTATTTAATTGTGTCTTCAACTTTAAAATTTCAGCCTTGTCTTTTGCAGCAATCAACATATAGAAGCAAAAACATAGCTAAACCATTAACAATCTTCAAGTAAACACAGCTATCATAATTAGATCTTTTAAAATTCTAAGATACCATAAAGGAGTCAAATCTCTTGTACCATTATCTAGGTGATTGCTTCAAACCATAAAGGGATTTTTCAATTTGCAAACAAAATTCTCCTTTTCCGAACTGACGAAACCTTTTGGTTGCTCCATATAAATGTCTTCTTCTAATTCCCCATGTAAGAATGCAATTTTCACATCCAATTGTTCAATCTCATAATCATGCATAGCCACAATGCTGAGTAAAATGCGAATAGAACTATGCTTCACAACAGGGGAAAAGACATCTGTAAAATCAATACCTGGAATTTGGTTGTATCCTTTTGCAACTAGCCTTGCTTTGTACCTAACCACTTTGGTTGGTGAAACTCCTTTCTTCTTGAAGATCCATTTGCAGTGAATAGACTTCTTCTCAATTGGCAACTTGACCAGCTCCCAAGTGCCATTCTTGCCAAGAGATTTTATCTCATCATGCATGACAGTCGTCTATCTTTCTGAATCACTAGAAGAGATAGCCTCTGAATAAGATGAAGGTTTTGCAATACCTTCAATTTCTTCTGCCATATTTAAACAATAAGCCACAATATTAGCTTCTCCAATCAGTCTCTTAGGAGGCTGAATGTTCCTCCTCTGTCTATCAACTGCAATGAAACGATGTGTTGGTGACTCAACAATAGGGGCTTCTGAAATATTTTCCTTGTCGACTTCTGATGTAGATCCTGAATCAATAACATGCTCCACCTGCACACTTGATTGCTTCTCAATGGGAACATCAATAGATGGTTTATCATACAACATAGCAAATTCATCAAAAGTAACACTTCTGCTAATAACCATCTTTTTAGTTTCAGGATTCCACAATTTATATCTTTTCACACCAGTTTTATAATCAAGAAAAATGCACATAACTGCTCTTGGTTCTAATTTACCATTGTTAACATGAGCATAAGTAGGACAGTCAAATATTCTTAAGTTTGAATAATTTGTTGGAGAGCCAGACCATTCCTCAATTGGAGTCTTCTTATCATAGCCAAATTTGGTGACCGATTAATCAAATAACAAACAGTGGAAGAGGTTTCAGCTCAATAACTCTTACATAATCCAGAGTTTGATAACATGTAACGTACCTTCTCTATAATGTACCTTCTCTATGATGGTTAGTAGTATCAGAATCAGATGATTTATTTGAGGCAACAGTAGCATTACATGAAATTGTAGTGCCTCACAGACGATATAAGTTGGCAGCTTTTATATCACCTTTCATCACAACAAGAGATCCTTTGGTGACTTTCAGACCTCCACCTCCACCTGAATACCTGTACCCTTTAGCATCAAGAGTACTCAACGAGATAAGATTTCTCTTCAAATTCGGAATATGACGAACATCCAATAAATTTCTGATGGTGCCATCAAACATCTTGATCTGGATAGAACCAATGCCTGCAATCTTACATGGTGTATTATCATCCATCAACACTGATCCACTTGGCGTAGCTTCATAAGTAATGAACCACTCGCGGTTCGGGCTCATGTGGAAAGTACATGCTGAATCAAGAATCCATTCATCATCAGTTTTGTAATTACCCGAGAAGGAGATGAGAACATCTCCATCAAAAGCTTCTTTGGTGACAATGGTGGCTCTAGGTTCATCATCTTGTTGATCATTCTTGAAATTATTATTCATCTTCTCCTTGTTCTACAACTTCCAGCACTCGGATATGTCATAATCATCCTTCTTGCAATAACTGCATGACTTCATGTTCCTGGATTTAGATCTGCCTCTATATTTGCTTTCATTTCTGCCTTTTGAATTGCCATCTGAACCCTTCTTGTAATGCGTGTCACGGACAGACAAACTTTCTACATGTGTACTTGAACTTTCACTCGGAACCATAAGTTTCATATTTTCTTTAGCATACAGAGCTTCATAAACCTCACAGAGAGTAAGAGTATCTCAGCTATATAGAATAATATCTTTAAAAGTAGAGTACGAACTGGGCAGAGAGCATAGCAAAATAAGACATAAATCTTCGTCATCATACTTTACCTCCATAGCTTCGAGGTATGCAACAACTTCCTTGAAAGCTGCAGGTGGTTAAAAAATGAGGCACCCTCCGCCATCTTGTGCGAATACAGTTTCTGCTTCAGATGCATCTTGCTGGTCAGATCCTTGGACATGCAAATCTGCTCCAGCTTCAGCCATAATGCGGTGGCAGATGTCTCCTTCATAACCTCCTGTAAAATACTATTTGGTAGATGAAGATGAATTTAAGATAAAGCCTTACAATCTTTACGTTGCTTCTCATCAGCGGACAATGTGGCTGGCATCTTGTCGATCCCTAGAACTGCATCATCCAAATCAAGCTGTGATAAAAACAGCTCGCATATTGACTTACCATAGAGAAAACCTCGTGTCACGATCCAACAGCGGAAGATCATACTTCATAGTCACCATGCGGAAGAAAAATAAAATTTTGCTAATACAAATTTGTGTGTACCTATCAAAATTCTCGCAATCTGGAATTCCTGGTACACTTGTTGGGTGCGCGTAGCAATTTTAGTCAATAAAAAACACCAAAATTGCAGCAAAGAAAGCCACGGACGGTCGCTGCCTTTTTTTATTTCTTGGCCTCAGTTTTCGTGCCAATTTTTTTGTTTTATTGATCTCCTGCGCTGCTTTTTGCTTGTTCTCTACTCGATCCACTTGTGCTATTTGACACGGACAGAGACGCGAAACCTCGGGAGGCACTGTACGTTGAACCGATCACCGATTGCTTTTTCACGTGGTGCTGCGATCTCACCGAGCCGAAGAAAAAAATACGATGTGGTTGCTCTTGCTGCCGTTTCCTCTTTCTTTTAGCTGGCTGCTGCTGTCGTCTTTCCTGGCTTGCGAGGCGGACGGGGAGGAAGACGTGCTGTACTGTGCTGCCATGGCCCACGGAGTCAGGCGACGCGCCAATGATTTGTTTTTGGATCGGATTTGGCGACTCAACGACACTCGGATTGGATTGGACAAAAAAAATTTCTCCAATCTCAAGACTCTAAATCCCTGTGCTCTAAATTATTGTACTCTAATATCACTTGTTATAAATAATATACAGAAAAATAGAGACAAGAGATATAAATTTTTACGTGGAAAACCCTTGCGGGAAAAAAACCTCGGGCGCTCGAAGGCAAATCACTATAATGAGGAGAGTTTACAATGGAGCGTTTGCTGTTCCTATGGGCTACTAGGGTACATATATAATGTAAATTAACACCACGTCTGATACAACCTGTGCATGCACCTGCTATGCCACATCTGGCTTGAGGCGTTGAAGTGTCCTACATAGACACGGTACGAATTCGGATCAACTTTAACAAAGAACAAAGACGAGCACTCGCACTCGCTAGCTCCCATCAACTTTTCATTTGGTGTTTGCTAGGTACAACCATCACAAGCAAAAGTGCCATGAAAGCAGCAGCAAACCAAAATATTTTAATTTCAGAATTTACTAGGAGGCAAATATCATAAATAACTAATGATCATAAATTAATATTAACAGCAAGCAACACACTACACTTTGAACTATACTCAAGAACAGTATATAACAAAGTCGATTGGTCACACAAACGACTTACAATTGGGCTTGATGAAGAACATGAAGCAGTGTAAACTCGATGTAGTGTAAAACGTAAGTAGTGTAAAACATAGATAAAGCAACGAAGCGAACAATTGCGTAGATGTATGCTGGCTAGAAACCTTAGTTTCGTCCTGTGAAGGTGTCCTTTGTGGCAATGGGCGGAGATCCCACTCTTGTTCATTCCCCGTGCACGCTGAGAAGAAAAGGCGGCGAAGTTCGACGGCTCAACACTCCAACACAACTTACTAGAGGAGAAAGAAGATGTGGGAGAAGAATGGAGAATTCAGTTGTCCTTAGACCTAGACATCTCCATGTCCTAATAAAGACACATGAAATTACTTACTAGTACACTATTACAAAAAAGAGTCATCACAGGCGGTTTTCTGAACCGTTTGAATTTATAGATTAGTGATAATTGGAGGTTATCATAGACGGTTTGTGAACCATCTGTGATAATTACAACGCAGACAGTTTCTAACTAGAACCGTCTGCGAAGAACACTATCACAGATAGCTCGTACCAAAAACCGTCAGTGATACTCACACATAACAAACAGTTCTAGCTACCAACCGTCTATGATGGGCGAGTATCACAGGCGGTTGGTCCCATCATAGATTGTTGATAGATAGAACCATGTCTGATGTGCTAGTATCATAGACGGTTTTTTGTTTGAGATGCCTGTGATAATCCTTCACAGAAGGTTTATATTACAAAACCGTTTGTACGTGATAGTTCATTCTGTACCTAATTTTTTCTTTTTTTTGGCTAGCCTCAAAAATGTTAATTATACCATCTAAAATCAAGCATATACAGCAACAAACACAGTAGCATATTTCATTTCCATTAAGATTAGAGTCCACCATTACAACATTCCAAGATAACAAGCAGGTTACCCATCTAGCTAACACAACAAGAACATAAAAAGACACTGAAAACTTAAAACACAAAATTGGATGTCTTTGACACTGACGAGCTGGATGTCTTTGACGCCCGCCATCACCGGCGCTGACTTAAGCATCGCCTTGGTAGCCAGTTGTTTCCACAAAGTCTTGCCTCCCATAGACTTATGCATCGTATGCTTCGTGTGGGCTATTAGGATAAGAGTCGAGGAGGACAAGGACAGCGAGGAGGCTGAGTTTAGGTCAGTATTTACAGAGGAGGGAGAGGCGGGAGTGCAAAAAATTTTGGTGCGAGGACGAAGAGATGGAGCTACGATCCGTGGAGTGAGGGTTGGTGGGTTTCTATTGGTTAGGATTGGGTTGGGGAGGATCGATGGGCCCAACGGTCAGATTATCACAAACGGTTTGTATATAGAACCGTCACAGACGGTTGGTAGCTAGAACCATCTATGATGAACGAGCATCACAAATAGTTGGTAACTAGAACCATCTGTGATGAACAAGAATCACAGACGGTTGACGGTTCAATATACGAACTGTCTGTGAATTAGAGCACAAAGATAGTATATATCAGTGCAATGTAAATATCTAGTCTCAAAAGATAAAATAACATAGTTTTATATAGCTTATATATACTCGTTTGAAAGGTTTTGATGATATCTACAACTTTGCAGCTGAGGCAAACCCCAAATTCCGAAGGGAATATCAAAAATTTTGACAAAAACAGAAACCAAAAATTTGCAACACAAATTTAGGGCTAAAGACAGCCAATTTTGGAGGCTTAGAGGGTGATTGGCAGGTCATTTTTTTGGATCAAACTCATTGTTAGCTTTCCAACGAGTACAAGAACGTCGTAAACGGCCACCATATGCAAAAGTTATGCCTGTTTTACTAAAGGTGTCTCGGAACGAAATCCTACTCGGATTCAGGCAGGAGATTATGAAATTTTAGGGGATTGTGAGGCGGGAAACATATCACAGACAGTTTTTAAAACAAACCATCTGTGATTACTTCATTTTGATAGACGGTTTGTTATAAAAACTTTCTGTGAAGTATCACAGACGGTTTAAATAAAAAATCATCTGTGATATTTGGTAATATCACAGATGGTTCTTACCAAGAACCGTCTGTGATATTATCCCTTCGATGGTTTTTAGTGTTGGCAGCAACACAGACGGTCTCTAAACCTAAACCATCTATGATTGCATTCAACACTGACGGTTTTGGTCATCCGTCAGTGATAAGGCGTCTAATATAAGCCTTTTGTACTGGTGGTAACTGACGATATTAACTCATTTTAAATCTCATTTAAACAAAATGAACGAGAGAGATAATGCATGATTCAATAAAATGAAATGTAGATTTAATGTGCCAGGAGATGCGCTACGACTTGGTGTGGTCACTTGTCACAAGTCAAGTCATTTTTCACGTGAAAATACGCTAATACGCACGCATGCATGCCCACATGTGTTTAGCCAAAGTCCCCCTCATGTCATGTGTCACATGTTTCAAGAAGTGGTAAGAACTCCACCTTATAAATTGTCTTTCCTCCACTTTGTTAGGCAATATGGTACTAAACCATACATGCTTTGGAATTTTTAAAGGAAATTGGTCTCATTTCATGCGGCTATTTTCAACAATCTCCAATCACTTTCAAAACAAAATGCAGAAAGATGACAAAGATCATCATACTAAAGTATTGTTAATATACCAGTTTTTTGGTGTAAGACTCGTACGGGTTGAACTTATACCTAGATTAGCAAGATTCATCTTCTCACATTGATGAATGGATTACGCATTAAATTCACATCTTTTCGTGGTCAAACTTCACTTGAAATCTCAACTGATACTAGATTGCCAACATTCCATATAGTTATGAGTGTTTTATTTATTAAGACACATGTACAATTGATATATACTTTCTTATTACAATATTAACTTGTTTTTTTCATTGCCTAAGTCATGGGATCTCCGATCAAGAAGGTGTGTGTTACTATTGTGATAAAACTCAAATATGTCTCATTCCTATGTCCATGGATGCAATAGAAATTACTTTCCATGCTAACCCATTTGTAAAAGGTCTGTCATATTTTTCTTAATGTGAATATAATTCACAACAATCACTCCAAAGTTCCTTTATTTTCTGACAGATTTAAACATACGCTTTATATGTCTGGAGGACTTCATATTATTCTTAGTACTAGTAAATTTAGCCAACAATGTTTGATTATCACAGTACATCAAGATTGCCAGTATAAGTTTCTCAACTAATGGTAAGTCTAATAGAAACTCTCTCAGCTATTCTGCCTCAACAATGACTGTGTTAAGCACTATAAGTTCTTCTTCTATGGTTGACCTAGTTAATATAGTCTGTTTGCAAGATCTCCATGAAACTGTAGTACCAGCTAAAGTAAACACATAGCTACTTGTAGCTTTGATCTCATCCGTATCAGAGATCTAATTAGAATCACTATATCATTCTAACGCAGATAGTTATCCAATATAATGAATTTCAAAAGATATTGTGTCTCTCAAGTAACGTAAAACTCTCTCAAGTGCTCCTAGTGATCATATCCTGGTTAGATGTAAATTGATTTAATTTGCTCACGGCAAATGAAATGTTAGATCTTATGGCACCAACTAAATATATAAGTGACACAATAATTTGTGAATATCTCAATTGATCTTTTCCTACCCCTAATTCTTTCGCAGATTAACACACGCATCATAGGGCATTAGAGAAATTTTACAATTCTCATAGCAAACAGGCTCTAGATTTTCTCAGCATAATGAGATTGGTTCAAAATAATCCAATGTTTACTCTAGATCAATTTAATATTCAGCATAACATCTACCTCTCCTAAGTCTTTCATATCAAAGTATCGAGATAAAAAAATATTTGATCTTATCAATTACAGTAGTGTTTGTTTCAAATATAAGTATGTCATCCACATATAGGCATAAGATCACTCCTTGACCCATCATAACGGCAATACACATATTTATCAACTTCGTTCACAGCAAAGCCAACTAATATCAAAGTTTTGTTAAACTTCTTGTGCCATTGTTTAGGTGCTTGCTTTAGGCCATACAAGAATTTCAATAATCTACACACCTTGCTTTCCTGTCCAAAAATCACAAAACCATCCGGTTGATCCATATAGATTTTGAGTTTCCTTCTTTTGTAATTGATTTTGAGTTGTAATTCACTATGAGTTGTAAATCACTTTGAGTTATAATTCACTTTTTCATCATTTATCTGTAATCTGCTTGCTTATTTTCAGATGGTATGGCTAGCATTTCCTGAGGAAAGCCAAAAATAGAAATTTTTTACCTATACCAAGAACTGTCACAGATAGTTTCTAACACAAAACCGTGTGACACATAGACCATCATAGACGATTTTTTGTATTAGCTGTCTATGATTTGTCAGATATCACAGATGATTATTTTTAAAAACTGTCTGTGTTGTGACTTATCACAAACGGTTTGGACACCGTCTGTGATAACCACATGTTATCGCTAACGCAATAAATCAGACAGTTCAGAAATAGTCTCTAATGAGGGTTATGAACCGTCTATGATGACCCCATGTGTAGTAGTGTGCATTGTCGGTATCAACATAGGTCACACCAACGGACCTTAAATTGCACGGAATCTTGTGGAATCTACCAAAGAAGGAATCGATGGACCCTCGCGGTTCCATCTTCATCTTCTAATAGTCCCTCTTGAACTGAGTCTCACATATTTTCTTGATTTCTGGTGTTCCCTCATGGTAATCAGAGAGGATCATCCAAATATCATGTGCAGATGTAAGATGAGCTACTTGATTGCACTCAGATCTTCCTAAGCCTTAGATTAAGAAGTTGTGTGCCTTAGCATTTGCTTCAACCTCAGCTAACCGAACAGCATTGAGGATCATGACATCGACAGGTACAATAAAAGGATTTTTCATTTTGTTCCAAATGACTAAGCCTTAAGCCGCGATGTACATCGCTATCCTTATCTTCCAATAGGGATAGTCAACACCATAATAGATAGGTGGCTTATCGTGATACATCTCTAACGCCATTGCTCAAGATCGGTTCAGATCAACTAAAGAGCAACCTCACTCTGATACCACTTGTAGGACCAAAAATGATGAGTAGAGGGAGTGAATAGGAGCTAACAACAATATAAGACTTTTTAAAATCTCTTCTTGAAGCGGAAGCATGACTCCAAGTTATTCACTCTAATAACTATGAGAAGTTATGAAGTTCATAGACTAATCACCCACATAAAATGATCCCAAAGAAACTGTGCAAAATCGGTAGTACCACTACAGTAAAATGGTAGTACCGTTATAGTAAAATGGTAGTACCACTATAGTTACTACGGTGGTACTGCTATAGTAGTACTGTTGCTATAGTAAGACCGGGCAAACAAAAAAACTTCCCTTAGAAAGTATTTAGATGGATGGGTTCTAATCTCTAAGAGATACTCCCACATCTTACATATCCTTAACACTAGAAAAGATCAGGAAGAGAGAAATTCAAACAAGAAAACTAAGTAACACTAGAAAAGATCAGGAAGAGAGAAATTCATACAAGAAAACTAAGCAAATCAAAAGAATAATTCACTTAGGCAAAGTTTGGATGTCCATTTCTCTTAGAGAAAAATGTTTTACAACCAACCCCTCATAATAGTAGAGTTCTAAAATTAGAGCACACACACAAGGCTCCACCACAAGAAAACCCTAACCCTAATATTTCAAGTCTCTCCAATAGGGGTGCAAACGGAGCGGATACGGACGGATATTGCTCATCCCGTATACTTTTCCATATATTTGTCGGAGTCGGAGTCGGATATGGATAGTGCCGGATACGAATACGAATGCGGATATTCTCAGTAATGAATACGGAGTGAATACATGCCGCTCCCGAATACGGTTAGTTTCGGTCATGAATATTTAATCGAATAATGCGCGAAAGCAAATGTCACATCATGGTGACAGACAAATTAAGCAAACTGAGATCTAATACGAGTGTACCAACGTTGCAATAGCCACCGAAACAAGCAATCTTATATAAATAAATGATGCTACATTTCAAGAAGAGTCGGAGATCCCACCTGGCCAGCAGAGAGGCTAGGTATCTGACTCCGTTTCCGTATCTGGTAACTATTCGGTAACTATCCGGGTAACTATCCGGAAAAATACCCGGATAGTTCCGTATCCGTCAGATAATGCTTTTCCGAATCCGTTTCCGTATCCGATAAAAAATATCCGAATCCGTTTTCGTATCCGACAAATTTTCTCCTAATTGTATTCGAATTAAAACGGACGGACGGATGGTCGAGAAATATCCGCTCCATTTGCACCCCTACTCTCCAAGACTCAACTCAACACAAAACGGAGCGTACCACCTCACACCAACCAGTCAATCCTTAGTGGATCACACCACTTATATATCATAAAACTCGGTAACCCATATACAAATAGGTTTTATACTCTTCACACATTTGCACGCTTCTCAAAGCGTAACTTTCAAAGGCTCCACAAGCCCGATAAGTAGAGATGGCAATGGGTACCCGATACCCGAATACCCGACGGGTTTTACCCGATAAAGAGACGGGTATGGAAAATTTTATGTACCCATGGGTACGTTATTGGGCGAAATCCTCTACCCGCCGGGTAGGCGGGTGCGGGTGTGGGTATATACTACCCATACCCGCCTACCCGCGGGTAATGAATACCCGCATTAGACAACTAGACATCCCACTCAAATGTTAATTTTATTATCTACTTGTTGTTGATTGTTTATTTGTTTGTCATATGTTGATATAGTCATGTCAAGCATGTTTATGTGATGTACTAATTTTGATCATTAGACGCTTTTGTGCTTGGCATGTATGATTAATGAATGTCTAAATTGATGATATTCTTATGTGTTGAACCGGGTATGCTTGCGGGTACGGGTTACCCGTCGGGTAGTAATACCCGCGCGGGTACGGGTATGGGTAAATTTTCCTACCCGCGTGCGGATACGGGTAACCCGACGGGTAAATTTACACCTAGCGGGTACGGGTATGGAATGGCAATACCCGATGGGTATTTACCCGTTGCCATCTCTACCGATAAGACACTCCAACCACAAAGATATGGCATAAACCACTTAGGCTAGCACCACAGTTTTGTAAACCGCCACTCCACCCGTTTCAAATAATTTTCCAAATTGTCACCCGCCAGTCTTCACAACACTTGTAGATTCTGTTTTGAAAAGACTTTCCATATAAAAGCTAGTTATAGTAGAAACCAATCCATAAGCCGTGCCGAACCCACCTATAATACTAAATCATTCATGCTTTAAAATTATAAAAAATAAACCTAGAAGTACAGACCTAAATTCTAACACATTATTCGTCAAAGAGCGAGCAATCAACGGTGACAAACATTCTAGGCTCGTGGGTTGTTTTAATTGGTATCTCTGATTTGTCTTCGTGGTCAGAGTGGTGTGAAAAGGATTGCCCAACTGCAGCGACGTAGGCACGCAATAATGTGACCGTGGCGACGATCATCTCCAGAGACTCGTTCATGAAGAGGATATCACCCGCAGGGTCCATGGGTAGGACATGGTGGGAATAACTGGAGTTGGACGTGTGTGAATCCAAGAGTACAGATCGAGATGTTGAGCTATTTATGACTCCGTGAATCTGAATACTCATGCTGGATGTGTCCATGCTGATAGCACACACTTGTACTGTGGATCTGAGTAGATTGACCAGAGTTGAGTTCAAGCCTGCGTCAACGAGAAGCGTAAGAAAGATTCACGCTGGCATTACCTAGACCTCGATAGTTAACCAGTCGTATAACTGATCTCATAGCACCCCATTTTCTCATTTTGCAAACATATCACTCCCAACTTGCCACTTGGCTCAGACAGCATTAGGTAACTTTTTGGATGAGTTTGCTGTTGAAAATATAAGCACATGTAGGTTCAATTTATTCCATAAATTAATCATGACATCATGCACGCACAATAACAGAACCATCACAGGCATAAAAGATCTAGACATGTAAACCAGAAAACTGTACATGAACAGATCTAATACGGAGAACATTACTGTTACGTACCGATGGTTCTGTTCTGATCGGTTTGCCGATGTAGACGCCGCAGGCACGGTGAGGATGACACGAAGTCGATGACGATTCGCCGAAGCCGAACGACGAGGAAGACGAGCCAGAGCTACAGCAAGCAGTCGCGCAGAGCGCTTCCCAAAAACCTTATTCGCCCTCTCCCGGTGCAGGACTTCGAAGGCGACGGTTCCGGAGACCTGCTCTCCCGAACGACAGTGCACGCCGGCGGACGGGACGGAGTAGACTACGTGGGACGGCGCAGCACAATGGATGGAGGAGGCAAAACCCTAGATTGATTTTTGCATGTTCTGTATGAAGGCGGCGGCTCCGTATTTATAGAAGACCAGGACGCGTGATCAAGACGCCTGCACGTTCTCCATAACTCGTAACCGAACCGGATTAGCAACCGTAACCGATCCGGATTCACCGCCACTCAAAACAGCAAAATAAAACTGCAAAAGGAAGCCGCGTCTGCGCAAGCACCTGGAGCGGATTTTGGCGGACCATTCACGCAGGTGCCGTGCGCCCGCGCCGCCCGCCCTGCCCAGCCCAGCCCAGCCCAGCCCAGCCCGGCCCGGCCCGGCCCGGCGAGGCGAGCGAGCGCGCGCGTGTTATCCTCTAGTTCTCTCCCACACATGCCTCAAGTGGCTAGGAGTGCACCATCCCTTTTAAGGTGGTCTTCCTCTCCTAGAACTAGCAATATGGTACTAAAGGTCACATGCATGCCTCCTTTGCATGAGTGGGCCTTTGAGATTTAATAGGAATTATTCTTATTATATGGGCTTGGCCCACATATAATCCAACAATCCCCCACCAGATCTCAAAGTCCCACAGAGATTTGCCTGAATTCCAATGTACTGTTTATATATCAGTATTTCGATGGAGACCGATTAAGGTTGAACATCCACCTAGAACTCCAAGCTACACTTACTCACAACTTGAACAATGGACTATGCCTTGAATTGCAAGTTTGGTGCAAGCAAGCTTCACTTAAAGACTTAACTGATACTAGGCCGCCAGTAGGCTACCCCTCGGTTGGAGCGTATAAGTCATACTCCTTGGTCTCTTCATGAGCTTAGTAGGAGATTACCCAAGATCTCCATAGACTGCGACTAACAGTCGGGCTCATATAGGTGTGTTCTTTCAAGAACGCTCTGCAGGATAGCGTCTTCGCTTCTAAAAGCCAATGGAACACATTAAGACCTTAGTCAACCTGCCTTGCAGTTTCTGAGAGTATTGCATCTTCACATAGAGAGGGTTGAAATTACTCTCCTCCAGTTAACTAATGGCTTGTTTTTCCCAGATCCTAATTCACGGGATCTCCGATCACATAGGTTGGGTTACTACCATAGATAACTCACATGGGTCTCATACCCATCTCCTTCGATGCACTATCTATCACATTCCGTGATAGTCCCTTTGTAAAGGGATCTGCCAGGTTTTTATCTGTTTGGATGTAATCCAAGGTTATAACTCCGGAGTTTCTCAATTTCCTGACAGACTTCAATCGTCTCTTAACATGCCTAGACGATTTCATATTATCCTTAGAACTGTTCACTTTAGCGATAACGGTTTGATTATCACAGTTCATAAGGATAGCTGGCACTGGCTTTTCCACCGTAGGTAGATCCATCAATAGATCTCGTAGCCATTCTGCCTCAACAATAGCAGTGTCTAGTGCCGCAAGCTCTGCTTCCATGGTTGACCTCGTCAAAATGGTCTGTTTGCAAGACCTCCATGAAACAGCACCACCACCAATAGTGAAAACATATCCACTAGTGGCTTTGATCTCATCAGCATCAGAGATCCAGTTGGAATCACTGTAACCCTCCAGCACCGACGGGTACCCAGTATAGTGAAGTCCAAAGTTCGAGGTACCTTTCAGATAGCGCAACACTCGCTCAAGCGCCTTCCAGTGATCATCTCCTGGGTTAGATGTAAACCGACTCAATTTGCTCACAGCAAAGGAGATGTCTGGCCTTGTTGCACTAGCTAGGTACATTAGTGAGCCAATTATCTGGGAGTATTCCAGCTGATTCCTAGCAATTTTCTTATTCTTACGAAGTAACACGCTAGGATCATAAGGTGTTGGAGAAGGCTTGCTGTCAGAAAAGCCAAAACGGCTCAAGACCTTTTCCACATAATGAGATTGCAAAAGTGTAATCCCATCCTCACCTCTAACCAATTTAATGTTTAGAATAACATCAGCCACTCCCAGATCTTTCATATCAAAGTTTTGAGACAAGTATGATTTGACCTCATTTATCACACTAATGTTTGTCCCAAAAATCAAGATGTCATCCACATACAAACATAGAATAACTCCCTCACCCCCACCATAACGATAGTATACACATTTATCTGCCTCATTGACAGCAAAGCCTGCAGATGTCAGTGTTCTATCGAACTTCTCATGCCACTGCTTAGGGGCTTGTTTCAGACCATACAAAGATTTCAACAGTTTTAACACCTTGCCTTTTTGACCTTCTACTACAAATCCATCAGGCTGTTCCATGTAAATTTCCTCATCCAGCTCTCCGTTAAGAAAAGCTGTCTTAACGTCCATTTGATGAACGAGAAGACCATGTGAGGCAGCCAAAGCAAGTAGTACTCGAATTGTGGTCAGTCTAGCAACAGGTGAGTAAGTGTCAAAGAAATCTTCGCCTTCTTTCTGAGTATAGCCCTTGGCAACAAGTCGAGCCTTATATTTTTCAATAGTACCATCAGGCCTAAGCTTCTTTTTGAACACCCACTTGCACCCTACAGGTTTGCACCCATAAGGTTTATCTGTCAGCTCCCAGGTTCCATTAGCGATAATGGAATCCATTTCACTACGGACAGCCTCCTTCCAGTAGTCTGCATCAGGGGATGCATACGCTTCTGAAATAGACTTGGGAGTGTCGTCCACAAGGTACACAGTGAAATCATCACCAAAGGATTTGAATATCCTTTGTCTCTTGCTCCTTCTGGGAGCTCCACTGTCATCCTCCTCATTGACAAGTTCATGTGTATGTTCAAAAGGTTCAGGTGATGTGATTGAACTGGGAATTATTTCAGAAGGTTGACTAGTAGTGTTATGTGTATCCTTCATAGGAAAAATATTCTCAAAGAATGTTGCATCTCGAGACTCCATAATTGTACCAACATGCATGTCAGGCACCTCAGTTTTAACTATCAAAAATCTATAGGCAATGCTATGATTAGCATATCCCAGAAAAACGCAGTCCACAGTTTTAGGTCCAAGCTTGCGTTTCTTAGTTATTGGCACATTAACTTTCGCCAAGCACCCCCATGTACGCAAGTAAGAAAGTGATGGTTTTCTCCCAATCCATACCTCGTATGGTGTTTTGTCCTTATTTCTGTTAGGAACTCTATTTAATACGTGATTAGACGTTAGCAAAGCCTCCCCCCACCATGCCTTAGGTAATCCCGCAGTATCTAACATGGCATTCACCAAGTCAGTCAACGTGCGGTTTTTCCTTTCGGCAATCCCATTTGACTCGGGGGAATAAGGAGGCGTCCTCTCATGTATAATGCCATGTTCCTCACAAAATAAGTCAAATTCGTTTGAGAAATACTCTCCACCACGATCTGACCTAAGTCTTTTTATCTTTCTATTTAACTAGTTTTCAACTTCTGCCTTATAGATTTTAAAATAGTCTAAAGCCTCATCTTTCGTTTTCAATAAATACACATAACAGAACCTAGTTGCATCATCAATCAATGTCATGAAATATCATTTTTCACCCTTCGTCAACACGCCATTCATCTCAGAAAGATCTGAATGCAGGAGTTCTAGTGGTGCCAAGTTTCTCTCCTCGGCAGCCTTGTGAGGCTTACGAGGTTGCTTTGATTGCACACAGCTATGGCATTTAGAACCTTTGGTGATGGAAACGTTTGGAATTAAATTCATACTGGAAAGCCGAGACATCAAACCAAAATTAATATGACATAGACGTGAGTGCCAAACATTAGCCTCATCATCCACATTGCCACAAATATGGTTTATAGTCTTATTGCAGAAATCTGATAGGGAAAAGCGGAACAAGCCTCCGCACTCATAGCCTTTACCAATAAAATGTCCATGTTTAGACACGACTACTTTATTAGACTCAAATACCAACTTAAGCCCGTCTCTACATAAACGGGAGCCACTAACGAGATTCTTGTCTATAGAAGGGACATGCTGCATGTTCTTCAGCTGCACGATCTTTCCCGAAGTAAACTTCAGATCTACCGTGCCAACACCATGAACAGTGGCATGTGACCCATTCCCCATTAGGACGGAGGAATCTCGGGCGACCTGATAAGAAGAAAACAACGAAATATCAGCACACACATGTACATTAGCTCCTGTATCAATCCACCAATTGGTAGATTGACTAACTGAAAGAACAGTAGGTAAATTACCATACCCAGTCCCATCTCCAGTCTTGCCAATGGTCACGTTGACAGACTTAGAAGTCTGTCCTGCAGGTGCATTCTTTCCTTTGCGTTGTGGGCACTTCTTGGCCATGTGACCAGGCTCACCGCACACAAAGCAAGTTCTATCATCCTGATTGTTGTTGTTCTTCTTCTTCTTGAAGTTGGTTGTCTGTTGGGCTTTAACAAATTTCCCTTTGTTCTTGCTTGAGGGTTTCTGTACCACATTGGCACTAGACTTCCCTCCATCACCCTTAGACACAGCGTCCTTTTCCCGAGCTTTCTCCTCAATTTCAAGAGACCCAATCAGATTCTCAACAGAGTATTCTTGTCTCTTGTGTTTGAGTGCTGTTCCGAAATTCCTCCATGAAGAAGGTAATTTCGCAATAATACATCCAGCCACAAACTTGTCGGGTAAGGCACACTTCAGGAGTTCGAGTTCCTTGGCAATGGCCTGTATCTCATGAGCCTGATCTACTACAGAACGGTTATCAACCATCTTGTAGTCATGAAATTGCTCCATGACATACATGTCATTGCTGGCATCAGTAGCACCGTATTTGGAATTCAGTGCATCCCATAACTCCTTCGCGTCTGTCATGTGCATATACACCTCGCACAGACGGTCAGCAAGAACACTAAGAATGCATCCAACAAAGAGAGTAGTGGCAGTCTCGAATTCTTTCTGCTTTTCAGCATCAAGAACACCTTCAGGCTTGCCATTACTAACCCAGAATACATTCATAGCAGTAAGCCACAGAGTGACCCTGATCTGCCATCTCTTAAAGTGCACACCGGAGAACTTATCCGGCCTCAGTGCATCGGCAAATCCAGCCATAGTAAAACCACAGTGCCTACGATAAGGTTTTTGGATTGTTGAAAATATAAGCACATGTAGGTTCAATTTATTCCATAAATTAATCATGACATCATGCACGCACAATAACAGAACCATCACAGGCATAAAAGATCTAGACATGTAAACCAGAAAACTGTACATGAACAGATCTAATACGGAGAACATTACTGTTACGTACCGATGGATCTGTTCTGATCGGTTTGCCGATGTAGACGCCGCAGGCACGGTGAGGATGACACGAAGTCGATGACGATTCGCCGAAACCGAACGACGAGGAAGACGAGCCAGAGCTACAGCGAGCAGTCGCGCAGAGCGCTTCCCAAAAACCTTATTCGCCCTCTCCCGGTGCAGGACTTCGAAGGCGACGGTTCCGGAGACCTGCTCTCCCGAACGACAGTGCACGCCGGCGGACGGGACGGAGTAGACTACGTGGGACGGCGCAGCACAATGGATGGAGGAGGCAAAACCCTAGATTGATTTTTGCATGTTCTGTATGAAGGCGGCGGCTCCGTATTTATAGAAGACCAGGACGCGTGATCAAGACGCCTGCACGTTCTCCATAACTCGTAACCGAACCGGATTAGCAACCGTAACCGATCCGGATTCACCGCCACTCAAAACAGCAAAATAAAACTGCAAAAGGAAGCCGCGTCTGCGCAAGCACCTGGAGCGGATTTTGGCGGACCATTCACGCAGGTGCCGTGCGCCCGCGCCGCCCGCCCTGCCCAGCCCAGCCCAGCCCAGCCCAGCCCAGCCCGGCCCGGCCCGGCGAGGCGAGCGAGCGTGCGCGTGTTATCCTCTAGTTCTCTCCCACACATGCCTCAAGTGGCTAGGAGTGCACCATCCCTTTTAAGGTGGTCTTCCTCTCCTAGAACTAGCAATATGGTACTAAAGGTCACATGCATGCCTCCTTTGCATGAGTGGGCCTTTGAGATTTAATAGGAATTATTCTTATTATATGGGCTTGGCCCACATATAATCCAACATTTGCCCCTCCCATCTTCTCCGGTGAGAAGTCCCCAAAAACGGCAACACTGGTGGCACCGTCAGCAATGCAACTTCCATGACCGCTTTGATAAAATTAATCTTGTTTTGATGGATTCTGTTTAGTTCGAAAAGTTTGTTTTGTATTTAAAAAGTACTAGTTATAGATACTAGAGTTTGTTTGTTATCTAGAAGCCTTTTGGAGACGTGGAGTTTGTGTTGAATATAAATAGCTATTTGCTATGAATGAAAAAACACATATATAATTAATTTTAGCTGGGAGAGAAGAAATAATAGCAGAAAACGGAAGTGTCTAGAGCTTCCGGAAAAAAAATGTGCTCTCGTTTGTTATTCTCTCTCCAGCAGCAAGGCGCAAGGCAGAGGGGCATCTAGCAGGTGCATCACAGCAAGAGGACCTCTGGGTCCCATGGAGGGAGGTGAGCACCTACGGGTGAAAATGGATCGAATAGTTTTCGATCGATTTGGATGAAAATGAATATAGATTTTGTCGGATCGGATTTTCTACGGATAATTCTCGGATCGGAAACAAATACGGATTTTTTTGTCGGAAACGAATACGAATATAGTAGGCCTGATATCCAGTGAATACGAATACGGATTATCCGGATAATACGGAGTCAGATATCCAGGATTTCAGCCCAACATTGCCCAGCCCACGCCAGCCTCTCTCATCTCCCTTGCCACCAACCCACTAGCCCAACCAAACTATAAGTCTCCATTACCATTAGGCATTAGGTTCCCTAGTCATATTAAATTACAAACACTACTAGCAAATATTTATGTTTACTAAAAATAAATTTAGTACTGTCGGTAGATTAAAATTTGTATCAAATAAATTGATGTACTGCCATTTAAATCATTCTGATGCAAATTTAAATTCTTAATTAATTCATTAGTCACATGTAAATGGTAAAAATCCATTAAGAATTATTAAAGACTTTAGAAAAATTAACTGTCATTTAAAGCTTTAAAATCTGTACGATAGTATGACTATTGTGGATAAAAATACTTATGCTTGTTTAGATTTCATTAATGTTTTGACAAGATAAACTATTTATATGTTTTCATTGATTTTAAATGTATAGTTTAAGGGGTTTTTATATTCCGATAAATATTCATGATCATGTTCGTTTCGATTCGTATTCGCTCCATATCTGTATTCAATATTATTCATATTTATATTCGTATTCGAGGTATTCATATTCATATCCATATCAAAGAAAAAATATAAAAATAAATATGATAGAGACATTATCCATCTGTATCTAATCCGTTTGCATCTCTAGGAGCACCCTCTATCCGCGTGTACCAGGCGAGCGCGTCGCGTGAGCCGTCCGCTGTTCCATCATGTAATCAAGACGTGTTACATCGAAGACGGGGACCAGCAGGTCCACCGGTGAAAAGGAGATCTCGCGCATCGCCTGACCGAAGCGAAGCATCAACACAAATTCATTTCAACAATCCCCATGCGCATGCATGCGCGTGTGTGTTTAGCCAAAGTCCCCCTCATGTCATGTGTCATATGTTTCAAGGAATGGTAAGCATTTCACCTTATTGCCTTTCCTCCACTTTGTTAGGTAATATGGTACTAAACCATGTATGCTTTAAAATTTTCAAAGGAAATTGGCCTAATTAATCGACCAATTTTCAACAATCCCAATCAATTTCAAAGAAAAATACAGAAAAGATGACAAAGATACTCGTACTGAAGTATTGTTGATATACCAATCTTTTGGTATAAGTCCTATACGGGTTGAAATTACACCTAAATTAGAAAGATTCATCTTCTCACAACTGATGAATAGATTATGCATTGAATTCACATCTTTTCGTGATCAAACTTCACTTGAAATATCAACTGGTACTAGATTGCCAATGAACCATGTCTAAACAAATCGTTATATGGTTATGCTCCCTTATCTGCTCATGAGTTTTCTAGATAACACCCTGTTTTCGTGAATTGCGACCTCACAATTTGGCTCAAGTAGGTGTATTCATTTTAGAAATTTTGTAGGCCAATACTCTTTTTTCCTCGTTTGGACACTAGAATACATTAAGTCTTTAAGCCAACACTCCATATAGTTACGAGTGTTTTATTTATTAAGACACATGTACAATTGATATATACTTTCTTATTACAACATTAACTTATTTTTCTCATTGCCTAAGTCATGGGATCTCCAATCAAGAACGTGTGTGTTACTATTGTGATAAAACTCAACTGTGTCGCATTCCTATGTCCATGGATGCAATAGGAATTACTTTCCGTGCTAATCCTTTTGTAAAAGGTCTGTCAAATTTTTTTCAATACAAATATAATTCACAACAATTACTCTAAAGTTCCTCAATTTTCTAACAGGTTTAAGCTTATGCTTCATATGTCTAGAGGACTTCATATTATCCTTAGTACTAGTAAATTTAGCCAACAATGTTTGATTATCACAGTACATCAGAATTATCGGTATTAGTTTCTCAAGTAATGGCAAGTCTAATAGAACCTCTCTCAAGCCATTCGGTCTTAACAATGACTATGTTAAGCATTACAAGTTATTCTTCCATTGTTGACCTAGTCAATATAATCTATTTGCAAAATCTCCATGAAACTGCAGCACTAGCTAAAGTAAACACATAGCCATTTGTAGCTTTGATCTTATCCATATCAAAGATCCAATTGGAATCACTATATCCTTCTAACGCAGATAGGTATCCAATATAATGAATTTCAAAAGATGTTGTGTCTCTCAAGTAACGTAACACTCTCTCAAGTACTTCCTAGTGGTCATATCCTGAATTAGATGTAAACCTTTTTAATTTACTCATAGCAAATAAAATGTTAGATCTTATGGCACCAGCTAAATATATAAGTGACATAATAATTTGTAACATCTCAATTGATCTTTTTCCTAGCCCCTGATTTTTTAGTAGATTAATGCACACATCATAGGGTGTTAGAGAAATTTTATAATTCTTATAGCCAAACCGGCTCAAGATTATCTCTGCATAATGAGATTGATTCAAAATAATCCAATCTTCACTCTAGATGAATTTTTGTCAAAGCCAACTGATATCAAAGTTTTGTCAAACTTCTCATACCATTGTTTAGGTGCTTGCTTTAGGCCATACAAGAATTTCAATAATCTGCACACCTTGTTTTCCTGTCCAAAAATCATAAAACCATCCAATTGATCAATATAGATTTTGAGTTTCCTTCTTTTGTACTTGATTTTGAGTTGTAATTTACTTTGAGTTGTAAATCATTTTGAGTTATAATTCAGTTATCTATCATTTATCTGTAATCTGCTTACTTGGTTTTAGAGGGTATGGCTAGCATTTCTTGAGGCAAGCCAAAAATAGAAATTTTTTACCTATACAAAAAAACTATCATAGATAGTTTCTAACACAAAACCGTATGTGATACGTAGACCATCACAGACGGTTTTTGGCATTAGCCATCTGTGATATGTCATATATCATTTGTATTGTAACTTATCACAGACGGTAACTAACGTAATAAATCAGATAGTTCAAAACCATATCTAATGAGGGTTATGAACCGTCTGTGATGACCCCATATGTGGTAGTGTGCATTGTCGGCATCAGCATATGTCACACCAACAGACATTAAATTGCATAGGACCTTATGGAATCTACCAAAGAAGGAATCAATGGACTCTTCAAATTCTATCTTCAACTTCTAATAGTCCCTCTTGAACTGAGTCTCACACACTTTCTTGATTTATGATGTTCCCTCATGGTAATCAGAGAGGATCATCCAGATCTCATGTACCTATGCAAGATGAGCTACTCGATTGAACTCATATCTTTCTAAGCCTTGGATTAAGAAGTTGTGTGCCTTAGCATTTGCCTCAACCTCAGCTGACCAAATAGTATTGAGAATCACATCATCAATAGGCACAACAAAAGGATTTTTCACTTTGTTTCAAATGGCTAAGCCTTAAGCCGCGATATACATCACCATCCTTATCTTCCAATTGGGATAGTCAATGCCATAAAAGACAAGAGGCTTATTGTGATATCTCTCTAATGCCATTGCTCAAGATCTGTTCAAATCAACCAAAGAGCAACCACAATCTAATACCACTTGTAGGACCGAATATGATGGCTAGAGGGAGTGAATAGGAGCTAACAATAATATAAGACTTTTTCAAATCTCTTCTCAAAGCGGAAGCATGACTCCAAATTCTTCACTCCAGTAACTATGAGAAGTTATGAAGTTCAAAGACCAATCACCCACATAAAATAATTCAAAAGAAACTGTGCAAAATCGGTAGTATTGCTATAGTAAAATGGTAGTACACACTGACATGTCCTTGACACAAGAAAAGATCAGAAAGAGA
The DNA here is from genome assembly GCA_017311315.1 of Dendrocalamus latiflorus. Lineage (NCBI taxonomy): Eukaryota > Viridiplantae > Streptophyta > Magnoliopsida > Poales > Poaceae > Dendrocalamus > Dendrocalamus latiflorus. Next base: position 27,949,805 of record CM029617.1, on the reverse strand, counting down.
GAAATCCAAATAAGAAAGCCAAGCAAATCAAAAGAATAACTCAGTTAGGTAAACTTTGGAAGTCCATTTCTCTTAGAGAGGAATGCTTTATAGCCAATCCTTAGGATAGTAGAGCTCTAAACCGAGAGCACATACACAAGGCTCCAACACAAGAAAATCCTAACCCTAATATCTCAAGTCTTTCCAAGACTCAACTCAACACAGGGCTTATATAGTGGAGGTTACCACTTCACACCAACCAGCCACTCCTTAGTGGATCACACCACTTATATACTAGAAAACTCGATAACCTACACACAAACGGGTTTTATACTCGCACACACTTGCAAGCCTTTCAAAGCATAAGTTCCAAAGGCTCCATAAGCCCGATAAGACACTCCAGCCACAAAGATATGACCTAAAACACTTAGACCAGCACCGCAGTTTTGCAAACTGCCACTCCACCCAGTTTCAGATAATTTTCCAAATTGCCACCCGCTGGTCTTTACAATGATGCGATGCTCATGACTTGTCACCAAGATCGTACACCAACGCCGAGGACATCACCACATGAAACACATAAGTCCATTTGGCACATTACATGCATGCATTGCCTCTTCACAACCCTTGCCTTTCTCCCGTGCTTCTCGACTTGAGATGTTGCTCCATCCAAACTTACACGACACGTCATGGCCTTAAGACTCCTTCTGTAGCCCCAATCTTGTAGTTAGACATAATAATCATCAAAGCACCAATATATTAAAGAACAAAGCAATCGATCTGAGTTCTAATGACATGCACTTGACTTTCAATTAATAAACCATATGAATGGACATACCATGACTCACATACCATGACTCACACATGCATGGACTCCCAATGACTAACACTTTTACGAACTCCCGCTGTGACTAACACTACCAAACCAACACTCAAAATCGCTCAACACAAGGACTGGTATGACCACAGTACCCAAGCCGGTCATACCGCCATTTTAGTCATACCACAACTCCAAAACCAGTACTATTGCACCAGGACTTAGACCAAAAACTCCAAAAAGACCTCTAGAAAATAGCTGTCAACAACCACAGGCCTGTACTATTGCTTCGGCCGGTCATACCGCGATACAAGTCGGTTTTACCATTTTTTTTGATCATACCGTGATTACAACACTGGTAGTACCACTAGCTCCAAACGACAGCAACTCAAAATGCAATTTTTTAAAATCAAACTCAAACAACAAAAACAAGGCATAAGCAATATTAAATACTCATCACTCTCATAGAGCTGCCACCACATGATCTCACATGGGCGATATTTTAATTTTAGAGTTTACTAGAAGTCAAATATTGCAAATAACTAGTGATGCAAAGCTCATACTAACAGTAATAAGAAAATCATATTGTACTTCAAATATACACAAGAGCAGAATTATATTATAGCTGATCAATTACATGAACGACTTACAGTGAGGTCTGATGAAAAGCAAGGAGCAGCGCATGCTCGTTGCAGTAGAGAACGTAGATGTAGCAGTGAAACGAGTGATCACGCAGGTGTGTGTTGCCTGAAAACCTTGTTATCACCCACATACAGATTCTCTTTGCGGCAATGGTTCAGAGATCCCAATCTCCTCCCTTCCCGGTGCACACCAAGAAGAAAGACTGGCGTGGTTGAGCAGCTTGATACTACAACACAACAATCCACAGAGGAGGTGGAAGAATGGAGGAGGAATTCTATGTTTTCTCTTGGATGTCTATAGGTCCTTTTAAAGGAACTAAAATCTTTCATTAGTAACTGCCTTGATTAAACAAAATTAAAACACTGGTAACTGGCTCATCAAACCACATAAGGATACTTATGCTTTATTTATCAGCTCCTTAACAGTTCAAAAGGAGAGAGAAATGCATGGTTCGTAAAACGAAAGGTAGACTGGTCTGCCAAGTGGAAGGTACAAGTCACACAATTTTTCATGCAAAATATGCGAATACATGCGTGTATGTGTTTAGCCAAAAATCCTCCTTATATCATCTCTATCGATGTATCACATATTTCAAGGAGTGACAAGAACTCCGCCTTATAAATTGCCTTCCCTCCACTTGGCTAGACAATATAGGACGGGTTCTTTTGGACTATACTTATAGCTTTTGGCTTAAATTTTTGAATTCAGCTATTCGCAAGAGATAATATGAAGACAGATATTTATATGCAATTTTTGTCGATATAGATGAAGTCAGGACAGTGTCTACTACAATCGACTTGTAAACCCTATTTTGAAAAGACCCTCCATTTAAAAGTTAGTTACAGACTTACAGTAGAAGTCAATCCATAAGCTCTGCCGAACCCACCTATAAGAGCATGTCCAATGCAGACGCTTAGAGAGATGCTTAGTAATAAAAAACTGATTTTTCTTGCCACATAGGATAGATAAGGTGCTTATTTTGAAGCATCGATGCTTAAATAAGCACCGGTGCTTAGTAGGTACTTATGTGTATAACTATATCTATTAATAGATAATATATCATCTAAGCACCTATGAAAGAGATGCTTGCATTGGAGGAAATAACTTTTGCATGGATGCTTGATGATGTGGCTATATTCTCTCTCTTTAAGCACTCATATATAAGCATCTTGCATTGTACATGCTCTAATACTCTTTAAAATTATAGAAAATGAACTGTTAGACCTAAATTCTAACGCATTATTCGTCAAAGAGCGAGCGATCAACGGTGACAAATATTCTAGGCTCGTGGGTTGTTTTAATTGGTATCTCTGATTTGTCTTGGTGTGAAAGGATTTAGCCCAACAGCTGCGACGTAGGAAGCAATAATGTGACCGTGGCGACGATCATCCCCAGTGCCTTCACCTTGGCCTTGGAGTGATACAAGGACTCGTTCATGAACAGGATGCATGATGAATCACCCGAAGCCGCGGGGTCCATGGGTAGGACATGGTGGGAAGAACTGGAGTAGGGTGGGTGCGGATGCAAGAGGACAGATCGAGCAGTTGAGCTATTTATGACCCCGTGAATCTGAATACTCATGCTGGATGTGTCCATGTTGAGAGCACACACTTGTGTTCAAGTCTTCGTCAACGACAAGCGTAAGAAAGATTCACAGGCAGTGAGTTGCTTTCACCAGCATAGCACCCCATTTTCTCATTTTGCATACATATCACTCCCAACTTGCCACATGGCTCAAACAGCATCAGGTAACTTTTTGGATGAGTTTGCCCCTACCATGTTGTTCTCCGGTGAGAAGTCCCCAAAAACGCAGCACTGCTGTGGTGGCACCGTCAGCAATGTCACGGCCATGGTCACCTCCTTCGCCCGCGATCACTGCTGTCAGCTCTAGCTGGAGCAAAGGAGGTCGACATCGCAGGCTGCCTGCCCTCTTCGGTTTAGCCATCGGGTGCGGCGCAACGTGGCGGCCATCGAGAGGGATGACACGGACATCGCGGTGGCGCACGGTGCACGACGGCCTAGACCTGCGACGGCGCAACTAGCGTTGGTAGACGGCCATGATGCTTCGGAGCTTATGCGAGATACAGGCGTTGGAGTCGAAGGCAGCGGTAGCCGGGATCTCCATGGGTACTAAGCGGTAGCCGGGATCTCCATGGGTACTAACACCCAGGCCGGGGGCGGAGAGGATTCAGGCCGAACCAGAGAAGAGGAAGGAAGATGAAGTGAAGGAGGAGAGGGTAGAAATGTCCAAAGTACACCATTGAAGCAAGGCTCGTAATTTAAAGTGGGGGAAAAGAGTGCTATTAAAGCAAAAGTATGTCCATTACCGGTCCTTAAACTTTTTATGCTGTGTCATCCCGGTCCATAAACTTTTAAAGTATGTCATCCCGGTCCTTAAACTTTCAAAGTGTGGCAATATCCTATGTAGTTGTAGCAGTGAACTTTTTATGCTGTGTCATCCCGGTCCATAGACTTTCAAAAGAAATTACCACACTTTGAAAGTTTAAAGACCGGGTTGACATACTTTAAAAGTTTATAGACCGGGATGACACAGCATAAAAAGTTTAAGGACCGGTAATGGACTTTACTCTTTAAACAGTCCTAGAGCGCAACAAAAAAACAAAAGGGATTATAATTGAAGCAAGGCTCGTAATTTAAAGTGGGGGAAAAGAGTGCTATTAAAGCAAAAGCTTTCCTAATTTTTTCCGACTGAGATACAAGGACACAGTTAAACGCCCAAAGTAGATCAAGAAAAGGCTAAGGCACATCAAGAAAAATAAATTGGCGAGGCACTAGGAAATTATGCACTTGATTCCCCTGTTCCGACCAATCCTGAGTTCCTGAGTCCTGACTAGGGCGGCGGCGCTGACTTGGACCGTCCGACCAATCCTAACTTGGGCAGCTTGCCGTCCTGGGCCGCGTCGTGCACGCATGGCACGCCGACGAAGAGGCCCCAGAGCTTGGGCAGAAACCGTGCCGCGTACACCACGTAGAGGAAGACGACGACGGTGAGCACGATGATGTAGATGGAGGACGATACCGTGCGGGTGCAGCCGGCGATGTAGGCGCCCATGAGCCCCACCATGTCGAGCACCACGATGATCTCCAGCGCCTCCACCTTCACCTCCGAGTGGTAGAACGACTCGTTCATCAGCAGGATGATGATCACCACCGACGTCACGAACGCCGTCGCGTTGAAGTAAAAGAACACATCGTACCTGCATAAACATTTCACAGAATGTAATTAAACGAAATATTCATTCTAATGGTTGGACAAAGCACATTAATTTAATGATTTTTTCCTTAATTTATCAATTTCTTGTGGTTCATTACCGTTCTGGGAACGTGGACTGGAGTACGGGTGTGCCGGCGACCTGGCCCTTGCCCTTGTTGTCCTCCTGCCAGAAGCCCCCCGGAGGGTTGAGGCCGGCCTGGTAGGTGACCGACGCGGCGAGCACCGCAAGCACCATGAGCCAGCCGCGCATCTCCTTGAACCACACCTCCCGCTTCTTGTTGGGGTCGTCCTCTTGCTGCTGCCAGAGCACCGAGTTATGGTCCAGGTACAGCACACCGGTGTACGCCGGGGGCAGCGCCGTCGCCGAAGCGCCGTCGGCGGCGACGGGTACGATGGGGGATATGAGGACGTGCACGGCCTTGGCCATAGCCGGAGGTGCCTCCGCGACGGCGTCGACAGCGCCGGCAGCGGCGGCGGCCGGAGGTGGGCTGCAGAGAGGATCCATGGGTATCTCCACGGACATGGCGGGTGGAGTTGGATGGGATTCTTGTGATCTTTTTGTTCGGATGATTCGCAGTTGAGGTGTAGAGTGATTTGGCACTGATCGATGCTGAAGTGTTTTGAGTATATGAGATATATCTGCAAGTAAATAAACTGGTCTTTCGGTCAAGGCCTTTGTCACTGAACTGAAGGGAAGCTTCGCGGTGAGTTGCTCAAGCTGTCTGGCACGTGATAGTGTATTATTGCTCCTGCCGTCCAGTGCAATTTGAGACTTTTTTTCCGGATTTAGCGCTAATGCGATCGGTAATGACAGAAGTAGTGTCTGTCATAAAGAATTTATAGATTTGGCCACCGCGCAGAGACACGTCCCGGCTCACATGCAGCCTCTACCGCACGGGCTGCCGTGCAGTGGAGCCAAAACCGCACGGCCACTGTGTGGTGGCCTGTTCTCCCGCACGGTCATCATGCAGTGGTCATTGTTTATCATAATTAGCCATATTAATTTGTATTAATTTTTTATAATTAGTGAATTTATTTAGGTGTACTGTTTATAAGAATTTTTAAATATAGCAAATAAGCTTTAAAACTTATGAAACCTTGCGACATAGTGTTATTGATTGTGTATTTTTCTCATAATTTTATCTATTCCGTATTTTACTCAAAAATTAATAAAATTAAACTATTTATAGGAATTTTTTAATATAGAAAATGGGCTCTAAAAATTATAACATTTTTTGAAGAATCCTTACACAGTGGACTCGATTGTGTATTTTTTAGAATTTTATATTTTGTAAAATTATCTCAAAAATTAAGGGTTTAAGAATCAAACATTAGGATTTTAGGTTTTGAAAACTAGAGTTTTATGATTTCATGTGACTTGGAATGTAAAACATTTAGTGTCACATGACTACTTTAGGTAAGAACACTCATTTATAGGTGAGAGTATATCATGCCTAGTTACACCAACCAAAAGACGAACACACGTGTGTGTTAAACGCCTAACCACCCATGGCCCTTGCCACATCATCACCCACTTTTTGTAGATATATAGATGTTGATGTCATATTTTGATGTTGTTGTTATAAGGTATCAGTAATTTGTTATAGTATAATTCAGGTATACTCCTTGTTCTGTTGTAGAGATATAGCAATACAAAATCGCATAACATGGGATCCAATGTGGATCCTCCTGACGCAGTGTACTTGCTTGCGTAAGATTTTCATAATTCTATTTGTTCTGAATTTGACTGTAAAATTTATTTAAGTATATTGTTTGTAGAAACTTTTTACTATAGAAAATGAGCTCCTCATGTTCCCTCCCGTCAAATCCCATCACATCCATCAGTTGGTCCAGAGAGTTGCATAACACAGGATACAATATGGCTCTCTTGTCTGAGCCATAACTCTCTACTCGCTATGGCTGCATCCGCGTGTGTCTGGAAGTTTTGCGTCGAGCATATCCCATGGGATACGTCAGCCAGTTCGGAGAGTGCGTGTCGGATCGAAGGGGGTACAGAGACTATTGAGTATGTTGAGTGGGCAGAGGTGTACCCATCAGCTGAGTCTAGTAAGGGCCCATGGCATCCTGTTGAGGCATGTCGTACAAATATCGACAATGAAACGGCTAGAGGTCGCAAGTGTCTTACGGTGTCTCATGCTGTGAAGTGTTGTGACGATCGATCGAGTGGTGAAGGCTCTCTTTGTGCGTCACCTACTCCGGGCGCTCCACCTAAAATCCTAATTTTTGAGACCTAAACCCTTAATTTTTGAGATAATTTTACAAAATATAAAATTATACAAAAATTATACAATCAAGTCCACTATGTAAGGATCCTTCAAAAAAATTATAATTTTTGGAGCCCATTTTCTATATTAAAAAATTCCTACAAATAGTATAATTATATGAATTTTTTAGTAAAATTCGGAATGGATAAAATTATGAAAAATATACAACCAAGTACATTGTGTTGGGAGGCTCCATAAAAATAAATTTGCTAATTAGGAATAAATTAGCATAAATCAATATGGCTAATTGCAATGAATAGTGACCACCGCACGGTGGCCGTGCGGGATAGGAGGCCACCGCACGGTGGCCATGCGGGACTGGGCAGCACCACACGGTGGCCGTGTGATTTTGTCTCTACCGCACAGTGACCGTGCGGTAGGGGGTGCGTGTTGGCTGGGAGGCATCTCCACATGGCGGCGGTGTGGACTTCGGTGCCAAATCTATAAATTCTTCATGGCAGGCACTACATCTGTAATTATTGATCGCGATAGCACTAAATCGGCATAAAAAGTCAATTTGTGCCAGATTGTGTGTTATAGGATCTTAGGATCCTCTACTTCTGTGGTCCTGTAGAACCATATAGAATTCAGCTCTAGGTAAGATTAAATTAGTTAGAACACTCTAGAATGTACAATAAGAACCATGTGAGAAGGTATAGAATATATATGTGATGGACAATTGGCACTTTTGTTGAGTTGGATTTGGGTTTTTGCAAAAGTTTCAGTTGATTCAAACTCAGTTTCAGAAGTTTAGACTTCTGTTTCAGAAAATTCAGAGTCTGATTGCTTGTTAGCTAGCCTGGTCACCGGTCGGCTAGCTTGGTCGCTGGTCGACTGGCTTGGGAGTTGGTCGTGTTGTTGGTTGGCTGAGTGTAGATCTGGTGGATTTGGAGTGTAGAGCTGTTCAATCTAGAGTTAGCTAGTTTGCTGGCCATGGAGAGACCAGATTGTTGGCTGGCTTTGACCATCTAGTCGATTGGTCATGTAAAGCCTAGTAAGAGTGTAAAGAGACCAGTAAGTGTGAAGACTAGTGAGGTGTGTTTAGTAGTTTGTGGGTGCACGGCATAGGAACTGTTGTGTGATTGTGTCGCATTGCATGATGCATTGTATTAACTAACATGAGTCAAGTGTATGTAACTTGTGCTCGATATGATTTCTTGGCCCTTAGATGTGCAAGTGGCTTGAAGAACGTTAGTGGTTGATGGCAATGGACTAGGACTAGGAGGGAATGATGAGGTTCGAGTGAGGCTGCATGACTCAAGAGGGAAGCATATAGAAGACAAGGATCATAAAAAAATGAGTTGGTGCATGAGGTGTGCCAAGTGATAAGGCGGTGCACATAGAGACAGTTTAGGTGAGTCCGAATACATGAAGATGTAATAGCTAGTCATTGGGCACTACGGACTATGTGTCAAAGCATGCAAAAATATTTTGAGATAAAGATGAAGACAAAGTCAATGGAAGGTGCACAAAAGCTTCGTCATGGGTATTTTTGTAGTTGGCCAAATACCAAATTAGTGCCTTGATTAAAACTGAGGTGCAGGGAGGCTCAAAGGAAAGTGATTTAGGTCAAGGAGAGATTATTTAGACAAGTGGATCAATCGCTAAAGGTGTTAGCGGGTTGAGTCTTATAGACGCTTTGAAAAGTATGTGTGAGTGTAAAACCCGTGTTAGTGCGGTTGACGGATTTTCTAAGTGCTTAGCAGATTGAGACCCAATAAGAGGTGCTGGTTATATGAGGGATGAGATGGGAGAGCTAGGGTGAAGGATTTGAGGGCTATTCCCATGTAGTTCCTTTCTCTCCCTCCTAAATCCTATGTGAGAAAAACTTGTAAGAGTATGGATGCTGCTTTGGGAGCATCTTTAATCATTCAGGTACTCATGAATCACTTCTCCTATTGGCAATAGATCAAGTCTTTGATCTACCTTTTTATTCTCTTGTTTCTTGCTTTGTTTTTCATGTTCCTAAACTAGAAGTTCAAAATCTTGATTTCACTAGTAATCCCAAAGCGTTGCCTAGATTATCTTGCAGGACATGTGGGAGTAGACCTGAAAGACCTTATGTCATAGATTTCCATGAGCAAGAAGTACTTTAGGTTTTAGGGTTTTTCCCATTTCTTGAGCTAGAAATTCGAGATCTTGATCTTGGAGGTTTTTGTTCAAATATTTGCTTGAATTACCTTACTGGAATATATGGGAGTTGGTCTGGAAGATCTCATACTATAGATCCCCATAAGTAAGAAGTAATTTGAATTTAGGATTTTGTCCTTTCATGACCAAACGTGCTCTTATTCTCAAATTGATGGAACCTAGTCCAAGAAACTTGTGATTATTGACTGGTTTAGGTTCCTAACATCATAAGCAAGCTATGTTTCAAATTTAAGACTATTTGGTGAAGAATTGAAGATTTGGCAAAGATTTTGGTCTTGACCATGTTGCTGACTTTGCTGAATTTTGGTTGATTTTAGTGTCTAGCTTAGTTCTTGGCTAGAGTAGGTGGTGCAATATGATCTTGTCTTTCATAGCCATTGGATTGAAAGATTATGAATACCAAAGAATAAATTTGAGAACCAGTCATTCACCCATCTGATTACCGACATCGGTCCTACACACAGAGGTCTTTGCGATGCAATCCAATCACCGTTCTATGATTCGACCCTACAAAATAATCGTGTTGGCATGAAAATGGTCCTAGATAGGTCTGAAATTTATACTTTTCCAGTTAACTTGGCCCATCTGTCAGCTCTCCACCCCTCTAACTACTCTCTTTCTGCATTCCCTCGTCATCTCGATCCAGTGCCTCCCCCACCTTCATGCCCTCCTCTCGCATCTCCCCCACATACGCTGCACTAGTCCTCCCACCCCTTCGCCACCGTAATCAACTTCATGCTTACTGCCATCGGCTCGGCCAGATCTGGCACACCAGTGTCTGAACCCAATTAGGCTCGGCCAAATATAGCTGCCAGCCGGCTGGATCCAATCGGATCTCATGCCCTTCGGTCCTCATCGCCAAGTCGATCGCCTGGCCGTGGTTGTGCCACCACGTGCCTCCCCCAAACCGCGCGGATAGCGGATAGCTTCGCTCCAACAGCGCTCACGGTTGTCGTATCGTGCCTTGTTTCATGTGCACCATGGGCGCTTCATGGAACGGAGACATGTGATTTTCCTTGTTTCGTGTGCACGATGGGCGCTTTATGGAACAGTGACATGTGCTTTCTCTCTTCTCTCTTTAGGATTTTACCGATACGGTATAGCTCATGTATCGGTTGAAGTAGCGCTGCTAGAGATGCCCTGAAATAAAGCAATGCTACACACGCTAACACGCGTAAGAACGTAACAGATGGAGGGGCCATTCATTTCCTGCCAACTGGAACACGGATGGATTGATGGGCGCCTCAGTTTTTCTGACGTAGACGGCTCACGTCATAGGTAATCGGCTATACGTCATAGACCAGAGAGTACTAGTTGCTGCAAGCAACATTGGCGACGAGACGTATTGGCCAGCTAGCAATGCAATGCACGTGCTGCAGCCTACAGCTTGGAAGAGGACGCCCAATAGAAAAGAAGGAACAAACGACGAGTTCAACTCACCGCTGCTTTGATGGGACGAGGCGGAAGCGAAGATCACTTGTATTTTGCAAGCCGATGGTTAATGCAGGCTTGTCCTGATGCTTGGCGAGAGAGAGGCCTGGCCTTATGTTGTGGTCCAAATTGTTACACCGCAGTTACTAATCAAAAAGTAAAAGTGTCTAATATATAGATGTTTGTTCCAGACAGACACCTTTTATGCCACCTTTTGATCATCTATAAATCTCAATGTACAGAATAACAATGATTAATGAGAAGCAATCTTTTCTCTCAAACACTTGTCTCAAACTCATGCAATACGTTATCAGCACACGCATGCATACACACAAGTGAAACAGGGAAGAACACAAAGGTAATGGCACTATGTCCTCTACATGAATCAACAAGACGAGGGGAGGGGGAGGGAGCCCGGCGCGGCGCGGCACGGCGCACGGCCCGGTGCGGCCGGTGTGACACGGCGCGCGGCCCAGCGTGGCCGGTGTGGCCCGACGCGGCCCGTGGTGGCGGCAGCGCGGCACGGTCGGCCCGGCCCGACACGGCGGCGGCTCGGCGCGGCGACGCCCGAAGCGGCGCCCGCGGCCGGCGACTCCCGAGACCGCAACGCCCGCAACCTGCGCTCGGCGCCAAGGGGCAGCGGTGGCGCTCGGCATGGCGCGGCGGCGTACGACCGACTCGGCCAGCCCGGCGCAGACGGCGAGACGTGGCCGGCGCAGCCCGGCATGGCGCGGCGGCGTGCGGCCGACTCGGCCGACCCGGCGCGGCGGCGCAACCCGGCACGCGCGGTGGAGTGGCCCGTCCCGGCCGGTGGCGGCGCCCGTGGCCGGCGGAGGCGGCGGCGCCAAAGGCCCAGGCGGCGGCGGCTCCCAAATGGGCAATGGTGGCTAGGGTTAGGGAAACCCTAACCCACCTCCTTTTTTATATGGCTGCCCCAAATGGGCTTTTAGCCCAATAACCTCCCACCATCCCACATGGGCCAAAAGGCCGAATGGGCTCCAGCCCAAGTTTTCAGAATTTTGCATTTCCCCCTCTAGTTCATGGAAAATGCAGAATTTTTTTAAATAAATTTGTATTGTAGTATTTGCAGTATAGTCCTTGTGCTTGTTATAAATTAGCATTTCAGTCCCTACAGGACCTGAAAATTATGTAAATATTTAAATAAATGTGCAACCACATTTATATAATTTTTACATATGTAGGATTTCTACTTTATTGCAATTTACTTACAATATAAATTGCGACCATATTTAAATTTGCTATTGCTAGCAAATTTAAAATTAAAAATTCCCATTTAGTGAGTACCATTGTACTTAATAAATTGGAATTTTTGCAAAATATTATACCTACAATACATACCATAATTAAAATTTATGGCACTTTGCTACATTTATTTGTATGCTATGCCATACAATAAATTGGTGTTCACCACCAATATGTGATTACACGGTATTATAAATATAACCACATGTTATATTTAATTTGGGTATATATATATATATATTCATTCGGATTACAATACTCATAATGTTTTCCACATACTTTGCATTTTATTACAACATTACCATACACATTAATTTACCTCATGTAAATTAATTATTTATGGTGTACTTTTCATGTAGGTTTTAAATGGCTACCAAAGATTTTGAGCCCCTCGCTCTCGATGGTACCAACTACCCTACATGGGCTATGGACCTCAAAATCAACCTAACCACACGTGGGTTGCAAAGGGTGATATTTGATCCTCCAGATGATCAAATTCCTCCGGATATTGTGAAATAATCCGTTTTGAGCATAATACGGAATCACATACATCCGGATATGAAGGCTGAATATCTGTATGAGGAGAATTCACTTACATTATGGTTAGCCCTCAAAAATAGATATGAACAGCAGAGAGCTGTTATCTTACCTGAGGCTAATCATGAATGGGCACATCTTAGACTCCAAGATTTCAAATCTGTTGGAGACTATAACCATGCCCTTCATACTATTTACTCCAAATTGCGTTTTTATGAAAAGGAACCCACGGATGCAGACAAAATAGAGAAGACACTCTCGACTATGCTTCCATCTGACAAGGTCCTACAGTAGCAATGGCGTGTTGCAAATTACCAAACTTATTTTGATCTTATGCATACTATGCTTCAGGTAGAGAAGCATGCTGAACTTCTTTTAAAGAATAATCAGCAACGTCCCATTGGGGCTGCTCCACTTACTGAAGTTTATGCTAATCAAAATAACAAGTTCAGTGGTTCAAAAGACCACTCAAAGAACTTTAAAGGTAAACACAAACGCAACAAGAAGCAAAACCAACTGGATTCAAGAAAGGTAAGGGTAATTCTGGTAAGAGAATTGACAAAACTGAAATTTATCAAAAATGTGGTTGCTACAACCATCCTACCAAGAAATGCCGCACCCCGAAGCATCTTGTGAACCTCTACCTCTAGTCTTTGGCTCAAGGCAAGAATGCTCAAGAGAAGAGATTTGAAGCACACTTCAATCTCACATCCAACAATGATGAAGCCAGATGTTCTCAAAAGTTCCTTCAAGGACTCAAAAACACATGTGCTTCTACACAGAAGGATGATCTCATGTGCACCGAGGACACACTTGAAGAATTTCATTTTCAAGACATGTTTGGAGATCTCAGTTACACTCCTAGTTCCATAGCTAATAAGTACTATAATGTTGTAATATAAATAATGTTGTCATCTATATTGTAAGCTTGTATGCTACAATCATATATCGAACATATTCGGTATTGTAAAATAAAGTTTGTATGTATTCTATATACTAATATAAGAATTTCATTAAATTCTTCTTTTGTGTATATAGATTTTTGGAGTCGATCCAATGGAGGAGAAATTATGCCTTGTGGATAGTGGTACCACAAACTATATACTTAGGGACACAAAATATTTCCTAACTCTTACTAGGAGGAAAGGAAATATTTTAACCATCGCTGGACGCGATGCAACAATAGTAGGCTCTGGTCGCACCTCTATCACTCTCCCTCGGATACACAATTGAAAATTGAGGATGCACTCATGTATCCCGATTCAACACGTACCCTACTTAGTTACAGAGATATCCGTCAGAATGGTTTTCATGTTGAAACCCAAAATGACAACAAAGAGGAATATCTCCTCTTAACCAAACACAACGGATATGGCAAACAAATACTAGAAAAACTTCCATCTTTAAACTCCGGATTGTACTATACATACATCAAACCCGTTTAACATATTGCGTACAAAGTAATTTTTCAAAACACTAACACATTCCAAATATGGCATGATCGCCTTGGCCACCCAAGCATTGGAATGATGAGAAAAATTATTAGCAATTCAATTGGTCATACATACCACAAAACAAAATTTCCGGAATCCTCAGATTTTGTGTGCACTTCCTGTGCCACCGGAAAATTGATTTTAAGACCCTCTTATCTTAAAATCAGAGCTGAACCACTTAAATTCCTTGAACGCATTTAAGGAGATATATGTGGTTCTATACAACCATTATGTGGACCGTTCAGATACTTCATGGTTCTCATTGACGCATCTACTAGATGATCACATGTGTGTCTTTTATCCACACGAAACCATGCATTTGCTAAGTTAATTGGTCAAATTATCCAATTACGAGCACATTATCCTGAATATCGAATTCAATCAATTCGAATGGACAATGCTGCTGAATTTTCATCTCATGCCTTCAATGACTATTGTATGGCTCTTGGGATACAAGTTCAACACTCTGTTTCATATGTCCATACACAAAATGGTTTAGCAGAATCTCTTATCAAGAGAATAAAGCTCATTGCAAGACCATTACTACAGAATTGCAACTTACCAACATCATGTTGGGGTCATGCAGTTTTACACGCTGCTGACTTAATCCAATTGCGTCCAACTGCATATCATAGCACTTCCCCGCTACAATTAGTACGTGGCAATCCACCAGATATTTCCCATCTGCGAAAGTTCGGCTGCGCTACATACGTACCGATCTCACCATCACAGCGTACCTCAATGGGACCGCACAGAAAACTTGAGATCTATGTTGGGTATAAATCTCCGTCAATTATAAAATACCTCGAGCCCCTAACAGGGGACCTGTTTACGGGCCAGTACGCTGATTGCATATTCAATTAGGAACATTTCCCGGCATTAGGGGGAGACAACAAGTACCAAACTAAATGCCAGAAAATTGATTAGAATGTACAAGGCATTCCTGCCTCAGACCCACGTACCAGAAAGACTGAACTTCAAGTTCAGAAAATCATTCATTTGCAAAACATTGCAAATAATCTGCCAGATGCATTTACTGATTATAAGGGTGTCACAAAATCCTATAATCCTGCCAAAAATGTACCTGAAAGAGTGGAGGTATCGCAAAATACCACTCAGTTCAAAATAAGAGGGGGAGAAGTACGGTACAAATGACGGATACAACTTCTAACAAGCGACAAAGGAAACAAAAGAATATAAATGCAGATCAACCTCATGTTGATAGACACTAAAAGATCCTTGACCCTAGATCAACAGTGCACTCAAATACTGATCCTGGGACATCAGAATATCCCGACTCAAATGTTTTGGGAAATAACATTGAGTCACCAGGGGTCCAAGAAATTTCCACTAACTATACTGATTCTGGAGAATCATATAATCGTAAGACTACACTTGTCGACATTTATTTCTCCACAACAATTGCAAATAACCTTCAAAATGATCCAGATCCTAAGACCATGGCAGAGTGCAAATAGCGCTCGGACTGGAATCAATGGAAGGATGCAATTCAAACGGAGTTAGCCTCGCTCAAGAAAAGAAATGTATTCACCAATGTGATACATACACCTCCCAAAGTATTCCCTGTCGGTTTCAAATGGGTTTTCGTCTGCAAACGGAATGAAAACAATGATGTAGTGAGATACAAAGCAAGGCTTGTAGCACAAGGGTTCACGCAGAGACCCGGCATTGATTACAATGAAACTTATTCTCCAATAATGAGTGGAATAACATTCCGATACCTAATCTCATTGGCAGTTAAAAATCATCTATCTTTTCAGTTGATAGATGTAGTGACTGCATATCTTTATGGGTCACTTGATTCGGAAATATACATGAAAGTTCCTGATGGAATTTCAATTCCGAATCCAAACGCAAATCGCAATATGTATTGTGTAAAATTGAACAAGTCTTTATACGGCTTGAAACAGTCGGGTAGAATGTGGTACAACCGACTAAGTGAGTTCCTAACCAAAAAGGGATACTCCAACAATGATGATTGCCCATGCGTATTCATCAAAAGATCCTCAACATGATTTTTTATTATATCTGTGTATGTTGATGATCTTAATATCATTGGTAACACACAGGATATAGATGAAGCACGTAATCATCTTATGTCGGAATTTGAAATGAAGGATTTGGGTAAAATCAAATTTTGCTTAGGTATACAATTTGAGCACCTTCATACAGGCATCCTAGTGCATCAATCAGCCTATGTCCAGAAAATATTGGAGAAATTCAATATGGACAAAGCATATCCATCGAAAACCCCCATGGTTGTTCGATCTCTAGACAGGGACAAAGATCCATTTAGACCCCGAGATGACAATGAAGAGCTATTGGGACCCGAGGTTCCATATCTCAGTGCCATCGAAGCGCTTATGTACCTTGCAAATTGCACCCGGCCAGATATTGCATTTGCAGTAAATCTACTTACTAGATATAGCGTTGCTTCAACCAAGAGACATTGGATAGGAGTGAAGCATATCCTTAGGTATCTTCAAGGCACTAAAGATCTCGGTCTATTCTTCCAGAAGAATAAAAATGTGGATTTAATAGGATATACAGATGCTAGCTATTTATCAGATCCCCATAATGCCATATTTCAAACAGGTTTTGTATTTTTACACGGTGGAACAACCATCTCTTGGAAGTCTTCAAAACAGACTCTAGTGGCTACATCCACTAATCATTCTGAAATAATTTCATTATATGAAGCATCACGTGAATGTGTATGGCTTCGCAGAATGATTAACCACATACAACAATCATGTGGTATAGGTGCTATTACATCACCTACCATTATCTACGAAGATAATGCGGTTTGCGTTGTTCAAATGCAAACGGGTTACATAAAGAGCAATATCACAAAACATATTGCACCTAAACTATTTTACCCACATGAATTGCAAGAGAGTGGGGAAATAAATATTCTGCAAACTAAGTCTTGTGATAATCTAGCAGACTTATTCACTAAGTCATTACCAACTTCCACATTCCAAAATTTTGTTCATGGAATTGGTATGCGAAGACTACGTGATTTGCAAATGTCAGGGGGAGAAATCTCCTAAGATTTGACCCGTTCAAATATAAATATTGTACTCTTTTTTTTTCCTTTATGAGTTTTCCCTCTAAGGTTTCTTATCAAGGTTTTTAATGAGGCAATATGACAACGTAATCATAAATATATCTCTATTTTCCCATAGGGGTTTTAAAGAGATATAATCAAATATATGCCATATCATTTTCTCCTTAAAATTTTCCCACTGGGTTTTAAAGGAATTTTTCATGGCATATCTATTCTATTGGTTCTCCTCATATTTTTCCCTACAGGATTTTGGAGGAGTTTATCAAGATAATGAATCAAGGTGATCATGTGGAGACACATTGGTCAAGGGGGAGTGTTACAAAGCAGTTACTAATCAAAAAGTAAAAGTGCCCAATGTATAGATGTCTGTTCCAGACAGACACCTTTTATGCCACCTTTTGATCATCTATAAATCTCAATGTACAGAATAACAATGATTAATGAGAAGCAATATTTTCTCTCAAACACTTGTCTCAAACTCTTGCAATACAAATTACAGTCCAGTTTTGTAGGCTTAGGTGTCGTTCATTTCAGTTTCAACTTCTGGTTTCTGGTTTATTTTTTACTATTCATAAATTTCGTTTTTTCTAAACTTTTTTGTTGGTTCTTTTTCCCGTATTCATTTGAGTTGTCCGTGATGAGCTAGCATATTTTTTCTATTTTTAAATTTTTTAGATTTAATTACACCAAATAAGCCACCTTCAGCTACAGTGCAATTTCAGCCATAAGCCACAGCTTTTCAGTCTAACCGAGCAGGGCCTAATCGGAGGCTTATCGACTATTTAAGACAAACCTTTGCAGCCCATCCCTATTCCTCAAAGCCCACATATGCTATAGTTCCACATGGCTGACAACCAGTTACTGTATTTTTACCTTTTTCCCTATCTGGTGCTAATGCTATTTTGATGCTAAGATGCTAATAGCGATATAGATCGTTCGATTTAAACTATGTGACTCAGATAAAGATGAGTAAAAACCCTATCCCACTAAAATATTTTTATAGAAAATCTTCCATGATCCACCGCCGCCTCACAAAAGCCATTAGCACTTGTTCTTCAGTTTGACGATCTTCTCAAGCAAGCAAATACCGACTTGTTCTGTACTGAGTTCATCAGAAGACTATATTTACGTATGTTTCCTTCTCACTTAAATATATTGCCTACTTGTTCTGCCACTACTACAGAAAGCCTCATAATAGACGCCTCATCACAGACGGTTTTGTGAAACCGTCTCTGATGAACACTATTACAGACGGTTGTAATTAGGAGGCCGTCTGTGGTATTTGTGGCGGGAAAATGGATTATCACAGGCGGTTATTACCGAAGTATCACAGACGGTCTGTATTAAAAACCGTCTGTGATAATCCCAGACGGTTCTGTGATAAAAAACCGTCTGTGATAAGCTAGTTATCACAGACGGTTTTTAACTAAAACCCGTCTGTGATAATTCACAGACGGTTTTTAGTTAAAAACCGTCTGTGATAATGGCTAAGGCATTTATTGCGCTGCTCAGACCGCATCTGTCTTCATTTCGATCCAGATCTAGCCACTGCTGTGCACTTTTTCACTCGGGAGGAAGCTAGGCGATTTCAGGCCAGTTAATTTGGTGGGAAGAGGCAGAGATTGAGCTTTGAATATTCAGTCTTTCCTGGTTGCTCTAGATATGGTTAGTAATGTAAGTTATTTTTTCTTTAATTGCATTACAATTTAGGTCTAAGTAATCCATTAGTGGTTATTGAAGATGGTTAATTTGCAAAATTGTTGGTTATATAATAGCTGTTGTGTTTGTAATATGAATTGAGCTAGCAAATTAAGTCTCAATATAATAAATGCGGCCGATATATATGTAGTTATAATTAGTTAATCTAGATTTTAATACTAAGTTGTTATATATGTACGTAACGTAGGACCGAAGCTGGATGTATGTCGCGAGCCGTGTGAGTGAAGAGTACATTAATGGCGTTTCTGCTTTTATAAGAGCCGCCGAGGAGGATATGTTGAATAAGGGGGTGGAATATATGTGCTGTCCATGCACTGACTGCGAGAATTTGAAGATGTTTAAGAACCGAGGGCAAATTGTAGCGCACTTGATTCGGAGGGGTTTCAAAAAGGATTATACGTGTTGGACCAGTCATGGCGAAGTGAATGATCATATGCCGCCGGATGACATCGTCGGTGAAGTGAATGATATGCCCCCGGATGACATTGCCGGCGAAGTGAATGATATGCCCCCGGATGACATCGCCGGTGAAGTGAATGACATGCCGCCGGTTGATGTCGATTGTAGCTCGGATTCGGATAGGTTGCACGATGATAATCTGGATCAAATGCTTCGCGATGTAGAAGAGAACTATGATGAGAGAGAGTATGTTAAATTTCGTGGCTTGATGGAGGACTCAGAGAAACCTTTGTACACGAGCTGCAAGTACACGAGGTTGTCGGCCGTGCTTGAACTGTTGAAATTGAAGGCAAGCAACGGTTGGTCCGACAAGAGTTTCACGGCGCTGCTAGGTCTTTTAGCGGACATGCTTCCGGAGGGAAATGAGTTGCCTAAAACCACGTATAAAGCCAAGAAGGTTCTTTGTCCGTTGGGAATGGAAGTAGAAAGAATACATGCATGCCCGAACGACTGTATCCTCTACCGTAAAGAGTATGCAAACATGCATGTATGTCCGGTGTGCAACGCATCCCGATACAAACGTAACAATCAATCAGAAGATGGCGAGGGAACAGAGGCGAAGAAAGGACCTCCTGCTAAGGTGGCATGGTATTTTCCTATAATTCCCCGTTTGAAAAGGTTTTTTGCAAATCCAAAGGAGGCAAAACTGCTTCGTTGGCACTCGGAGGAGCGCAAGAAGGATGGAATGATAAGACACCTTGCTGATTCCGCGCAGTGGAGAAACATCGATAGGAGTTTTGCAGAGTTCGGTGCAGAACCAAGGAATATAAGGTTTGGACTGAGTACAGATGGAATGAATCCTTTCAGTAGCATGAGCAGCCGACACAGCACATGGCCCGTGACTCTCTGCATCTATTACTTTCCTCCTTGGTTGTGTATGAAGCGAAAGTACATTTTGCTGTCGATACTTATCCAAGGACCAAAACAACCTGGAATGATATCGATGTGTTCCTAGCACCGTTGGTGGAAGATCTAAAAGTACTGTGGAACGAAGGGGTACAGGTATGAGATGCATACAAACGAGAGAACTTCACTCTGCGCTCCTTATTGTTCTGCACCATAAATGATTATCCTGCCCTTGGTAACCTATCAGGCCATAGTACAAAAGGTGCCAAAGTTTGTACTCACTGTTTAGATGGTACCGAGAGTGTGTGGCTGAGACACTCACGCAAAACCGTCTACATGCGTCACCGCCGGTTCCTTCGGAGGGCTCACCCATACCGCAAGATGAAGCAACAATTTGACGGAGAGAAGGAAAACGGTTCAGCTCCAAGGCATTTAAGAGGACACGAGGTTTATGATATGGTTAAGGATTTAGATGTTGTCCTCGGAAAGGGACGTAAATTGAGGGCTCATGAGAAGAACACCTGGAAGAAGAGATCAATATTTTGGGACTTACCTTATTGGGAATACCTAGATGTTCGGCACTGCATCGACGTCATACACGTAGAAAAGAATGTGTGCGACAGCTTGATTGGTCTCTTACTGAACATCCGTGATAAAACAAAGGACGGCGTCAACGCACGGCTTCACTTGGCTGACATAGACATCAGGCCTGAGTTAGCACCGACAAGCACTGATAATGGACGAACGTACCTTCCCCCTGCGTGTTACACTCTGTCCAAGGCTGAGAAAACAGAACTGTGCCAGTGCTTGCATGGTATCAAAGTGCCGTCTGGTTACTCCGGCAACGTGAAGAAACTTGTTTCGATGCAAGATTTGAAGTTAAATGGCATGAAGTCTCATGATTTTCATGTGCTGATGACACAGATGCTCCCTATTGCAATTAGAAATATTTTGCCGATCAAAGTCCGAGAGACAATCATGAGGCTATGTTATTTCTTTAACACAATTGCTCAGAAGGTCATCGATCCCGAAGGACTAGATGCTCTGCAGGACGAGGTGGTGATGACTCTATGTCACCTTGAAATGTATTTCCCTCCGTTTTTCGATATCATGGTCCATCTCATTGTTCACGTTGTGTGGGAGATAAAAATGTGCGGGCCCGTATTCCTACGTAGCATGTACCCATTTGAGAGATTCATGGGAATTCTCAAGTCCTACGTACGGAATCGTTCTCGGCCGGACGGCAGCATCGTCGAAGGTTATGCAAGCGAAGAGGTCATTGAGTTTTGTGTCGATTATATGGCTCAGATTCAACCGATAGGTGTCCCTCAATCTCGTCATGAGGGGAGGCTGAAGGGTCTGTGATATTGGCTGTTGATCATGAATGACTATAGTCGGGCATAGGCTTATCACAGACGGTTCTAAACTTGGAACCGTCTGTGATATTAATATCACAGACGGTTCTAAGTTTAGAACCGTCTGTGATAAGCCTACTATCTCAGACGGTTCTAAACGTAGAACCGTCTGAGATAGTATGCTTATTACAGACGGTTCTAAACTTAGAACCGTCTGTGATAGTCTTATCACAGACGGTTCCAAGTTTAGAACCGTCTGTAATAATCCGCTATATATACTCGTGTCTAGGGTTTTCCGTGTATTCTGCAGTTATTCTAATATCTAAATCCCGATCTGCCTCCCCCGAGCCCTCGCCGCCGCCTCCCTCGAGCCCTCGCCGGCCGCCTCACTCGAGCCCTCCCCGGCCGCCTCACTCGAGCCCGTCGTCGCCGCCGCCTCCCCGAGCCCGTTGTCGCCGCCGCCTCCCCGAGCCCGGGGCTTCCTCCTCCTCCGTCGCCGCCGCCTCCTCCTACGTCGCCGCCGCCGCCTCCTCCTCCTCCGTCGCCGCCGCCGCCTCCTCCTCCTCCTCCGTCGTCGTCACCTCCTCCTCCGTCACCAAAACCCTAAGGTCATCAAATCCCTCCCCGAGCTTCATGCTTACTGTTAGGGTTTAGGGTTGATGCTTGATACTTCATACTGAGTGTTAGGGTTTAGGGCTTACTATTATATGCTTACTGTTATGTATATGGTTAGTTGCATTCATGTATATTCAAGTTTGTTAATCTTCCATATACTGAGATTGCCTGTGGGATTTACAGTTGCTCGATGATGATAAATTCATATACTGAGATTGGTTCATTCGGTCTTTGAGCTCTAATAGCTGTTATATACAATCTTCCATATACTGAGATTGCCTATGGGATTTACAGTTATGGCATGTTATTAAATTCATCTGTTAGGATTTCATCTTGACAAGTTAAAAGTTAACTTCTGTCTGAGTATATGCATGCTGAATATATCTTGATCTTGAGATTGTAGAGTTTGTATCTAGAGCTCAAAAGACTGAATTCATTATTTGGCATAACCAATCAAGGAAGAGTATATGATTTAGTAGCGGGACGGCCAAGATTAATCTTGTGCAACCCTACAATTTGAGAGCACATATTCATGTTGAGACTGTTATTGATTCTATTATTTGGTTTATAGTATTAGCAACTAAAGTAGGTGCTAAGATAGGCACATCACCCCCTCTTTATGTCCATATTACCCCCTCCCTTCTCCCCCTCCCTTCTACTCCTCTCTTCCAATTCAATATGATTACATTCTCATCTTATCTTAATAGACCCACAAAATGAGCAACATGTCACCCGCGCATTCTTCAGCATCATCGCCGGAGGCGTCCGCTCCAACATCAAGACGCCAAGGAAGAGGGCTATCAAAGAAGCCTCAGAGCCGACAGACCATCACAGCGGTAAACGCAGCTGGGGTCCCTATCCTTCCTAAGCAAGCGGTAAACGCATTCCGAACCATGGTCGGAATAGTTGCACGAGAACGAATTGAGATCACATACAATTCGTGGAAGAACGTGCCTGACACTCGGAAACGTGAGCTGTGGACCGAAATTTTGGCATCGTTCGAGTTCCCAAAAGAACACTTACACGCTGTGGAACGACAAACCTACCAAGCGGCGTGCAAAGCATGGAAGAACTTCAAGAGCACGCTTGTCAAGAAATACGTGGAGACGGACGAAACGCCTTTCACTACATACCCATTCCTGGAACCACAATGGGAAGAGTTCAAGGCGATGAAAACGACCAAAGATTTCAAAAGTACAAGTGTGGCGCACAAGGCCCTCCAGGCAAAAAACACGCACCCCCACAGACTTGGCACAGCTGGGTATGCGGGTAAAATCCCGCAATGGAGGTTGGAGGATGAGCTGGCAGCTGCAGAGGACATCGCCCTGCCGTTTTCCAATATCCCGGATGACCGCGCTAAAATTGGCTTAGAGCAAGGTCATCTACAATGACATCGGGGGACGTCTCCTTTCGAAACCCTGCAGACCAGCAAGTGTCCCAGCGCCTGGTAATATATCGATCGAACTACGTAGCTTGTAATTACTCCACAACTTCGTACGAATTGAAATGACATGTCGTGCTCTTGCAGGAAGAGCTGAGTTTTCAATCTACCGAGGGATCATTCCAGGGAACAAGGGAGAATGATATGCTCTCCATGGCCCTGGGAAACAAGGAGCACCCGGGCCCTACGAGAGGCCTTGGGCTTTACGTTCCATGGAAACATGGTTTCCAAGATGACTCCGACATGTATCGGCGCAGGAAGAGAAACAAAGGTGAGCGTGACGCACAGCTACGAGAAGAGATCAAGACATCTCTTAAAGAGGAGCTACTGGGTTCGATGGCTGATATAATCAGAGATGAGGTGCGGAAACAGACAGAAAGTCAGCAGGCCGCCACCGCCGCTGCTGCGCTAGCTAGCCCAAACAACCGTCCGAGTAGCTGCGCGTCCAATCCGACGCAAATCCAGTCCAAATTTCCTGTGGATGACATCCAGGTAATAATTATTACCTCTCGAATGCTTGCTCCATTGGTAGGCCTATTCGAGTAGCTAATTTTGTATCGTTATGTAGGAGCCTACGAATTGCAAGCTCCAAGTGAGATATGGCTCCGTTCCCTTGTACGCTGCTTGGGGCCAGGTATATTCGTCTGGTATCGGGGCCATGGTGCACGGTCAAGCTTTAGCGCCAGGCTTCGCAAAAGTTAATGTGGATGGTGTGCATGTCAATTTTGAGGTGGTCCCGCTACCGAAGCCCCCCAACGACGAGATCATGATTCTAGGACAGGCCATCGGAACATTCATCCAGTGGCCCAAAAGCGACATCTCCCTGGAGTCTTCTTCACCGGTGGCAGGACCAGAGCAACATGCACTGGTTCCATCTCCATTACAACACCAGTCGGTTCCACCACCAGATACTGCACCGGTGCTATCTCCACTGGTCATACTCTCGCCAGAGCAACTTGCACTGGTGCCATCTCCATTACAAGACCAGTCGGTTCCACCACCGGATACTGCACCGGTGCTATCTCCACGGGTCCTATTCTCGCCAGAGCAACTTGCACCGCTGCTGCCGACTGCCGTTAAGTTAGCCTATAGCCGAAGCAGCAAGGCCAGCAAGGGCAAAGCAAAGAAGACCAATGATGATATTGCGTACCTACCTTTGGCCCGCAAATTCGTGCTTGGTCAGCTGTTGCTCGAGGAAAAATACCTCCGAAAGCTACCATATAGTTGCACGCAATTGCACATGTGGTATATTCAGCAGTCCAATAAGCTAGAGGCAGAACGGACTTCAAGTATCAGTGTCAAATTCACCGAAGAAGATTTACACCACAGTTTTCAAGAGTGTATGTTCGTGGTCGCCTTTGAGGATTTATTCGATCTGTTCACGTTCAACGCTCTTGACGTCTCAATCATTCGATGCTGGACGCTGTAAGTGTGTACAATCACAGTCTGCGTTAATGTCATACCGATAAATGCCATATCTAATTTTTTGCTTTCGTGTGTATATATATAGACACATGCTGATTAAAGCTAGATCATCCAACTTATCAGTTGGTTTCTTGGACCCACAATTGGTCGCCAAGGAAACCATCGACCAGGATACACCCCTCGTCGAGAGGTACATTGCAGCAGGACTGCTACGTTGCGTCAAGAAGGATTATGTACTTATGCCCTTCCTTCAAAACTTTCATTGGATTTTAGTAGTAATTGTACCAAAATGGAACAAGGTATATTGCCTTGATTCCCTAAGTAAGAATAAAATGGACTTCACAGTTCTCAGCCAAGTAATCGATAGGTAAGCACATATTTCCCATACATATCTACATTGTACTTTCTTTCCTTCCGAATGATTAAGGTTAACTTTTTCGAATTACGTAGGGCGTTCGCCACCTACATTGAAAAGGGAGGTGACTCGAAGCGCGGGGCCAAATGCCTGCTGACACATGTTCGAGATTTTAAGGTATTCGCTATTTCACATTAATTAATCCTATGCAACAGTTGGTACTAATGCCTCTTGAACTAACACATTCCATTTTTTGCAGTGTCACCAGCAGGAGCCGGGCAACACATGTGGATACTACGTTTGCCAACATATGGAACTACTCCTCAATTCCTCGAGGCTCACCAATCGCAAGGTTTGTCACTCTTCCCATAATTACTTCATACTTAACACGTTACATATATACGCACATTGATATTCCTATCGACAGGCTGCGTCCATCCCGTCAACTGCATTGAAACAGCCTGTTCTTGGAGGGATTCGAGGAGAGTTGGCGTACTTTTTGCTGACTCAAGTCATAACGCCAGGAGGACGGTTCCACTGCGCACTATGATTTCTTATTGATCTTATCGCTAAGTGCAAATGCAGTGCACATCTTTTGTAAATGAGATGTGTTAATGGACATTATATTTCATTTCAATTCAATTAATCGATTTGCGAAATGGATGCATGCTTTATGTTTGTGAAATGAAGTGCGATGTCAATGGGATGTTTTATGTCTATGAAATGTATCTGAAAGGAAATGAGATGTGTGAATTGTATGTTTTTTGTCTGTGATTATCTGCTTGTTTCAGAGGGCATGGCTAGCATTTCCTGAGGCTAGCTATAAACAGAAATAGATTCTGCTGGGGGGGGGGGAGGAGTATCACAGACGGTTTTTCATTAAAAACCGTCTGTGATTATGCGATATCACAGACGGTTCGAAAACCGTCTGTGATAACTTAGATTATCACTGACCCATAATTTCAGACGGTTCAGAAAATCGTCTGTGATTACGATTTCGAACCGTCTGTGATGACCTTTTCTGTAGTAGTGTGCGGTACGTGTCTTAGCCGAGCAACCAGTGCTAGACATTCATAGACGGGATAATAAACGAGGTATATATGCTTAAGAAGTGGTATATAATATGTACTTGAACAGTAGTATTGAGTATACTCCCCCGTTAATATATACTTCGGAAGAAAATGGTATATGATATATATTTGAAACTCCCTTATTGATTTTCTTTTTCAAAAGGATATACTCCCTCGTTAATCAGTAGTATACATACCCCATTCTAGCATCGTCCATACACTCAATCCTTTCTAGTGATACTTTAAGTGGGATAGAGTTTCCACCTACCTCTATCTGAGCCACGCAATCTAGATCGGATGGTCCACATCGTTATTAACACCTTAGCACTGAAATAACCATTAGCACTAGATAGGCTCCCATGTACATACATACATACATACATACATACATACATACATACATACATACATAAGCCTTTTCTATACTCTTCTAGGAGTATATACTTTTGTACTTCTCTACCACTGATCTACTTTAAGATGGAAGCCGACTAAATGGGTTCTTCCGTATTGGATACCTCTGTTAGCATCCGAATGACCCAGTAAAAGAAGTGAAAATAATTTTTTTTAACTGCTGCATGCATGCACAATCAATTCGTGATTAGGTGGAACCACCCAATTCAAAAATTTAAATGCCAACAATACTGCTAGTTGAAGATAGGCCTGTTCTTTTTGGCTACGATTTGTAGCTTTTGGATGTGGTTTGTGATTTTTGGGCTGTTTGTACGAGAGATTACAGAGTAACAGAAACTCACATGTGACTTTTGCCAATATAAATGAAGTTGATACAGTATGTACTACAATTAACTAGTAGACTCTATCTTAAAAAGATACTCTGTTTAAAAACTAGTTACTGTAGAAAAGCTGAAAAGCAGCTTTTAGAAGCCGAAAAGAACAGGCCAAGTATCTACTGTAATGCGTCAATCAAATTAGTAATATGCTTTTAAAAGTATCTGGTTTGGGAGAACATAAATAGTAGCACATTTTTATCAAAATTAGTAGTATTCTTCACAAAGGAGTATATACATACTACAAGGTATAACATTCCGATAGCACAAAGTATGCTCTTTTCAAAAGGAGTATGAAAATCTTTAAGGAGTATATAATCACAAATTTGAGGTACATACGACATGAGAATTTATAGAATTATTTACCATACAAAAAGGAAAGTATATCTCTTTGCTACATCCTGAACCTGTATATATTTAGGATGTTGATAAACATCATCCGGATGTTTTCTTCATAACTATCATCCAAATTTGTGACCATTAGATTAAAGATCCAATGACCATAAATTCTCCCCCACCCCCTCCAAAAAAAATCTCTCCCTCCTCCAAAAAAAAAATTCTCCCCCCTCCAAAAAAGAGGCCGTTGGATCTCTAATCCAACGGTCTCAAATTTGGATGATTGTTAGGAAGAAAATATCCGGATGATGGCTAGACACACCCATGTATTTAAGTGCAAAAAACTGAAGAGGGATATCACCATCCATAGAAGTCTCTCAGTGATAATGCCTTGGAAACAAAATTTTGAGTCAAACGACAATGATTTTTATGTCCAATATGTAATAGGCATCGCTCAGATAACATAGAAATAAACTTGCTTCTTGTTTGCTTCTAGCATGGCATCGTTGCATGCTAAGCAACAGCCTAGCAACAAGACATCTACCAAGAGTTAAGAGTATGCTGCTACAGCTAGCAATACACAGTCCATTCCTTCCTAATTTGCTGATACTTCTTGCCACCATCAATATCCTGCTGGGTTTGGTAGTTCATAGAACAGGTGTCATGCATCTATTTTGATTTCTGACTATAGATTTTTGAGAGCCTGCGAGCATTTTGTAGGAGTATAACCGTCAACAAATAAGTAGCATCCTCATAAAAAAGCACGTTTCACAGGGCGACTATCAAATGCAAATGTCAAGGCAGCTCAAAAATAGTATAATCTAATTGCTGAGGTACTACAAGTTAAACCACTGTTAGCTATACAAACTAAAAGATGGGACAAAAGATGGCCTTTGGTGGCTATATTTTATTGGAAATTAGTGGTGGCAGTTGAAAATGCAGTGTTCGTACTATAAACAATGCAGTGTTCCTTATATTCATTCTACTAAAAGAATAGAATGGTTGCTTACAGACTAGTAGTATACTTCTTGTAATCACTATACTACACATATACACTACCTTTTGGAGTGACTAATCACCGAAAGAGCACCATAAAACTACCAAATACTAGCATTTAGATGCAGAGAGCATATCAATCAAGACAAAAATACAGGAAAGAAGTATACTCCATATCAAAAGGATTTACTGGAAAATAAACCTTCTAGTCGTGTGGCGTTGCCTCGCCGTAAATCCATATGGCGTATTTTCCTCTGCAGCCAGCCGTGTACCTTTTGATTGGACTCTAGTTTAATACTGCATACCTACTAGCAGTCTAGTAATGCTCGTGCTCCTAATCAGGAGCCACCTGCAATTGCAAAGAAAGTTATCAAGTCCAGGTGGCGCGGAAAGGAATTGGAGATCTAGATGGGTAGCAATGGTATTGGGTTGGGTTTCGGTGAGAGGAACTCGATGGTGCAGCCATCGAGAAGAGTTGAGATGAGGAGTTGCCGGAAGAAGGATCCACGGCGCTGCCTTTGAGAATTGAGAGGAGTTGCCGAAGGCGACCGCGCTCTGACGCTCCCACCGTCTACCAGGAATCACCGCTTTCTCTACAGAAAAAGAACTAATCATCATTGGAACAACAATTGGGAATCAATCTTTCAGAAAAAAATATACATTACATTTAATCCCTAGTCCAGTGCTTCCATGCATACATCATAGCACAGAACAAATTGCATGAGATCATCTGCATCTTGTCAAGATATAGAGGTGCCCAGTGTTAATAGATCGGTTCTCTAAATTTGCATGCGATAAGAAAAATTGGGGATAGCACACAAAACTGAGATATATCATGTTCTTTATCCAGCCACACGGAATCATACATTCATACCTCGTGCTCAGCCACCGGTGCCTCAAAGAGGTCCAACCTACATGCGTTAGGGAAAATTGGGGGTCAATCCTTCTTCAGAATCAAGAATCGATTAAATTTTCTTTCTAAGCAAAAGGATTATACCGCAGATCTAGCCCGATGGTGCAACACGTGCTTCTGCCGACGGCGTCTCCTGCATGTGCTGAATCTGCGGAAGGATGTAGTCCACCTTGTGCTCCCAATCGGCCGGTGGTGGCTGCAAGGATGTGAGAAGACGCGAGGAGGTAGTCAACGCTACAACCGGATGGGAAGAGGCTTGGACGACACCACCGGACATGAAGAGAAAGGGCGACGCCACCGGACATGAAGAGGTAAGGGAGACGGCAATGGACGCGAGGTGAGATAGAGATTTTTTTTACGAATAATCTATTTTTTATTCAAAATTACAGAAATATACCTGCAGATTTTTTTTTACAAAAATAGGTTCTAGTCGCCCCTTCATTAGGCGACTGGAGCCAATCGCCCAACCAGGGGCCGACAGAGTCCCTGACTCCCTGTCGCCCTACCCTCGGGGTGACTGCAGCCTGTCGCCCCCCATGGGCGACTGCACTCAGTCCCCCGTGAATTTTTTAAATTTTGTCAATTTTGTAGTTTTTAACTAGGAGAAAATCTGTTGGAGTTGTAATAAAAAGTTTATGTTCATTGTATGTTGTAGGTGTGTAAAGCCCAAATTTGTTTAGGAACGATTGACCGTAGAACGATCGGTACATACGATGGTAAGTAATATTTTGATGTTACTGAGAATTCGTGTGCGGAGAAAACCGGTATGTTAATATTGTTAGATGACTTGATATGTGAATGATTGAATGCGAAAAGACGAGATAATAGGCTTGTTTGAATTTAAATAAACTTCATAATACAGTTGGGAGTAACATACCGCATACGTTTTCATTACATGCATAACATATACCATCATGTGCGACTAACCCACCCAACTGCTTGTACGACCTACTGTGTGGACCGGTGCCATTTTTCCTTCCTTGCCCGCTCGGCGTTGAACTCGTTGGCGGCCTCTTTTGCCTTAGCTGTCATTTCCCTCTTTCTCTCGCGCTCCCTCTCGCGAGCCTCCCGCTCCCTACGCGTGCACACTTCGAGATGAGCGTTCGTCTCGTGTTGTATACGCATGGTTTGCTCATTCTTGCGGCACTCCTCACTACTACAGAAAGGCTAATAGTAGACGGCAAATCACAGACGGTTTTGTGAAACCGTCTGTAATGTAAACTATTACAGACGGTTTAAATTTGAAGGCCGTCTGTGGTATTTGTGGCGGGAAAAAGGAGTATCACAGACGGTTCGTACTGCTGAACCGTCTGTGATACTGGAATATCACAGACGGTTTTTATTAAAAACCGTCTGTGTTGTGTCGACTATCACAGCCGGTTGTTGTTAAGAACCGTCTGGGAATGTTCACAGACGGTTTTTCACAAGAACCGGCTGTGATGTCCCTTTGTCTGTCATAATCTAGATCAGAGGTTAATATATAAGTACACATTGCTTCTAATAACTTAACTACAGAACTACTGAGAGAAGAGGTCACAAATTAAAGGCAAATTTATTAATTTCAATTAGAGGCAAATTTATTACAAAAGTCGCACATGTAAAGAGTTTCCCAGATTGTATTCTTTTGGGCTTCGTAAGCTTCTTCTTCAACTTGGGGACTTGGAGGATCAACCGCTAAATTCTCGAACGCCGTTAAGATTGCCCTTGTCCTCAGCACTTCCTCGTGCAGCCTGGGCAAATGATCAGCAGCATCCATAATGTTGTACAGGATAGCATGAAAAGATTCCTCAGAATCTGCCGTTTCTGCTTGATCGGCAAGGCTATCCATCAGTCTCTGCAATGCGTGTAGAGCTTCTTCCGCATTGCGCACATTGTGGAGAAGAACCAGGGTGAGGGCTGTTTCCCTTTCTTGAGCGGCAGCGAGACGCCTCCGTCGATGACGGAGGATCAGGTCAAGCTGACGGATGCAAGAAAGTCGGGGAAGGAGAGCAGGGCGGGTGCGGAGAAGCTGCTCCAGATGCAAATTGCTGGCCGCCTGTGTAAGGTTCCGGCCGAACAATTCGTGATGAACAGATGAGAGGAAGGAGATGATCACAAGAACAGTAGTAGAAGCCATGTTGTATTGTATATTGTATTGTACGTACGTAGAAGAGATCTGGATTAGGAGCGCATATTTAACCTTTAGCACAAACGGTTCGTATACCCAAACATTAATGATATAGACGCTTCGTATAATGATCGAGAGACGTTAATTAGACGATCGAAACACGAAGCGTTCTGGCATCGAACACGCGCGAAGCGTTCTGGTATGAAGCTTATCATAGACGGTTTTTTTTATAAAAAATCGTCTGTGATAATTTATTATCACAGACGGTTTTTAGTTAAAAACCGTCTGTGATAATGACTACGGTATTTATTGCGCTGCTCAGACCGCATCGTCTTCATTTCGATCCAGATCTAGCCACTGCTGCGCACTTTTTCACTCGGGAGGAAGCTAGAGCGATTTCAGGCCAGTTAATTTGGTGGGAAGAGGCAGAGATTGAGCTTTGAATTAAGATTCAGACTTTCCTGTGGTTGCTGTAGATATGGTTAGTAATGAAATTTATTTATTTTTAATTGCATTACAATTTAGGTGTAAGTAATCCATGAGTGGTTATTGAAGATGGTTAATTAATTTGCAAAATTGTTGGTTATATAATAGCTATTGTGTTTGTAATATGAATTGAGCTAGGAAATTAAGTCTCAATATAATAAATGTGGCCGGTATATATGTAGTTATAATTAGTTATTCTAGATTTTAATACTAAGTTGTTATATATGTACGTAACGTAGGACCGAAGTTGGATGTATGCCGCGAGCCGTGTGAGTGAAGAGTACATTAATGGTGTTTCTGCTTTTATAAGAGCCGCCGAGGAGGATATGTTGAATAAGAGGGTGGAATATATGTGTTGTCCATGCACTGACTGCGAGAATTTGAAGATGTTTAAGAACCGAGGGCAAATTGAAGCGCACTTGATTCGGAGGGGTTTCAAAAAGGATTATACGTGTTGGACCAGTCATGGCGAAGTGAATGATCATATACCGCCGGATGACATGGCCGGTGAAGTGAATGATATGCCCCCGGATGACATCGCAGGTGAAGTGAATGACATGACACCGGCTGATGTCGATTGTGGCTCGGATTCGGATAGGTTGCACGATGATAATCTGGATCAGATGCTTCGCGATGTAGAAGAGAACTATGATGAGAGAGAGTATGTTAAATTCCGTGGCTTGATGGAGGACTCAGAGAAACCTTTGTACACGGGCTGCAAGTACACGAGGTTGTCGGGCGTGCTTGAACTGTTGAAATTGAAGGTAAGCAACGGTTGGTCCGACAAGAGTTTCACGGCGCTGCTAGGTCTTGTAGCGAACATGCTTCCGGAGGGAAATGAGTTGCCTAAAACCACGTATAAAGCCAAGAAGGTTCTTTGTCCGTTGGGAATAGAAGTAGAAAGAATACATGCATGCCCGAACGACTTTATCCTCTACCGTAAAGAGTATGCAAACATGCATGTATGTCCGGTGTGCAACACATCCCGATACAAACGTAACAATCAATCAGATGATGGCGAGGGAACAGAGGCGAAGAAAGGACCTCCTGCTAAGGTGGCATGGTATTTTCCTATAATTCCCCGTTTGAAAAGGTTTTATGCAAATCCAAAGGAGGCAAAACTGTTGCGTTGGCACTCGGAGGAGCTCAAAAAGGATAGAATGCTAAGACACCTTGCTGATTCCGCGCAGTGGAGAAACATCGATAGGAGTTTTGCAGAGTTCGGTGCAGAACCAAGGAATATAAGGTTTGGACTGAGTACAGATGGAATGAATCCATTCAGTAGCATGAGCAGCCGACATAGCACATGGCCCGTGACTCTCTGCATCTATAACCTTCCTCCTTGGTTGTGTATGAAGCGAAAGTACATTTTGCTGTCGATACTTATCCAAGGGCCAAAACAACCTGGGAATGATATCGATGTGTTCCTAGCACCGTTGGTGGAAGATCTAAAAGTACTGTGGAACGAAGGGGTACAGGTATGGGATGCATACAAACGAGAGAACTTCACTCTGCGCTCCTTATTGTTCTGCACCATAAATGATTATCCTGCCCTTGGTAACCTATCGGGCCATAGTATAAAAGGTGCCAAAGCTTGTACTCAATGTTTAGATGGTACCGAGAGTGTGTGGCTGAGACACTCACGCAAAACCGTCTACATGCGTCACCGCCGGTTCCTTCGGAGGGCTCACCCATACCGCAAGATGAAGAAACAATTTGACGGAGAGAAGGAAGACGGTTCAACTCCAAAGCATTTAAGGGGACGCGAGGTTTATGATATGGTTAAGGATTTAGATGTTGTCCTCGGAAAGGGACGTAAATTGAGGGCTCATGAGAAGAACACCTGGAAGAAGAGATCAATATTTTGGGACTTACCTTATTGGGAGTACCTAGATGTGCGGCACTGCATCGACGTCGTGCACGTAGAAAAGAATGTGTGCGACAGCTTGATTGGTCTCTTACTGAACATCCGTGATAAAACAAAGGACGGCGTCAACGCACGGCTTGACTTGGCTGATATGCACATCAGGCCTGAGTTAGCACCGACATGCACTGATAATGCACGAACGTACCTTCCCCCTGCGTGTTACACTCTGTCCGAGGCTGAGAAAACAGAACTGTGCCAGTGCTTGCATGGTGTCAAAGTTCCGTCTGGTTACTCGGGCAACGTGAAGAAACTTGTTTCGATGCAAGATTTGAAGTTAAATGGCATGAAGTCTCATGATTGTCATGTGCTGATGACACAGATGCTCCCTATTGCAATTAGAAATATTTTGCCGATCAAAGTCCGAGAGACAATCATGAGGCTATGTTATTTCTTTAACACAATTGCTCAGAAGGTCATCGATCCCGAAGGACTAGATGCTCTGCAGGACGAGGTGGTGATGACTCTATGTCACCTTGAAATGTATTTCCCTCCTTCGTTTTTCGATATCATGGTCCATCTCATTGTTCACGTTGTGTGGGAGATAAAAATGTGCGGGCCCGTATTCCTACGTAGCATATACCCATTTGAGAGGTTCATGGGAATTCTCAAGTCCTACGTACGGAATCGTTCTCGGCCGGAGGGCAGCATCGTCGAAGGTTATGCAAGCGAAGAGGTCATTGAGTTTTGTGTCGATTATATGGCTCAGATTCAGCCGATAGGTGTCCCTCAATCTCGTCATGAGGGGAGGCTGAAGGGTCTCGGAACTATCGGAAGGAAAGCAATCACTCCAAATATGGACATGTATACTCAAGCCCATTTCACGGTGTTGCAACACATGACTGAAGTGGCGCCTTATGTGGACCAGCACAAGGGTGTGCTTCGGCAACAGAATCCGGAGCGGCCGGATGTTTGGATCATGAGGCAACACAACCGTCGGTTCAACCAATGGTTGAAGGAGCAAATCGCTAGGGGCTCGCCGAGTGAGACGCTGACATGGTTGGCAAAAGGGCCGACATTTACAGTTGTGACATGGCAAGGATATGACATAAATGGGTACACATTCTATACGCAGTCTCAGGATGTCAAGAGCACTAACCAGAACAGCGGTGTCCGCATAGATGCATTCAGTACCGATGGGTCGAGAAACTCGTACTATGGCTTCATAGAAGAGATTTGGGAGCTCGACTATGTGGTTTTCAAGATCCCCTTATTTCGATGCCGTTGGGTGCATCTCCCACAGGTGAAGGTTGACAAGTACGGTGTCACGACCGTTGACCTCCAACGTGTCGGGTACAAAGATGAACCATTCGTACTCGCCAATCAAGTTGTTCAAGTTTTCTATGTAACCGACCCGGCAAATAAGAAACGCCATGTAGTTCTTCATGGAAAAAGGAGAATTGTCGGAGTGGAGAATGTAGTGGACGAGGAGGAATACAATCAATTTGACGAGTTACCTCCTTTTGGAAATGGCATAAGGGTCGACGATGAACAACGTGACGAAACTAGTTACGTACGCATTGATCATGATGAAGGGCTAATTTTTAAAGGAAATAAGCAAGTACAATAAGAATGTATATGTGAAAATGTGTGACAATTTTGAGATGTATATGTGAAAATGTGTGATGTAGTCAATTTTGAGATGTATATGTGGAAATGTGTGATGTAGTCAATTTTGAGATGTATATGTGGAAATGTGTGATGTAGTCAATTTTGAGATGTATATGTGGAAATGTGTGATGTAGTCAATTTTGAGATGTATATGTGAAAATGTGTGATGTAGTCAATTTTGAGATGTATATGTGAAAATGTGTGATGTAGTCAATTTTGAGATGTATATGTGAAAATGTGTGATGTAGTCAATTTTGAGATGTATATGTGAAAATGTGTGATGTATTTGAGAATGACAAAATGTATCAAGAAATACACTGTGTGAATGCAGCTGGTTGGTGTTGTATATGAATGCAGCTGTTTGGTAGTTGATATGAATGCAGCTGTGTAGTTATTGGTGGTCTTAATTGCAACAGCCGGCAAAGGCTTATCACAGACGGTTCTAAATTTAGAACCGTCTGTGATAACATATCACAGACGGTTCTAAGTTTAGAACCGTCTGTGATAGTAAACTATCACAGACGGTTTTTAACTCAAAAACGTCTGTGATATGTTATCACAGACGGTTCTAAGTTTAGAACCGTCTGTGATAATCTTCCTACATATACCCTCTCGCTAGGGTTTTCCGTGTGCGCTGCAGTTATTCGATTAGATCTAAATCCCGAGCCCGTCGTCGCCGCCGCCTCCCCGAGCCCTCGCCGGCTGCCTCCCCCAGCCCTCGCCGGCAGCCTCCCCGGACGAAGACGTCGCCGCAGCCTCCTCCTCCTCCGTCGCCGCCTCCCCGAGCCCGTTGCCTCCTCCTCCGTCGCCGCCTCCCCGAGCCCGTCGCCTCCTCCTCCTCCGTCGCCGCCGCCTCCTCCTGCGTCGCCGCCTCCTCCTCCTCCGTCGCCTCCCCGAGCCCGTCGCCTCCTCCTCCTCCGTCGTCGTCGCCGCCTCCTCCTCCTCCTCCTCTGTCGCCGCCGCCTCCTCCTGCGTCGCCGCCTCCTCCTCCTCCGTCGCCTCCCCGAGCCCGTCGCCTCCTCCTCCTCCGTCGTCGTCGCCGCCTCCTCCTCCTCCTCCTCCTCCTCCTCCGTCGCCGCCGCCTCCTCCTCCTGCGTCCCTAAGGTCACCAAAACCGTAAGGTCATCAAATCCCTCCCCGAGCTTCATGCTTACTGTTAGTGTTTAGGGTTGATGCTTGATGCTTCATACTGTTATGGTTAGTTGCTTAGTACATATTTAGGGTTGATGCTTCATGCTTACTGTTAGTGTTTAGGGTTGATGCTTGATGCTTCATACTGTTATGGTTAGTTGCTTAGTACATATTTAGGGTTGATGCTTCATGCTTACTGTTAGTGTTTAGGGTTGATGCTTGGTACATATTACATTGGTACATTGTTTACTGCAGTAGCTTAATTAATTTGCTATTTGGTACATATTACATTGTTACATTGTTTACTGCAGTAGCTTAATTAGTTTGCTATTTGGTACATACTACATTGGTACATTGTTTACTGCAGTTGCTTAGTTTACATTGGTACATATTGCTTGTTGTGTTAGTATATAGTATATAGTACATAGTATATAGTTTGAAATCATTTGGGTCCCCCTTCCCTCTACTCCTCTCCTCCCTTCTCCCCCTTCCCTCTACTCCTCTCCTGATCTCTTTCTAGTGTATCTGGATAAAGAAATCTTGCGATTATTGCAAAAGATACATTGACCATTTGGGTGGAAAGAAATACATTGTGTCGTCAGGCTCATGACTGCCAATTTGAAGCATAGCGTAGCATCCAAGGCACATCCAAGGCCTGCAGCTGTGTCTTGAGGAATCCCAAGAGCTGGTCTTCAGATGTGGCATTCCTCAAACTATAAATTATGAATCTTATTCTCATAACCCATCTGAATACCAGCTCTTGGCATTCCTCAAGACACAGCAGCAGGCCTCGGATGTGCCTCGGATGCTATGCTATGCTTCGAATTGGCAGTCATGCGCCTGACGAAACAGTTGATCTTTCCACCCAAATGCTCCATGTATCTAGACAAAAAACAGCAAATGAAGCAAGTGACATACTATAGTGTTCCCGTTCAATGAACCGGATACACTAGTTTGTGTCATTTGCTTCATAGACCTTTGTTTAGGGACTTTGCTATTTGGTTTATAGTTTTAGCAACTAAAGTAGGTGCTAGGATAGGCACTTTGTTTAGAGACCTTGTAGTAATAGTATTACAAAATTCAAGGAAATTTTAGTACAGAAGTTCAAAAAAAAACAAATTCCCAGATTCTTCGGTGAGCAGCCGATATAGCCGACTTCTTCGGTGAGCGACTATGCATCTGCTTCTTCCCACTCCTTCTCTTCATCTCTGATCTCTGGATCACGTACGCCAGTAACGATGATTCAGTTAGATGAATCATCGCTACTGGCGTACGTGATCCGGAGACCAGAGATGAAGAGGAGTGGGAAGAAGCAGATGCATAGTCGCTCACCGAAGAAGTCGGCTATGTCGGCTGCTCACCGAAGAATTTGGAATGTCTTTTTTTTGCACTTTTGTAATAAAATTGACTTGAATTTTGCGGGAAAAAGAAGGACTTGATACATTGGTACATTGGTAAGATAGGCACATCACCCCCTCTCTATGTCCATATCACCTCCTCCCTTCTCCCCTCCCCTCTACTCCTCTCTTGTCTTGCAATTCAATATGATTACTTTCTCATCTTATCTTAATAGACCCACAAAATGAGCAACATGTCACCCGCGCATTCTTCAACATCATCGCCGGAGGCGTCCGCTCCAACATCAAGACGCCAAGGAAGAGGGCTATCAAAGAAGCCTGAGGGCCGACAGATCATCACAGCGGTGAATGCATCTGGGGTCCCTATCCTTCCTCAAAAAGCAGTAAACGCATTCCGAACCATGGTCGGAGTAGTTGCACGAGAACGAATTGAGATCACATACAATTCGTGGAAGAACGTGCCTGACACTCGGAAACGTGAGCTGTGGACCGAAATTTTGGCATCGTTCGAGTTCCCAGAAGAACACCTGGACGCTGTGCAACAACAAACCTACAAAGCGGCGTGCAAAGCATGGAAGAACTTCAAGAGCACGCTTGTCAAGAAATACGTGGAGACGGACGAAACGCCTGTTCATACATACCCATTCCTGGAACCACAATGGGAAGAGTTCAAGGCGATGAAAACGACCGAAGATTTCAAACGTACAAGTGTGGCGCACAAGGCCCTCCAGGCAAAAAATACACACCCTCACAGACTTGGCACAGCTGGGTATGCGGGTAAAATGGCGCAGTGGATGAAGGAGGATGAGCTGGCAGCTGCACAGGACATCGCCCCGTCGTTTTCCAATATCCCGGACGACCGCGCTCGAAATTGGATTAGAGCAAGGTCATCTACAACGACATCAGGGGACATCACCTTTCGAAACCCATCAGACCAGCAAGTGACCGAGCGCCTGGTAAGATATCGATCGAACTACGTAGCTTGTAATTACTCCACAACTTCGTACGAATTGAAATGACATGTCGTGCTCTTGCAAGAAGAGCTGAGTTTTCAATCTACCCTGGGATCATTCCAGGGAACAAGGGAGAATGATATGCTCTCCGTGGCCCTGGGAAACAAGGAGCACCCGGGCCGTACGAGAGGGCTTGGGCTTTATGTTCCTTGGAAACATGGTTTCCAAGATGACTCCGACATGTATCGGCGCAGGAAGAGAAACAAAGCCGAGCGTGACGCACAGCTACGAGAAGAGCTCAAGGCATCTCTTAAAGAGGAGATACTGGGTTCGATGGCTGATATAATCAGAGATGAGGTGCGGAAACAGACAGAAAGTCAGCAGGCCGCCACCGCCACTCCTGTGCTAGCTAGCCCGCACAACCATCCGAGTAGCTGCGCGTCCAATCCGACGCAAACCCAGTCCAAATTTCCTGTGGACGACATCCTGGTAATAATTATTACCTCTCGAATGTTTGCTCCATTGGTAGGCCTATTCGAGTAGCTAATTTTGTATCGTTATGTAGGAGCCTACGACATGCAGGCTCCAAGTGAGATATGGCTCCATTCCCTTGTACGCTGCTTGGGGCCAGGCATATTCGTCTGGTATCGGGGCCATGGTGCACGGTCAAGCTTTAGCGCCAGGCTTCGCAAAAGTTAATGTGGATGGTGTGTATGCCAATTTTGAGGTGGTCCCGCTACCGAAGCCCCCCAACGACGAGATCGTGAATCTAGGACAGGCCATTGGAACATTGATCCAGTGGCCCAAAACCGACATCTCCCTGGAGGCTTCTTCACCGGTGGCAGGACCAGAAGTGCAGTGCGAACCACAGCAACTTGCACTGGTGCCATCTCCACACGGGCAGTGCGAACCACAGCTACCTGCACCGGTGCTATCTCCACGGGAGCTATTCTCGCCAGAGCAACTTGCACCGTCTATACCATTACAGTCGACTAGCATAAAGTCGACCCACACTCGAGGCAGTGGCCAGGGCAAATCAAAGACGAAGGATGGTGACGATTTCCCGTCCATGCCATTGGCCTGCAAATTCGTGCTAGCTCAGCAGATGGTAGTCCAGGAAGAGCTCCAAAAACTAGGACTTGGTTGCCAAAGATTCCACCTTTGGTATATGGAAGAGTCCAATAAGCCAGCGGCAGAACGGCGCTCAGGTATAACTGTCAAATTCAAGCCGGAACATTTCTTGCACGAAGTTCAGGAACGTGTCTTTGCGGTGACCTTTGACGATATATTTGACCTTTTCACGCTCAACGCTCTCGACGCCTCACTCGTTCGATGCTGGACGCTGTAAGTCTGCACAATCACAGTCTCTGTTCACGTAATACCGATATATGTCACAATTTGTTGCTTTCCTATGTTATATATAGATTCATGCTGATCGAAGCTAGATCATCGAAATCACAAATTGGTTTCCTGGACCCACGCTTGGTCGCCATTGATACCATCATCGAGAATGCATCCTTCGTCGAGGACTATATTACAAAATCACTGCTGGCTCACCAAGATAAGGAATTTGTTCTTATGCCATACAATGAGCAGTTCCATTGGATTTTAATTGTAATTATACCAAAATGGAACAAGGCTATATACCTTGATTCTCTAAGTAAGAACAAATCCAAGTACACAGCTATCGCCCGAATACTCGATAGGTACGTACATTGTACATTGTACTCTTTCTTTCCTTCCGAATAACTAATCTAACTTTTTCGAATAACGAAGGTCGTTCGCCACATACGTTCAACAAACACGTGACTCGACGACAGGGGCCAAGGCCTTGAAACATGATCGCAAGTTTCGGGTATTCGCTAGCTACACATTAATTAATCATATACAACACATAGTAGTAATGCCACTTGATTTAACACATTATATTTTTTGCAGTGCCACCAGCAGGAGCCGGGCAACACATGTGGATACTACGTGTGCCACCATATGAGACTACTCCTCGATTCCACCAAGATCACTAATTCTAAGGTTTGTCAATCTTCCCACATTTATTTCATACATGTCAGTTTTATATATGCGCGCGTTGATATTCCTATCGACAGGGTGCGTCCATCTCTACATCTGCATTGACACAGCCGGATTTTG
This sequence comes from Dendrocalamus latiflorus, assembly GCA_017311315.1. Taxonomy (NCBI): domain Eukaryota; kingdom Viridiplantae; phylum Streptophyta; class Magnoliopsida; order Poales; family Poaceae; genus Dendrocalamus; species Dendrocalamus latiflorus. Next base: position 27,908,848 of record CM029617.1, on the reverse strand, counting down.
CAAAAATTTGAGGAGAGCTCATTTGGTTTTTGTGGTCAAAAGTCGTAAGATCAGATGGAGAGTTCCACTGCCCAGAATGATGTTTTATTGTAATTCTAAGTGCAAATACAGTGTAGATCTTTTACAATTGTGTATTTGTTAATGGATATTTTATTTCAACTCAATGAATTGATTTGCGAAATGGATGCTTTATGTTTGTGAAATGAAGTGCGTTGTCAATTGGATGTTTTATGTCTGTGAAATGAATTGAGATGTGAAATGTATCTGAAATGAAATGAGATGTGTGAATTGTATATGTTTATGTCTGTGATTATCTGCTTGTTTCAGAGGGCATGGCTCGCATTTCCTGAGGCTAGCTATAAACAGAAATAGCTTCTGCTGGGGGAGCAGTATCACAGACGGTTTTTCATTAAAAACCGTCTGTGATTATGCGATATCACAGACGGTTTTTCATTAAAAACCGTCTGTGATTATCCGATATCACAGACGGTTTTGTACTAAAAACCGTCTGTGATTATCCGATATCACAGACGGTTTTTTTTCTAAAAACCGTCTGTGATATCGGATAATCACAGACGGTTTTTAGTACAAAACCGTCTGTGATATCGCATAATCACAGACGGTTTTTAATGAAAAACCGTCTGTGATATCGCATAATCACAGACGGTTCAAAAACCGTCTATGATAACTTGGATTATCACTGACCCATAATTTCAGACGGTTCAGAAAACCGTCTGTGATGACGTTTCTGAACCGTCTGTAATGTGGATTTCTGTAGTAGTGCCTCCTCCTGCATCTCCTATGACCTTGCGATATTCCACTCCTCGAAGTCTAGGGCCCATTGGTCCTCAGGGTGGATCTCAAGATTGATCCATTTGTGGTAGGCATATAGGGGTTCCAGAGACTATAAATATAGGGGAGATATTGTTAGTACATGCTGTGAAGAAGAAAAGGTAAGGAAAAATGGTGCACCTAGTCCTTACCGGCTGCCGATAGGTTGCGGTGTCAAGACGGCGGTCAGGGTAGTCACTTGAGTAATTTGCGCAACCCCAGTAACGCATACCTAGGCTGATGCGGTGCTTAAACTTGAAGAACTTGCAAGTGTCCCCACACCAATAAAGGGGGGTGTCTCCCCCTCGGGTGGGAGTTGTGGCGAACGCTCGGTGGGAATGTTCAGGATGAGGTTGTTGCTACGGGCCCCTTATTGCGAGGAGTTGACCTCATAGCATGCTGTGCTTGTTTTGCCTGGGCCACAATAGACCTTATTTTCTCATTGTGGGCAGCAGCTGACCGTGCTAGGTCGCGAGTCTCCTCCCATTGCTTCACCATCTTGTCCCATTGCTTCTTCTGCCTTTTGTCCATCCCGGTGCGGTGAAGGAAGAGCGGTGTGGTGTAGGGTTTGGTCGTGTAGTGTTCCCTGCGAAATAGAACACACCCCAATTTATAGGGTCCGTTTTTCCTCTACTCGTACGTGTAAAACTGGGTGCGTGGTCGTGGCACTGAGTAAAGCTGGGTCGTGCTGCTATGTCATTGCGAAAAGCTACATAGCCATGCCATGTGACTGTGCAAAGCTGGCTTCTTTTGTCATGTCTCTGTGCAAAGCTGCCCTCTTTTGTCATGTTTCTGTGCAAAGCTGCCCCCTATTGTCATGTTACTGCGTAAAGCTGCCCCTTTTGTCATGTCACTGCGCAAAGCTGCCCCCTTTTGTCATGTCACTGCGCAAAACTGCCCCCTTTTGTCATGTTACCACTCAAAGCTACCCCCTTTTGTCATATTACTGCGCAAAGCTAGCCCCTTTTGTCATGTCACTACGCAAAGCTGCCCTCTTATGTCATGTCTCTCTGCAAAGTTGAACTCTTTTGTCATTTCACTGCGCGAAGCTGACCTCTGTTGACATTTCACTGCGCAAAGCTGCCCCCTTTTGTCATGTCACTACGCAAAGCTGGCCTCTTATGTCTGTTGGACCGAAATGGCGACAGAGGGGGGGTGAATGTCGATCTTTAAAAATCGCCCCCAACAAGTATCATCACTTAAGCTTCTTCTCCAATAGCTATGAGAGCTATGAAGATAGAAAATAAGCCCTCACTGGAAATCACAGAGACAAGGATAAACCAGATCCAGAAAGAAGCAATCAAGAAAAACAAATTCAGGCAAGTCTGGCTGCAAGCGGTAGTACCGCTATGACGAGCGGTAGTACTGCTGGGCGGTAGTACCGCTATGCCGAGCGGTAGTACCTCTTCCCGGAGACGTTAGGACCGTCCGAACGTTTCATCGCTGCCGATCGGACTGGTCCGAACATGGGCGGTAGTACCGCTGAGCCGAGCGGTAGTACCTCTCCAGGAGTGGTAGTACCTCTTGAGAAAACAGCAAACAGGATTTTCAGAAATCTGAGAAATTGGCAAGGATTCTTGGATTCTTGGCTTGGGAAGCTTTGAGGATAGCTAGGGAACACTCCTAGAAGAATAAGCCAAGTGCCAATTTCAAGAATCCACTGAAAAACAAAAGAATTTCAGATTCATGCCCAAAAACTGAAAATATTCAGAGAGCTACGCAAAAACTCAAATTCCCGTTGAATCTTTGATCCTTTGGCAATGGAACTTTGAGGATAGCTACTTAATAGCCTCTGGATTCTAGATGCTAAGTTTCAAACCATCTCAAAGAGAGAAACGAGATATACTCTAAAACCCTAGAAGCCAAACTAAGAACAGAGCAAGCCCAATAACCAAATCTGAGATTAAATGCGATTTGCTCATGGGAAAAGTCGATCAAATGATCTTGAGGCATCATCCCATCATAGAGCAATCCATTTTACACCTTCCCAGCGAGAAAGAACTCGAAAATGAAAACGCTCAGAAATCACTCAAGAGGAGCAACGAAGAACAGAACAAGAGCTCGAAGGCTAAAACTCAGATTTTCCATTTCCAAAGCAAAGAGAGGATCACAGAGGAGTCCCCATACGCATGTACATTAGAACAAGAGGAATGATTACAAGATTCTTCACTCAATCCTCTCCTCTCCCTCTCAATCCCTCAACCATACATGCTTGCTTGAGAAGAGGGGATGAACACACAGACTCTCAAGAAACCATCGAAGGGGACACAACTCTGCCTCCACCAACAACTCTCAACCACTAAAGCCTAAAGCCAAAATAAACTCTAAAGCCTATTTTGACTAAAGGAAACCCTAAAATCCCTTCAAGTGTTCAAGTGGGCATGCAGCCCCTCCAACCTATTTATAGCCCACGGCTAACGGGTCTCCACCCCGTTACGCCCGCTAAATCCAACAGAGCCCGCTCCCGCTTGTGCAGCCTTGCGAAATTCCCGTTTCGCCCCTCCTGCACCTTCCGGGAAGCTTCCGCGCTCCTTGTCTCACACGCCTCGCAACCACCTCGAGTCCACGTCGTCTTCGACACATCCCGACCGTTCTGACCTCAGCGCCACCTGCGCCTAGTCCGGTCCACGTGTCTCGCAACGACTCCGCCTCGACGTCCTGCAGTCATACAGACAAGAAACACATCAAATAGCACCGCTCGATACATGAAAGCGTAAATAGCACAACCATATCATACTTACGCACACCGAAGTCCAAACCTGTCGAATCAAAGGATATGCAACCTAATCCCATATGACCAAGTTTGACCAAGGTTCGACCGAGCCCGTTGCACCACGCAACGTCAAGGTCCAAACCACCCAAACCAAACTCGACTTAGCTAACCCAATGTCAATAACTCATCACACACACGGGAGGACCTCCACATGGTCTCTCAATCTCCCCCTTGATGAGTATATTGACAAACTCAGAAAAAGCACAAAGTTGAGTTTGAATAAGTCAAACATGGTCCAAAGAAGGGAAATGAAGCTAATGACCATGTCGACAGAAAGAACACTAGAGCAACAACTGAAAGAGCAAATTGTTCTCCAAAGACAACTGAAAGAGCAAATTGTTCTCCAAAGCTCTAAACTGTTCCCAATAGACTTTTTCTCCTTTATTCTCCCCCTTTTGGCAATAAACACATCAAGATACAAAAGAGAGAATATGACATGTCAATGGATGAAAATGGCTGAAGTTTGTTTATTCTAAGCATTTAGAGCCATGAGAATTATCCATAATGACCATAATGAACTACACCAAGCCATAACTCAATAAAAGGCTATCTAGATCATGACCAGATATGTATATCCTAGCTAGAGCACATAGATGATGATCTGAAATGTAATGCATTTTATGAGCATGTCAAGTAATCAATAAGTAAAGTCTAACTCGAGATATCCAAGGATGATGCAGGCCATGTCAATTAAGCTAAGCGGAACAAGGAAGCTAATATTGAGTTCAAATAGAGTGCTATAAGCTCAAGATTGAAACATTGGTTAAGTACTTGGTTCTTTTTGTAGCTTAAGCAAATTGAACAGATAAAACATTGTCTTTTTAAAGCTCATGGTCATTTCCAACCCATTTTTTTGTTATGTGCTAGATCTCAAACCTTATGCGACTACTCCAAGCGAGAAGCTTAAGAAGATAGTCTAGGTCATCCAAAACTCCCCCTGAGTTCATGCCTAGTGCAATGGCAAGCCGTCTCATGAGAAAGAATTGGTGAAATCAGTTTTTTCGCACAAAAGAGATCATTTTGTTTTTTTAAACATGTTGTACTAACTTATGCATCATCAAGAGCTAATATAGCTCAACCTAAGGCTCAAATAGAGATTCAACGCTCAACTTAGCATACTTGACATGGCATGAATCATAAAAGGATAGCTCAAGAAAGACTAGACTCAAATGCTAGCATGACAGGGTTTAATTCAAGTTGAGCAATTTTACTTAACTTATCATGGCAAAAGCTAGTCTACACATATGAAGTCATGATAAATCTAGCATATAAGCACAAGTCATGGCAAGGTGTAAAGAATTGTAAACATGTCATAACAGGATAATAATCAAGGCTCAATGTAGTTATATTACAAATGCTAAACGCTGAAAATGCAGAAAATCCAACTCCCCCTCAACATGTGATACAACTTTTAGTTCAAGTTGAGTTATATCAGTATTAAGCTTCAGAAGCTCCCAAATGAACTCCCCCTGAACCAAAGCAATAAAATCGAGAAGCTGGCAAAGAAAAATAGAACAGGCAGTCCATAAAGCATAGAAAAGATATAGAGACAACTATGGCTCAGACTGACTCTCATCTACCCCATATGACTCTAGGACTATTATCAGCTGACCGTAAAACACACACTAGGGAGCAAACACGTACTCTGTCTACCCGAGGGTGGCCCAACCCTCGCTAGAGCCTACAAGAAGTGAGTGAGCTCAACCTAGTGAGATAAGAAACAGCTAACAAGCAGCAACCTAGAATCATAAGATGAGAGATCTAATCAGCTAGACTAGAGAAACACTCTAACCTATGCTGGAAGGACTAAACCCAAATGCACCCCAAGTGCAAAGCAACAGAAATGAGACAGAAGCATAATCAATAGTAAAGCAGTAAAGCCCAAAACTCCCCCTCACTATAGTCCATAAGGACAAACCACCCCAAGCTCTCCCCGCAGAGTTGAAAACCTAGAGCTATCCAGAGGCTTGGTAAAGATGTCAGCCAACTGGTGGTCACTCTCCACAAACTGGAGCACTATATCGCCCTTCTCTACATGGTCTCTAAGAAAGTGATATCGAATATCAATATGCTTGGTCCGAGAATGTTGCACGGGGTTCTTAGCAATGTTAATAGCAGACGTGTTATCACAGAAGAGTGGAACACTGTCTAGAGCTAACCTAAAGTCCCGTAGGGTCGAAACCATCCAAAGTACTTGGCTACAGCAACTGGCTGCGGCAACGTACTCGGCCTCTGCTGTGGACTGTGCAACACCGGACTACTTCCTCGAAGACCAAGAAACAAGAGAAGTGCCAATGAATTGGCAAGTGCCAGAAGTGCTCTTCCTATCTATCCTACAACCAGCGAAATCTGCATCCGAGAAGGCTCTCAAGGAAAGACAAGAAGAGGAAGAATACCAGATACCATAGTCAATGGTAGCTCGAAGATACCGAAAGATGCGCTTCACCGCCTGGCGGTGAGATACGCAAGGAGAGGCCTGAAAACGAGCACACAGACACACAGAGAAGTGTATGTCTGGTCTCGAGGCCGTGAGGTACAGAAGGGAGCCGATCATACTTCTGTACTCTTTCTGATCAACTGGCTCGCCATCCTCATCTGGGTCAAGATAAGCTGTAGAAGCCATTGGAGTTGACACCGGCTTACCATCACTCATGTCGAAACGTCTTAGGAGGTCACAATTGTACTTGCCTTGATGCAAGAAGGTACCCTCCCAAGTCTGCTTGATTTGGAAGCCAAGGAAAAAGGTCAACTCACCCATCATGCTCATCTCAAACTCGGTGCTCATGACATCCAAGAACTGTGAAACCAGAGCATGGGAAGGCCGCCAAAGATAATGTCATCGACATAGATCTGGACGAGCAGAAGGTCATTGCCAAGCCTACGGATAAACAAGGTCTTATCTACTTTACCCATTTCAAACCCATGACTCAACAAGTACGACTTAAGCCTCTCATACCAAGCTCTAGGGGCCTACTTAAGTCCATACAACGCTTTGGAAAGCTTGAAGACATGGTTTGGGTATTTGGGGTTCTCGAAACCTGGAGGCTGTCTGACGTAGACTTCTTCCTCAATAAGGCCATTGAGGAAGGCACTCTTGACGTCCATCTGGTAAAGCTTGAAACCCTTAGAAGCTGCAAAGGCAAGCAGGATTCTAATGGCCTCAAGTCGAGCTACAGGGGCAAAGGTCTCCTCGAAATCTAGACCCTCAACCTGGGAGAACCCTTGAGCTACCAGTCTAGCCTTGTTTCGAATAACCACACCATCCTCACTCTGCTTGTTCTTGAACACCCACTTGGTTCCAATAACATTATGACCTCGCGGGGGCTCAACAAGCGACCAGATCTTGTTTCTCTCGAAATTCTCTAACTCCTCATGCATGGCATTGACCCAAGACTCATCGGAAAGAGCATGAGAAACATCTTTGGGCTCAAAAGAGGCAATGAAAGCAGAATGGAGACAGAATTGAGATAAACCAGATTTTGAGCGGGTAACACGCTCGAAAAGGTCTCCAATAATCTGCTCTGAAGGATGAGCTTTCTGGATATGTCTAGGAGGTCCAGGATGAGATGAAGAAGTGGCCTCTACCTCGTGAGCTGACGAGGTAGGAACAGAGCCACTAGCTCCAGAGGAAGCAGAAGGCAAGGGCTGATCACCTCGAGGTGCAGTGGAAGAAGGCACCTCGAGGGGTGGATGAGGGATTGGATCAGGTAGACAACCCTCATCTCCATCGTCCTCATCATCCACAAAGATGGTCTCGGACTGCTCTAAAGAACCTAAGATATCTGGCCTAGTCCCCGGACTGGCCTCGTTAAAGGTCAACTCGCAGGTCTCTACCAACTTGCTAGACTCGCAGTTCCAGACCCTATAAGCCCACGAAGAAGTCAAATAGCCTAGAAAGATACCGTCACAGGAACGTGACTCGAACTTGTCTAGGTTCCCAGACTTAAGAATAAAGCACTTGCAACCAAACACACAAAAATGAGAGACGCTGGGCTTTCGCCCGTATCTCAGCTCATAAGAAGTGCGGTACAAGTGTGCCCGAAGAAAAACTCAATTCAAAACATGGCACGCGGTCGCAATGGCTTCAGCCCAAAACTTCCTCGGTGTAGAGTACTCATCAAGCATTGTCCTGGCCATCTCGACCAACGTACGGTTCTTCCTCTCCACAACGCCATTCTGCTGAGGGACGTATGGAGAAGAGAACTGGTGCTCTACACCTGTCTCACCACAGAAACTCTCGAAGTAGGAATTCTTGAACTCCGTGCCATTGTCACTACGGATCGCTCGTAAGGCACCTGGAAGCTCAACAGAAAGCCTACTAAAAAGACCTCGGAAAAGTGAAATCGTCTCATCCTTCGAGGCTAAGAAAAACACCCAAGAATACCTCGAGAAGTCATCGACCACAACAAGAATATACCACTTCCCTCCTGCTGACTGCACTCGAGCTGGTCCAACTGTGTCCATGTGGAGCAGCTGTCCCGGTGCATCGGTCATAGTAACTGTGACCGGAGGATGAGAAGCGGCAACCATCTTGCCGTGCCGGTATGGAACGCAAACAAGATCTTTGACCATCTTGAGTTTCGGCAGACCACGAATGAGATCGTGGCCGCTAACTCAGGTCAAATGGTCAAATCCAATATGACCCAGTCTCCTATGCCAGAAAGAGAGATCGCAGGACTCAAAAGCAACTAAACACCTGAAAGGATCGCCAGACGACTCAGAGAACTCAGCACGAAAGATCCTCCCATAACGAGAAATCCCGCAAACCAGACTACCCGAAGAATCAAGAATTTTGCAATTGTTTTTCTTAAAGCTCACCTCGAAACCATCATTGGTAAGCTGAGAAACTGAAAGCAAATTGTACTGCAGCTTACTAACCAAGGCAACATCTTTCAAAATGAAAGAATCATTAATGCGCACAGTATCTTTGGCGATGACGCGCCCAGATGAAGCATCTCCGAAGATGATCGTCTCATCACCTGGAGCACGGGCAACGGAAGAAAACCAACGGGAATCTCCGGTCATGTGTCGTGAGCACCCGGAGTCTACAAGCCAAACCTTTCCCTTCCCTGCCCGGCGAACCTGAGTCAACGAGAGAGTAAAGTCTCAGTACTGGGATAAATCAAGAGTGATTTTGGCACCCAATACTGAGTAACACGTGGAGCAGATGAAGTAGTCAAACACGACTGACCTCAATCTACCCTAAGCTCTCCGTGACTCAAAGCAGCAGAAGGTCTGTGAGCAGACCTGAAGCTGTTGCGGGGTCCAACTGCTACAGGAGAGAGAGTCGGAACACCGGCAACATGCTGATCACGCCGCGAGTAGCTATCTCGATGGGGAAACCGAGATCTACCCTCAGGACGGCGGAAGACACGACCAGAGGCAGCATGAGGACGAAAAACAGAAAACTCAAAAAAACCAAGTCCTCTATGCTGCCCAAACTCCGCAACAGGAGCAAACCTAGACCTCGTGTTGGTCTTAGGTGCACACAAGGTCTGGGGCTGACCCTGAATATGCCTAGGAGACTCAACACGGTCTCTACGTGCGATCTTGGCGCGCCTGAAGCATCGATCGATCAGATGCTCATCCTTCTGACAGAAGGTGCAGTGATACTTCTTCTTTTGAGAGGTATAAGTAGCACGCTCAAGCTTCGCCTTCTAAGAGGCCGAAGCGGCAGGTGAAATCACCTTGCTGTCAGAGATCCCGTGGACAAACCCCGCTGATTTGAATTTAACTTCATCAGATCTGGGCTCGACCTCGATCACACCTCCTACTATAGGTCTAAGAATAGCAGGTGGATGCTTACTCATATCCTCATAGAAATCATATCCTAGACCTTGATTGAACTTGCAAATCTTGCATTGGTCTAGAATAAGATTAAGCTTCTTCTTGCCGCCTACAAATCTCTCGAGAGTGTTCATAAGGTACTGACACTCCCGAAAGAGAGAGGTGCAAGAAGAGCAGGGGGAAGAGGGAACAGCAGGAGGTAAGGGAGCAGATGAAGAACCAACAGCAGAGGAAAGAATGGCTTGTGCACGCACAGCCGACTCTGAATGGACAGTTCTACTGCTAGCCGGTTGGTTCACGTCGCTAGGCGTCTCTACCTTACCCTGGGGCTTCTCCCCCTCCTCAGCAATCACATCACAACAAGATTGTGGCTTCTCTAATAAGTCCTTAGTTAGCTTCACACATTTTTCTTACAATGCAATCAAGTCAATTTTTTACTTTATCATAATTTTTGCATGGTGAGCTAACAGGGTCCTTAGAAGCATAATTAGCCAATTTCTTATTGTGGTCAATCATTTCTTGAAACTGCTTGGAAACATATTCAAGTTCAACAGTTAATCTAGGACAGTTCGAGCATGACGCAACTGGTTCACACAACCAAGCATACAACTCACATATTTTATGATCTGCCCGTTTTAGGTTCATCTTCAAGTTATTGCAGTTTTCACAAGACTCGGGCAGATCAAGCAGCATGGTATAATGACCTCTAAAAGCATTGTCCTTATTCTCACATGAGGTGCAAGAAGTAGTCTCAACAACAGTAGATGAAATAGGCGCTACTCTACTCATCTCAAGCTCAGCAAGCAGACTAACATTCTCCACCTTAACAATATCGAGCTCAGAGGACAAACTATCATGCGAGGTCCTTAATTTCTCCATATCAACCAGCAAAGCAGAGCATGTATCACAATCATCACTAGAGGGAGCAGATGTAAGAGCAATTATCTCTAGTGACAGTCTATCTACTTCCTTCTCTAACTCAGTACACCTATCCTTAGCTCTAGCATGAAAACCACCTAGCTTAAGAAAAGCGTGATTGAGCTGGTCGTAGGTGGGACATACCTCGTCCGAGTCAGAGTACAGCTCGCTGTCGCTGAGTTCGCCCTCGAGGGCCATGAAGCACATGCCGAAGAAGTCGTCGTCGCCATCCTTGGGCTCTTGATCACCCGTCCCGTCGTCGTCGCTCCATCCCTCCACCTCGCTTAGGTCGAGGTCATCGAAAGCGGTGAGGACGCGGTGGAAGAGCTTCTTGGCTTTGCCAAAGTTGCGGAACTTCTTCTTTCCCGGCGTCTGAGCTGGAGGCTTCTTGTTGCGGTTCTTGTCGGTGTAGTCGATCTTGCCCGAACCGCCGTAGTCGTTCTTGCCCTTCTCCAGCTTGGGGCAGTTTGCCCGAATGTGGTTGGGGCCACCACACTCAAAGCAAATCACGGGTCCTCCTCTCTTTCTGTCCCTCCTCCCCTTGTAAGCATGGGAGAATCTTCGAGCAAGGAGGGCCAGCTGATCATCCGCAAGCTGCTCTAACTGATCATCAGTTATGTCACACAGAGCAGTAAGGGAGAAACTGCAAGAAGAATCAGAAGAGGGACCAGAAGCCGAGCTGGGATCTGTGACTAGAGCCATCGACTGTGACTTCGACTTGCGAGAAACAATGTCAATCTCGTGAGTCTTGAGACGCGAGTACAGCGCATCAAGAGTCAAAGTCGAGAGGTCCGTAGTGTCCTTGATGGTAGTCACCTTCATCTCCTAAACACGAAGGTCGAGTGCAGCGAGCATTTGTCGAGCGTTATCCGAGTCGGGGTATGTGAGACCGACCACTCGGAGGTTTCTCATAATCTTGTGAAAACGCGCAAAACACTCATCAAGGGACTCGCCAGCGAGCATTTCAAACTTATTGTAATCTCGCTTGAACTTGTCCCGTCTCACCGTCTTTATCTGGGTGGTGCCCTCATGGTAAGCATCGAGGGTCTCCCAAATATCGAAGGCGGACGAAAGATGAGATATGCGGTCAAACTCGCTACGACTCAAGCCCTGGATTATGATGTTCCTTGCCTTAGCGTTTGCCTCAACATCATGCATATTTTCAGCATTAATGTTCTCATCGGCAGGAACAACAAATCTGACCTTCACCTTCCGCCAAATGGCGTACCCCTGAGCCTGGATGTATGTTTCCATTCGGCTCTTCCAGAAGGGGTAATCCAGGCCATCAAAGATGGGAGGCTTGGTCGAGTAATTGTCTGTCGCCATGGCTCTTGAGACCGGTTAAGATCTGTTGAAAAGAGCTAACCGGCTCTGATACCAATTGTTGGACCGAAATGGCGACAGAGGGGGGATGAATGTCGATCTTTAAAAATCGCCCCCAACAAGTATCCTCACTTAAGCTTCTTCTCCAATAGCTATGAGAGCTATGAAGATAGAAAATAAGCCCTCACTGGAAATCACAGAGACAAGGATAAACCAGATCCAGAAAGAAGCAATCAAGAAAAACAAATTCAGGCAAGTCTGGCTGCAAGCGGTAGTACCGCTGTGACGAGCGGTAGTACCGCTGGGCGGTAGTACCGCTATGCCGAGCGGTAGTACCTCTTGCCGGAGACGTTCGGACCGTCCGAACGTTTCATCACTACCGATCGGACAGGTCCGAACATGGGCGGTAGTACCGCTGAGCCGAGCGGTAGTACCTCTCCAGGAGCGGTAGTACCTCTCGAGAAAAATAGCAAACAGGATTTTCAGAAATCTGAGAAATTCGCAAGGATTCTTGGATTCTTGGCTTGGGAAGCTTTGAGGATAGCTAGGGAACACTCCCAAAAGAATAAGCCAAGAGCCAATTTCAAGAATCCACTGAAAAACAAAAGAATTTGAGATTCATGCCCAAAAACTAAAAATATTCAGAGAGCTGCGCAAAAACTCAAATTCCCGTCGAATCTTTGATCCTTTGGCAATGGAACTTTGAGGATAGCTAATTAATAGCCTCTGGATTCTAGATGCTAAGTTTCAAGCCATCTCAAAGAGAGAAACGAGATATACTCTAAAACCCTAGAAGCCAAACTAAGAACAGAGCAAGCCCAATTACCAAATCTGAGATTAAATGCGATTTGCTCATGGGAAAAGTCGATCAAATGATCTTGAGGCATCATCCCATCATAGAGCTATCCATTTTACACCTTCCCAGCGAGAAAGAACTCGAAAATCAAAAAGCTCAGAAATCACTCAAGAGGAGCAACGAAGAACAGAACAAGAGCTCGAAGGCTAAAACTCAGATTTTCCATTTCCAAAGCAAAAAGAGGATCACAGAGGAGTCCCCATACGCATGTACATTAGAACAAGAGGAATGATTACAAGATTCTCCACTCAATCCTCTCCTCTCCCTCTCAATCCTTCAACCATACATGCTTGCTTGAGAAGAGGGGATGAACACACAGACTCTCAAGAAACCATCGAAGGGGACACAGAGGGAACACAACTCTGCCTCCACCAACAACTCTCAACCACTAAAGCCTAAAGCCAAAATAAACTCTAAAGCCTATTTTGATTAAAGGAAACCCTAAAATCCCTTCAAGTGTTCAAGTGGGCATGCAGCCCCTCTAACCTATTTATAGCCCACGGCTAACGGGTCTCCACCCCGTTACGCCCGCTAAATCCAACGGAGCCTGCTCCCGCTTGTGCAGCCTTGCGAAATTCCCGTTTCGCCCCTCCTACACCTTCCGGGAAGCTTCCGCGCTCCTTGTCTCACACGCCTTGCAACCACCTTAAGTATACGAGGAAGATTGCCGTACGCCACCTCGAAAGACCCTAAATATTTTGCCAACGTCTTCTGCTTAGCACGCCACTCCTTCGCGTAGCTAATCTTGTACTTGAATTTCTTCTCGATAGCTACCACGATATGCATGGCCTCCATGTCTTTCTTCTCCACTATCTCTCCGTACATCAAATTGGCTATGAAGCGGACGTTAGTTTAGGATGCCTCGCCAAAACACTATTGAGAATGCAAAAGTGCGGCTCCACCTTTAACACAATCCAGTGAGTCTCATACTTGGGTCTACGTGCATGCACCCTCCAAGGACAACCTGTCTGCTCGCACTTCACGGTGTACTGCTCCTGGCTTGATTTCATGACACGAAATATCCATTGCATTGAAAGGGCCCATAGCTTGATGGTATCCTGCAATGCTGCCTTGTCAGCAAACATAGAATGCAACCGAACCTCTGTCTCATGATACTCCCACACTGATTCACGCTCATCATGTGTAGAAACACTCTCAGTATTTAATCGGTTCCATTCTTGTGGGATAGGAACTTCATCCTCATCTGAACTGTCCTCGCCATCGTCCTGCATAGCTTCTGCTTTAGCCCATGCCCTCTGGTCATCACAGTCCATCTGCTGCACGATGTACTCAATATGCTCCCCTTCGTCGTCTTGTCCAATTCCCTCTCTTTGGCTTGACCATTGTAACTCTCCTCCATGTACCGCATCGGCTTCATCACGAGCAACTTGATCATCTTCGCCAACATGCGGCCTGCTTGACCTGCTAGCACCTCCCAAAGTAAGGGCGGACGCATGACCTTGCACAGCTTCTAATGAGCATGGTTGCACAAACAGGACACACTCGTATCCACGACGTCGGCACTCTTGCACAAAGTCCTTCCACGCAGTAGTGCGCAGTAATGTCTTCAACTCCCATCTGATGTCCGTGGGAGACCGGCTCCAAAGCCCTTGCACGAGACGCTGCACACCTCGGGGTCCAACGAAAAACTCTGGGTCAGCCAATGCAGCACATCTGCGATCCGAGCATTCTCGCCATCCGAATGTACTAGAGTGACTTGCGGAAAACCGCTCAAATTCACACCATTCCGACCTTCACGAATGGTTCCAGCACCGTAATGCACTCTTAATGTAGTGGCTATTGCCATTGCTGATGTCGGCCTGCATATATGTTTCAGTTTTGCAACATGTCAAATAGCATCGCACAATACCAAAGTACCGACATATTGCATTTCACATTTCGCCGATCGTTCGCATGTCGTAACCCACTACAACAACCTCGTACTATGAACTTCCAACATACGAATTAATTAAAAATGTTCTAAACTAAAAAAATGTACACTACAAATTCTCTATACTAACATTTATATACTAAAAATTGTATTAAATTTTCCATACTAAATTTTCTACATCTACAATTTTTACTACCACTAACATTTCATAAAAAATATACTACAAATGCAATATACTAAAAAAAATACCTGGATCTGAAGATCCTCCTTCCTCCCTCTCCTCTCCTCTTCTTCCCCTCCTTCCTCTCCTCTTCTCTTCTCCCTTCCCTTCCTTTCTCTCATCTTCTCCTCTCTTCTCTCGGCTCGGAGCGATGCAAATGGCAATAGTGCGGCGGCGGCCGAGCGCACACCTGGTTTTAACCCCCCCCCCCCATCGCTCGGGCGTTGGGCGACTGGAGCTCCTGTCGCCCAACGTCCGGGTGACAGCAATAATTCGTCCAACGGTTCACATACTGCCCACGTGTCACTTTCCGGTTGGACGATTAGCTCCAGTCGCCCCCCATTGGGCGACTGGAGCCTATTTTTGTAAAAAAAAATTCCGTGGGTATAATTCTGTAATTTTAAATAAAAAAATAGATTATTCATACAAAAAATTTTGAGATAGATCCATGTATGAATAATACATGAACCATGCATCAGCTAATTGCCTAAAATTTAAGAGATAGATCCATGTATGAATTTTAAAAAGAAGTTGTACACAGCCACATAGGCCTGGCCTTTCGTAAACATGTAAGAGAGAAACAAACGCATGCACGCGGGCGCAAATCCTGCAATTAGCCAAACCGGATAGCTTATTATTTAGGTTTGCTACGGATGGTGTTTGCGCCCACAAACCTGATCAGCAGCTAAGTATCCCGAAGAAGATGGACGGAAGATAATATAAGAGTAACTACACCCAAAAATAGAAAAAAAAGCTTATATATATATCCGTTAGGAAAGAAATAGGGAATACAGCCAGTTAAGAGGTGCAAAACAATTTTTTAACAGAAACATATGGGGAATGTAGACACGTAGAGATGTACGTTCCCATAAAAGAACGACCATGTCAGGCAGAATTGGGCCATCATGAGAAGTTCTGATGATGGCCCAATTCTGTATTCAGAAGCTCCTTAGAAGTACCATACGCGTGAGATGCCAATACAAGTAGTCTAAGCACAAGGGTCTTTTTTTTCCAAGTACAAACGGCGACGCACACACACCATACGCGTAGCGTCCAGGAAACTAAGGGGAGGTATTAGGTCCTATTTGATACAGCTTCTGCTCCTGGCTTCTTGTTCGGATTTCGTGCAGCTGTGCCAATGACCAAAGCCCCATTCTTGTTCAGTAATTCAGGAGACAGAGAACGGATAGATCGCACACTTTGTAGAAATGATCATTTTCTCTTTTTTTTTGTTATTAGTCAGATTGTAGAATGATCATTTTCTCTTGTTCAGTTATTCAGCAAAAAATTAATCTCTGTAGAATGAAGTTTACTTGAAGAAACTGAAGTTCACCATGAAGTTGGTGGTAGACATGACAGTAAACTGGAAGGTGTTCATCAGCAGGATGGTACCAAAGATGGGAATGAAAAAGAAAAGCATACTGAGCTTTAAAGGCCATCCAAAAATTGAGCAATGCAGCTTTGAAGGTTTGTTTTAGTTGAACTTAAAAGTTGATCATTATGTTCTCATGTCAACGAAATCATTGCCATCAGTTGCATTGAGCTTTTACACAAAGATTGACATCAATGATAAACGAAGTTCATACATTTATACTGTGTTCTGATGAGCTACTGTGAGAAGTAGATGACACTTTTTACGTACATCAGATTGCTATCGTTATCCTGTAATGTTTCTTGTTGATACCGGCCGGGTCCTATGATCTCTTGTTTATACATACACTGTACAGAGAAGAAATAGTTGAATCGATGTGCACATGTTTACCTTGGATTCCTTGTTATCTAGATCTGAAGATCATTAACGTTGTGCTGACCATTATGTTGACATTGTCATTGCTGATCATATATTTCGTTGGTCTGGCAGACAACAGCCAGTAGGGCAGCAGGGTTTGGCTTCTCCATCACCACAGGCACAACAAGGTGGACGTCATGGTAGCGGCGTCAGTGGGAGTGGTGGATCCAGTAGGTCCCGTGCAAGGTGGTAGAGAGGAGGTAGCAACAGTAGTAGTCACAGCAAGTGCCGGCACTGTCCGCACTGATCTTGTTGTAGCGGTGGTTGCTGTTAGCTAGCACTTAGAAGAAGTTGTACTAGGAAATCAGTGTACTATTGTCCATTTGTTACTATTGCATTTGTAGAACAAGCTATACATGCATAGCCACTTGTGCTTGCTATGTTTGTAATCGTATCTTGTGAAGTTTCAAGAATAAATGGTCTAAAAAAAAGTTACAAAAACAATCGTGATGCGTTTACGCCATTTGTGTACCCAGTATAATCCACTGGTCAAATTGTGATTGGGTCTGAAATAGAAAAACTAGATAGATTATTATTTTTCATAAATTGTGTACAATAGAAAAGAGTAAGACGTAGATACAAATAAAGTGTTATAGCCAGGGGTATCATAGTCAATTTGCCCTTAATTCTCCCTCTTATGATTTGTAAAGCCAACCTACTAGCCAAATGCTTTTTAGAAACAACTCCAAATTCTTAGGGAATCAAAAATAAAAGTTAGAAAAAATAAGAATATAAAGCTCTACCAAACAGACCCTTATAGCACTCAGTCCTCCGGTGCGGTTCAGGAGAGAAGCGCTGAGTTGGATCCCTAGGATCAAATGCAGCCCGGACGAGCGATCACCCTGGCACCCTCCCACTGAGCTCTCTCTCATTACTACCTGAATGTCCATGCGTTGCTACAGATTTTTAAAACTTATCAAACGACATATTTTAAAATTCATGGGTGGTAAAATTTTTTAGAATATGCATACAAACATGTTCTAAAAGTTTTTAAATCCTTCAAGTAAGTCGGAAGCCGTCGATCACACCTCGTGGTCATAAATCGGAAGACATCGACCACACCTCGTGGTCCTAGGTCAGAAGCTCTCGAGCACACCTCGTCGTCGTAAGTCGAAAGCCGTCGACCATCACGCGTGATCATAGGTCAGGAGCGGTCGACCATTGCTAGTGATCGTAAGTTAGCAGCGGTCGACGATCAATCGTGGTCCTAAATCGGGAGCCTTTGACAATGGCTCATGGTCGTACATCGAAAGCCGACGACCATCATTCGTGGTCGTAAATCGGAAGCCATCGAGGATACTTTGTGATCGTAAGTCGGAACACATCAACCAGCGCTCATAGTCGTAAGTCAGAAGACATCAACCACACCTCGTGGTCGTAAATCGAAACATATCGACCAATGCTCATGGTTGTAAATTAGAAGTCATCGATCACACCTCGTGGTCGTAAGTTAGAAGCCGTCGACCATCGCGCGTGATCGTAGGTCAGGAGTGGTCGACCATCGTTTGTGGTCATACGTTAGCAGGCCTCCAGTGCGCTTGTGCCCTGTCGCCCGACTGTCGGCGCCAACCTGCTTGGCCCCAATTTTCGACCGCGGCCCCGATTTCGATCACTGCCCCCTTCAACCATTGTCCCCTTCGACCATGACCCTTCAACATGGACCACTTCTCCCTTCGAGCATGGCCCCCTTCGACCATAGTGCCGAGGAGGAGGAGGAGGCGCGGCAGAGGGTTCGGGGGAGAAGGAGGTGGCGGCTGCAGGAGGTGGTGGTGGGGAGGCGGCGGCGAGCAAATGGGGAGAGAAGGCGGCAGGCAAATGCGTTGGGGAGGTGGCGACGAGGGGATGCAACGCTACTGGGGGAAGTTGGGGGACTGCGACCAGATGCTTTCGTGCAGGGAAGAAATTGGTGGCGGCGCTGAGGAGGAGTCGCGGCACGAGGGTTCAGGGGAGAGAAGGAGGCGGCAGTTGCAGGAGGTGGAGTGGTTACAAATGGCCTCCCCCTTCTCTATTACAAGGGGTCCTATTTATAGAGGGAGAGGGAAAGGCAAGTGAAGTTATAAGATTGCCCTTAGGGCCTAGCTTACTCCTAGGGGTATTTGCATCATTTGCCTCATGCAGGTCCCATCACACCTGGGACCCCAGGGTCGGTCAGGGATTGGCCTTGAACCCTCCTGGGGTCGAGTTCATGTACTCTGCCCGGGGTTGGCCCTAGACCCTCCTAGGATCAACCTCATGTACCTCGCCTGGGGTTGGCCTGGACCCTCCTAGGATCGGTCTTGCGTACCTCCACCAGGGTTGACTTGGGGACTTGGCTCGAGCCAGGTCCTCAGCGGGTGCCATCGCTTCGGGGTGGTCGTGGGCCCGAGGTAGTGCGGGGACCTGCCCCCAATAGTTAGACTAGGTGATGGCACACTTTTGAGCTCGATATGCATTAGACTGACACAAAAGCAAATAGTTTACTCGATTTAAAATGTTATGAATAATGCAGCTATTTGCTTCACTTGTTGTAGCTGAAGATCATAGTTTTTGCCTGCTATCTTCATGAACATCATAAGTATTGTCTTGCATTAGGATTGCCCAATAATTTGAGGGCCATATGGATTCACAAAAAATTTGTACTCATGCCATTCGTCCAATGGAACTCTTGAATTAGCATGAGTACTTGTACTATTTTTGATCTCTTACACAATGGAACATGTTTTTACATCAGTGAACATTATCATATGTTTTTTCATGAACATTGATGGGCAAGAATACAACTCATGATTTGTATGGCAAATTTTTCAGGCTTTTGTCTGTAGAACAATCCCAGTATTGTGCAACACAAAAAGAAGTGTTATAACTAGGGGTAGCATGGTCTATTTCCCTCAAATCCTCCCTCTTATGAATTTAGAGCCAACCTACTAGCCAAACGTTTTTCAGAGATGGCTCTAGATTCTCAGAGAAGTTGATTCTTAGAGAATACGGAGTAGTAGCTAAAAATTGAGAATCTGTAGCTCTACCAATAGGCCCTAAAATAGCTAGAGGTCTGGGTGTTCTTAACATTAAGAGACAAAATGAGGCCTTACTCGCAAAAGCAATCCATAAATTTTTCAACAACATAAAAATTCCTTGGGTGAATTCTTTGTGAAAAAGATACTATACTACATTAGTCCCAGTAGAAGGGAGTTTTAAGGGCTCTTTTTTGGTAGAAGGACGTTTTAAAACAACTTTCTGGTTCAAAGTAGTGGCAGTACCTGAATTGAATGATGGTTGTTCTATTTTATTTTGGGAAGATTTGTGGCTCAACTCAGTGTTGAAAGAAGAGTACCGTCACCTTTACTCTCATGCTAAAAATAAGAACCTAAGAGTGGTTGATGCTCTATCTTTAGAGGATATTGCTCTGGCTTTCTTCTTCCCTCTATCTAAGATGGCTTATTTTCAAATTCAAGATCTAAGAGTAATATTATCTATGGTAAATTTATATAATATGAAGGATATTTGGACTTTTATTTGGATCTCAGCTTCATTCTCCACAAAAAGATGTATTTGGCACTTGCAGGATCTCATCTAACTTTACCTATCTTCTGATGGGTTTGGAAAAATAAATGCATGCTTAAGAATAGTCTTTGTTTGGATCTTAATGCATGGGAAGATTAGTACACGCCATATGATGCAGAAAAAGAAAATGTTTGTTGAGGATGCCTCTTGTCCTCTTTGCAATGACCAAATCATTAAAGATTGCAAGCATCTACTGTTTGATTGCACCTTCAACAACCAATGTTGGGATATGTCAAATATATATTGGGACACTTCTCTCCCTATCGAGGACATGTGGAACCTTGCTAGAAATCAAGCAAGCAGCTAAAAGCCTTTCTTTAAGGAGTTAATCACTCTAGGTTGTTGGCTAATTTGGAATCAAAGAAACAAGTGCATATTTGAAAACATTCCTCCTGAAAGACATAGATGGAAGAGAGATATAATCTTAGAGCTGAGTTGGTTGAAAGTCAAATTACCTTCAACTAGTTTGGAAGCTTTGCAAATCTGGTTGGATAGTAATTAGTTTCCTCTTTAAGGAGATTAGTTGTTTTTCTTCTTTGTTTTTATGTACTTTGTAAATTTTTAATAATTTATTTTCAATAGGGCCCTCCCCTACTGTTTCCCTCAAAAAATGGTTTATGGTTATGACTCATGGTTTTTTGCTCCATTGAGAGCGCTCGTGTAAATGAACGGAAAGTCGATAAACCATTTTTAAAAGGCTATGCCGATAAGTCGCTTCGAAATGGCAGTGGAGAAGTCATCCCATTTTGTTTGTTCAAAGGAAGCCATAAGCTGAAAACATAGGGCTAGCTCATGGACAATATTTTCTAGGTCTTTTAGCCTTATCAGGAGTGTTAATTTTTGGAGAACCTAAAAAGTACTACACAAAGCATAAAGCTACAGACTAACAAGAATTACGACCAATAGGAATTACAGAATATACACCGCGATCATCATTAACTAGTTCTTTGCCCTCTGCGGCCTTGCCGGATCCTTAGCAAGTAGCGACAGTGGCGGCCGGCGGCGCGGCAGGTTCTAGTTAGCATGGTCACAATTAGCTTAAGGGTGGCATGGTGGGATCGTTGTGTCTCGAGAAGACAAGCAGTCGAGGAGTTGATGTGCCTGTTCTAGTCACTAGTTGGTCTCTCTCGACTCTTAGTCTGGTTGACTCCATCCATACTAGGGGAATTTTGAGAAGCAATCATTCACTCCACTCTGATTATTACTGTGCATAGTCAGCCTTTAAATTTTAATCTGCCATGCTAAACTCTCAAATTTCCAAAATCATGTTCTTCTATTTTTTAAGTACCCAAGCACCAAAATCTATAACTATTTTTGTGCCCGATTCTCGTACCACGATGAAATTAAATGGTGCAGGTTGGGTATTCTTGAATCTAATGGGAAACGGAACCAGACAATCCCTCCACCACTTCAGCCCTTGTGGACGGAAGTTCTCTGGGATGTGTCCCCAATTTTTCTTGATAGGGACTGTCTCAGATCCCTTACATGTGGCACATGAATCTCAGCACAAGACCTCCCTCCCTCCTCCTTCCCCCAAAATGAGTGCAACTCCCTCTAGTTCTTCCTACATCGCTCTGATTCCTCCCAACCACGACATCTGCATGGACACGATCCGCAACCCGCTGGCAGCCCCCCTATTGACCATTGACCGCTCTGTCGATGTCCCCCGCACCACGCAAGGATTCCACCCGCAGCCGCCGTCAGCACCTCCACTGGTCATGGAGCTTGTAGCACGGGGGCTCCCTCTGCGGGCTACCAACCTCATCGTGAGAGGGCTATATCCACCAACCATCGACCTCACAACAAGAGGGCTCCCCCACCGCTGACCTTGCTGGCTGCCAGCCACGTTGGCCCCATCGTGGAAGAATCGAAAGGAGATGACCTTACAATTTTGAAGGTATGCAATCCAATAGGTAGTTAAGAGCCAAAGAAATCTAATAGGTAAATGATTCAGCAAAGTACATAGCTAGTACAGCAAGCAGCTTTACATAGCTAGTACAGCAAGCAACTTACATTGTGAAACCCAAATACGATGCTTTGTCTTCCGGAGATTCATCTCTTCCTACCATCCATGGAGAATTTAGCAATATGCTATTTGAAGCTCATCATGAAAATACTTCCGTTAGAAGATTAGATTTTAAAGATGGTCGGAGTTATACAACGGATAGTTCCGTGCATCTGTTGGATCAATGAAAATACTCTATGCATGAACAATTAAGATGTTCCATATTTTGGTAGAAGCTTGATGTGAATGGTTCTATGAAAACACTACTTTTGGTAGTTATATGCACTACGGCAAAACTTTTGGTCATGCACAATTGCTTTAGGAAATCTATATACTAGTTTTTAACCATACCGGTTTTTTCTTTTGTTACACTTAAAAAAGCTTCTGCTCATACTGGAGAGTAATGGGAACTAGCATTGCATTTAAAGTAAAAATTGTTCGCAGAAAGATGCACAACAGAAGCTTTCAATAGCATTGAAATGGAAATAAGGTGCAGCTGCTTACACACAAGGTTTACACAAAGCAGTTTGCCATACAAGTTTACATAAAGCATTAAGGCATACTGGAGAAACCATACAAGCTTGTTCTGTCTGCGATCAAGCTGTGTGAACAAATCAAATACGAATGAAACAAATTGGAGTTCAACATCACAAAAAAAGTATTAAGCAGCTGTAATTTGCCCATGCTCCATGTGGAGGATGTCTCTGTTAGTACTAATCTTGTTGTGGTTTGGTTAAGTTAGAGCTTGTGTCTCAGTCTAAATAAAGCGGACAGGGAGAAGTTCTGTTGGTTACAGACTGGCACTGAAGTTTCAGTTCAGTGTCAGCTTTTTAGCAGTAGGCTCGGCAGTCTGTGCTGGAAATTCAGATTTTAGTTTTATTGAGTCATGTTAGTAGTGTCAGATTATGGTCCGATTAATTGGGATCGTGATCCAGTCTAGGAGTCAGTTGCTAGTTTTTCGGGGTTTTTCTGTTGGAGTCTATAGAGTCGAATTGTATCGCTCTCTCTATTTTTTTGGATGACACTGTAGCACTTCTTGCAGTTTTAGAGAAGAGAACAGAGTTGGGAAATATCCTCTGTGTTCATTTTGCCTGCTCCCTGTGTTTTTCTCTTCTGTGTTCAGATATTGTGTGTGCAGATTGGGCATCTCAATCTGACATTTGGTATCAGAGCTACGGGCTCGTGGAGGAGTTAACACCAGCGGATGCCCAAGTACATGCCGACGAACACCATGGGTGGCTCTAGGAAGGAGAGTTCGGCCGTGCTGCCATATCCTATGTTGACACGATCGAATTTTTCTGCATGGTACATCAAGATGCAAGCTGTGTTGGAGGCATATGATCTGTGGACAAGGTAGATCCCGCTGATCCGAAGGAGCCGATGGACGCCAAGCAGAACAAGGTCGCACGCGCAGCTATCCTCAGCGCTATCCCAAAGGACGTACTTTTCCTTATCGCAAAGAAGAAGAGTGCCAAGGAAGTGTGGTCGGCTCTGAAGATCATGTTTCTCGGAGCCGAACGCGTTCAAGAGGCGAGAGTACAGACTCCCAAGGAAGAACTCGATGGTCTAAAGAAGAAGAACACAGAGGCTATCGAAGATTATGCATTCAAAGTGGGAACTATTGTCAACAAGATCCGTGAACTTGGTGAGAACGTGGAGGATTCGTACGTCGTCAAGAGGATGATTTGGTCGCTCTCTAACAAGTTCCTGCAGATTGTCAGTTCCATCGAGCAATTCGCAGGCCTCAAGAACATGATGGTGGAAGAACTCATCGGGCGTCTGAAGGTGCACGAGGAGCATCTGCGAGCCGCCGACAATGAAGAAGATGAGCACGTCTTGCTCACTCGGGCTCAGTAGAGAGCCAAGGAGGAGAAGAAGGGAGGAGAGGTGTCCGGTAGTGTTTCAAACGAGGCAGTCGTGGCCATGGCAGATGTCGCGGGCGCGGGCATGGATGTAGTCGCGGCGACAACGAGCGCGACAACGACAAAGAGTTCAAGTTTGATAAAAGCAAGGTACGATGCTACAATTGTCAAAACTATGGCCATTACTCGTATGAGTGTCGATCAAAGAAGAAGGAAATTAGGGCAAATCTCATTGAGAAGAATGATGATGAACCGGCTTTGTTAATGGTTCAGCTTAGCCCAGTTGTGTAGCTGACGAATCTTCCTGCTACCACTGCACTCCTCAACAAAGAAAAAGAGCTGTCCAGTCTTGGAGATGGGGGTGTCACTAAAACCTTCACTTGGTACTTTGGTTCAAGGGCCAGCAATCATATGTCCGGAAGCCATGAAGTGTTCTCAGAACTGGACACGATGGTGATAGGCACTATGAGGTTTGGAGATGGATCTATTGTTGAAATTCATGGGTGAGGAATGGTGCTATTCAAACGCAAACTGAAGAACACAAGGCCCTGATAGGAGTGTATTACATTGCTCAATTGAAGAGCAATATAGTGAGCTTGGGGCAGCTTGATGAACATGGTTGCAAAACCGTGCTTGAAGATGGGATTTTGAGGATCTATGATCAAGAGGGTCAGCTGTTGGCAAAGGTTAGAAGAACCAACAACCGGCTGTATGTTCTGAAACTCTAGCCAGCAAAACTAGTTTGTCTGATGGCTGTTCATAAGGAGAAAGAATGGCTTTGGCATGCGAGATTTGGTCATCTGAACTTCAGAGCATTGAGGGACATGGGACGGCAGCAGATGGTTGAAGGATTGCCATTAATTGAGCATGTTGAGCAACTATGTGAAACATGCTTGGCTGGGAAACAATACCGATTGCCATTTCCATCTGTAGCAGTGTACAGGAAACAAACTCCTTTAGAGCTACTTCTTGGGGACCTATGTGGACCAATTACACCGGCTACACCATCAGGCAAGAGATACTTTTTGTTGATTGTTGATGATTGCACTAGGTTCATGTGGATTGTTTTTATTAGAACAAAGGATGAAGCTCTGGCAGCGTTTAAATCAGTGAAGGCCAAGGCAGAGATGGAAACTAGGTTGAAAGTCAAGGCACTCAAGACAGATCAGGGAGGAGAATTCACATCAAAGTTTTTCCATAATTTTTGTGATGAGTTGGGGCTAAAATGGTACCTCACGGCTCCTTATACGCCCTTGTAGGATCGGAAATGGCAACAGAGGTCGGGTGGATGGTGCCTTTAAAAATCACGCCCCAAGTATCCACAAACGAATCTCCCCTCCGATAGCTACAGAAGCTATGAAGTAGATGATTCATACTCTCTGGAAGTTCATGCTGACCAGACACGAGAAAGAACCGAGGAAAAACAAAACAGCAGAAAACAGAGAACAAATGTTCACTGAAAAATGTAGGCTGGTCTGACTGCCATATCAAGGCCGGTCAGACCGCTTGCAAAGCACCGGTCCAACCGGTAAACCTCGGCCGGTCAGACCGCCGGTGCCTGGCTGGTCTGACCGCCGGCAGGGCTCTAGTTTGACCGCCATTGAAGGGCCGGTCTGACCGGGTAGACTTCCAGCAAAGGCAAACTGCAGAGCAAGACTGAACCGAAAATACCGCAAGCACAGAAATTACTACAGATACCCAAGAGCAAGAAAAATAAGCAACTACTTGCTGCTCTTCCCAACTTAAACCGATCAAGACTTCAATCCAACTACCTCCTTGATCTCAGGGAGAGGAGAATGCAGCTAAAAGGGATTTAGAACAGAAATTACTGCATTTGCCAGAAAGAACATGCAGGATGAGGCAAAATCCAAAATACTCATTACTCTTGGATTCTTAGCTCATGAAACTTTTAATTACAGTAGGTGACAACCTCAAGACAGGAAGGAACAAACTAGGAGCTAGTTCTCAGTTGAGAAATCACAAGTACCAAACCTCCCCTGACAACAAACCCTAAAATTTGCAAACAGGGGAAATGAAGCTCATGAGTGAAAAATGAGAGATTCTTTGATTCTACCACTTTGCACTTTGGGAGTTAACTGACCAAATGGTCTTGAGACTTATCCCCATCACAGAGCAAAGAATCAGAAGCTATTTTCACAAGAATTCATCCCAAAAACATAAGAAGCAGAGAACTGTAGAAAGAACTCAAAGACATTCAAGAACCCAAATCATCTCAATCACAGCATTTCTCATATCGATTAGGAGAGATGAATGATTACAAACAAGAGTTCTACATCCCCATACGCAATTGATAACAAGGGGAACACACACACTACATGATTCTCTTAGAACCACACACGAAAGCACCCACTGCTTTCTTGCTACCTTGCTTGCTCTCTTGCTTAACTTGTCCAGAATACACACCACTCCTTTTATCTCCAAGCTCACACACCAAAGGAGAAAATCAAGAAGTGTCATCCCAAATCTACTCCCAACCTCATACACCATATGAGGCAAGAGTCAAAGTCAATGACAATTTTGGAGGGAAAACCAGCCTCCAACTCATGGCTTGAGTCAATTTACCAAATTGCCCTCAAGCACCTTCCTGGAAGCTTCCCGCAGCCGGTACCTCGACCGTCTGGACCTCGACTCCACCCTGAGTCTAGTCCCGGTCCGCTCCGCTGCACACGACCGCACCCGGCATCCTGACCGTCTGGACCTCAACTCCTCCCTGAGTCTAGTCCCGGTCCATCTCGCCGATGCCCGTCGTGTCCATCCGACACCAACCGAGACCTCCGACTCCACCTGAGTCTAGTCCTGGTCTGTTCCGTCGCACACGACCGCAACCGACCTCCAACCGTCTGGACCTCCGACTCCTCCCTAAGCCTAGTCCCGGTCTGCTTGTCGTCGCCCGTCGTGTCCTTCACAAGTAGCTCCAGCTCCGATTCCTCATCTCCCGACTCGCAACCATCTCACCAGCCTCGATCATCTTCGGCATCACCGACAGTCTGGACCTCAACACCTCCTGTGCCTAGTCCCGGTCCTCCTCGCCTCACCATGACCTAGCTCCGAAGTCCTGCAGTCACGCAGACAAGCAAACCGTCACACAGCACGAAACAGCATAATCAATAATAGCATTAATGAAAGGTAGTCAACCCTAGAATACCCAAAACAAACTCAAACTCACTAACACAACCGTCAATTACTCATCACAAACATGGGGACACCTCCACATGGTCTCTCAGCCCTAGCAAAATGGAGTAGCAGAATGACGAAATCAAACTGCCGTTGCAATGACTAGAAGTCTATTGAAGAGCAAGAAGATGCCGGGGAAATTTTGGGTTGAAGCAGTGGCTACTGCAGTGTATTTGCTAAATCGAGTTTTGACTAAAAGTGTTCTGGGAAAAACACCTTATGAAGCCTTGTACAAACGAAAGCCAAATGTTCATCACTTGCGCACTTTTGGGTGTGTAGCACATGTGAGGATAGTAGCTCCACACCTCAGTAAATTGCAAGATTGAAGTGCTCGAATGATGTTTATTGGCTATGAACAAGGCTCCAAAGCCTATCGGGTCTACGATCCCAAGAATCACAAAGTGCATGTGAGCAGGGATGTAGTGTTTGAAGAAGAGAGCTCATGGAGTTGGGAGGAACACATTGATGGTGACACACTGCAGAGCA
The DNA here is from genome assembly GCA_017311315.1 of Dendrocalamus latiflorus. Lineage (NCBI taxonomy): Eukaryota > Viridiplantae > Streptophyta > Magnoliopsida > Poales > Poaceae > Dendrocalamus > Dendrocalamus latiflorus. The sequence goes on along the minus strand of CM029617.1, from coordinate 27,881,372 downwards.
GCGATAGTGATACTTCTCAATTCAGTTTGGACGTGATGATGATGCAGGTGAGGTGGAGAACCAAGATCAGCATGCCCCAGTCATGGATGATACCCCTGAGAACTCAGACAATGGGAATTCGGGTGTTGGTGGAAACCTTGGTGCAGATAGCAGCAGTGGAGTTAACAGTCAAGTGCAGGGCAGTAGTCCACCACATGCATCGACGGGTTCATCACCAATCACACCAGCTGGTTCAGCAGTGCCGAGTGGATCGTCAAGTGGAGGACCTTGCCATTTTCGCTCACTTCAGGAGGTATATAATGCTACTGATCCTATTGAGCTGTAGTCTGAACAATTGAATTTTTTCCTGTTAGCAACAGAAGAACCATCTAGCTATGTGGAGGCAGCAAAAGAAGAATATTGGAGGCGTGCTATGCAAGAAGAGCTCAAGTCCATTGAGGAGAATGAAACTTGGAAGCTTGTGGAGAACTCAGGTGACAAGAAACCTACAGGTTTGAAATGGGTGTTTAAAGTGAAAAAAGATCCCTCTGGCGCAATTGTCAAGCACAAGGCTCGGTTAGTCATGAAGGGTTACGTTCAGCGCCATGGAATGGAGTTTGATGAAGTTTTTGCGCTGGTGGCAAGAATGGAGACCGTGCGATTGCTAGTGGGATCGGCAGCACAGCAGGCGTGGGATGTTCACCATATGGATGTAAAATCGACATTTCTGAATGGTGAATTAGTAGAAATGTTTGTCTCTCAGCCACCTAGTTTTGAGATAAAAGGGCAAAAGCATAAAGTGCTAAGATTGAAAAAGGTGCTATATGGCCTTCGTCAGGCACCGAGAGCATGGAACATCAAATTGGATACAAGTTTGATGACATTTGGTTTTGAACGCAGTCCACTAGAACACGCTGTGTACAAGAAGGGAAATGGTTCTTCGGTACTGCTTGTGGGGGTATATGTAGACGATTTGATCATTACCGGCTCTAGCAAAGCTAAAATCACTGAGTTCAAGACCCATATGCAGCAGTTGTTTAGTATGAGTGATCTTGGATTACTCACTTACTATCTGGGGATACAGGTGCAGCAGACCGGTGATGGGATAACTTTGTGTCAGTCCACATATGCTGAAAAATTGCTTAGAGAAGCAGGAATGGAAGGCTGCGATCCCTGTGCTACTCCCATGGAGGAGAGACTCAAATTGAGTAAGGAAAGTAAGAGCCCTTCAGTTGATGCCACCATGTACCGGAGCATCGTTGGAAGCCTTAGATATTTGGTCAATACTCGACCTGACATTGCCTATTCAGTTGGCATTATCAGCTAATTTATGCAGAGCCCAACTGTTGAGCATTTGACTGTCGTGAAGCGCATTCTCCGCTACATAAGTGGAACACTCAGCTTGGGCTGTTTTTATGGAAGAAGAGACAATACTAGCTTGGAATTGATTGGATACAGCGACAACGATCTTGCTGGAGACGTCAATGATCGTAAAAGCACCATCGGGGCTATTTTCTACCTTGGTACAAGTTTGATTGCTTGGATCTTACAAACGCAAAAGGTGGTGGCTTTGTCGTCATGTGAAGCCGAGTATATTGCAGCAACAACATCAGCTTGCCAAGGCATTTGGCTTGCAAGATTGTTGAGCGATTTGCTAAATTAGGTTCAAAAGAAGTTCAAGCTGTTAGTTGATAATAAATCTGCCATTTCATTGTGCAAGAATCCTATGTACCGCGGCAGGAGCAAATTGAGGTGCAACATGTCAGAACTGAGGAGCAGTTGGCTGACATATTGACAAAGTCTCTTGGCCGTGTCAAATTTCTTGAGATGAGGAAGAAGCTAGGCATGGTGGATACAGTAAGAGGACAACAAGATTAAGGGGGTAATTGTTAGTACTAATCTTGTTGCGGTTTGGTTAAGTTAGAGCTTGTGTCTCAGTCTAAATAAAGCAGATAGGGAGAAGTTTTGTTGGTTACAGACTAGGACTGAAGTTTTAGTTCAGTGTCAGTTTTTCAGCAAAAGGCTCAGCAGTCTGTGCTAGAAATTCATATTTTAGTTTTATTGAGTCATGTTAGTAGTGTCAGATTATGGTCCGATTAATTGGGATCGTGATCCAGTCTAGAAGGAGTCAGTTGCTAGTTTTTCGGGGTTTTTTCTGTTGGAGTCTATAGAGTCGAATTGTATCACTCTATCTATTTTTTCGGATAACACTGTAGAGCTTCTTGCAGTTTTAGAGAAGAGAACAGAGTTGGGAAATATTCTCCGTGTTCATTGTGCCTGCTCTCTGTGTTTTTCTCTTCTGTGTCCAGATATTGTGTGTGTGCGCAAATTGGGCATCTCGATCCGACAATCTCCATGCCGTATTTCTCCATATTCTTCCTCTTCTAACTAGCTGTAAAGAGGGGGCCAATGAAGCCAGCGATCGACGGAGGGGCTGATGAGGTCGGTGGCGGGGAGACCTCACACAGTGCAGACGGGAGCGGCCGGCAGAGGGGTTACCGGCGGTGGGGGCTCCCTCGCGTGGTGTGGAGGATGGCGACTCGCAGAGGGGCTGGCGGCAGCTGGAGCATTCCTCTAGTCAATATCGAGTGAAGGCAGTCCAAGGAAGAAGGAAGAACTAGAGAGGGTTGCGCTGGTTTTGGGGGAGGAGGCTGGGAGGTGTTGCGCTGAGATTTGTGCGCCATGCATGAGGGATCTAAGGCACTCCCCCATTGAGAGAAATTAGAGACATACCCTAGAGAAGTTCTTTCCGAGCCCTAGTGAGCTGATCCACGTTTCACCTAGTTTACTTCACCTGGGTAGTGCGGCTCGGAAAATAAAATACTCCTACCAACGGTCATTGCCTGGCCCACCCACCCCATAATACTCATTGTTATACTTTTCTAATTAACTTGGCTCGTTGTACGACTTTTATCTAAAATAGCACTATAGCGGCTATTAGATTTTTCAGATATTCAATTAAAAATAAATAAAATAAAAAATATCATTATATCTTATGGATAATACAAAAGAAAAAAGAAAAACAAGTTAAAAAATTAATGTGTTCTAAATAACTTTTAACTTCTAGAAAAAGGAAAGAGAAGGCATCGTATTTGGAATAGTGCCTCTCTCTCCACGTCCCTCGTCTCCTTGATCTCGTGCGCTTTTAACTTCTAAAAAACAGAAACGAGAAGGCATCCTATTTGGAACAGTGTCTCTCCAGTTCCCTCGTCTCCTTGATCCCGTGCCTCCATCGCCTTCCTGTTTGCAAGCCGATGGTTCATATGTTGTTGCATGAGTTGCGCACGTTTGTCCTGAAGCTTGGCGTGAGAGACGCCCGATGTGGTGGTCCAAATTATGGCTCAGTTATGTACTTATGTAGGCTTTAACCAGAGGCCTATCGACTATTTAAGATAAACCTTCGCAGCCTATTCCTGTTCCTCGTAACGAAGCTCACATATGCTACAGTTCCACGCGGCTGACGACCAGTTGCTCTACAGTCTTACCTTTTCCCTATCCGGTTATCATCGTCGACGTGACGTTGGAACTTCAAGAAGGATCCATGTCCATTACTTACACGAACGAACCACTCCTATCAAAAATCAAACGGCCTCGGAACTGGGAAAGTTTTGTCGGCCAACTGAACTGGGAGGTCGGAATTCATGACCCAACGAAACCATCGAAGGAATTCAACCTTCGCATGCAAAGCGACATCACTGCCTTGTTCTTCGCCTCAACGGAGACAATTCTGGGTGGGGAACAATCGTGTTGGTTGTACAGTGACGCATGGGTACTGTGGCTACGAAACCAAACCGTAGGTATAGGTACCGTTTCTCTTTTTGAAACACATAAACAGAGAAGGCTCGAGTAGTGAGCAAAAATGAGAGATCTGTCCACACATCCCCTCTTTTTTATGTAGATGGGGGTGATTATTTTCCATTCTATTCCTCAATAATTATATAAAAAAGATAAAGGTATAATGGTGCATTTCTTTACCTGTGAAATGGTTGGCTTGTAGATTCTGTCGAAAGGGCAGTTAGACATTCCTAGTGAGGCAAAGGGTTGAGTACCCCTGTTCACAAGCTTGCCCTAAGACCTGCTAGGTAGTCCTAACAGCCCAAAGGGAATGGACACCCCACAACAGGAACTTGAAAAATCCATTGCTCAGATCCTGAGACAGCACCAGCGCGCTTGTTGTAAATAATCTTGTTTAGAAGCCGGGTACAAAATTTGGTTGTAATCGAAGTCGTATTGCAGCCGTAATCAAAGTCGTATCGGAGTCGGAGTAGAAGTCGCATCGGAGTCAGAGTCAGAATTGTAATCGTAGTCAAACCCGTGTTAAAGTCGTAGAACCGGGTATAAAAGGAGGGGTAGTCATGTAACCGAGGGGTGTACCAAGCAATTGAGAAAAGACCAAAAAAAAAGGAGAAACGCAATCCCTGTGTTCTGGTTTCTCTTGAGAAATCTCATAGACGTGATCGTAGAGGCTTACGACCATGATGAAGAAGAACAAAACGTGGTCGTAAAGTGTTATCGACCACGTCGAAGGAGTTCGATCACGCAGAGAAGGCTACGACCACGGTGAAGGTGGATGTAAGAAGTTGCGACTACGCCGAGAAGACCAGAACGTGGTCGGAAGCGATTCCGACCACGTTGAAGGAAGTGAACGTGGTCGAAAGGGTGTTCGACCACAGTGAACAGTGATCACCAGCATCACTGCGTGATCGTAAAGGGTTTCGATCACGGTATTTTCAAGCGGCTGGAGGAAGACAGCGCAACGATAATAGCAGAGCAGTCGTAAACTGCTACAGTGAAATTACGACCACGACTCAAAGCGATCGGTGGCGAGTTCGAGTGGTCGTACGCCATCGTAAGTGGTCGGAATCGGTCGTAAACGACTCTAACCGGTCGTAAAAGATCCTGGGAGGCCATTAGACTTTCCAACAGTTGGTATCAGAGCAAGGTGAGCTATGGCTGAGAAGGTGAAGGAAAGCGTGTCACTGCAATACCCGATCCTCAGTTCGGACAATTACCCGATCTGGGTGATGAAGATGAAGGTCAACATGATCGCGCAGGGAGTCTGGGGCCCGGTTGAACCAAAGGAGAAAGACAAAGTCGTTGAAGAAAGACAAAGTCGTTGAAGAACGACTCGACAAGATGGCGATGGCGGCAATCTATCAAGCCGTGCCTGACTCGATGATGCGGCAGCTAGTCGGTAAGGAGACGGCGAAGGAAGTCTGGACTACTCTACAAATCATGCATGAAGGAGTAGACCGAGTGAAGGAAGTTCGACTCCAAACATTGAGGAGTGAATTTGAAGCCATGAAGATGGGGAAGAATCAGACAGTAGAAGAGTTCTCTGGTCGATTCAACGAAGTCGTGAACGAGATCAAATCTCTTGGCGACGACTTGAAAGATGAGGTGGCGGTGAAGAAGTATTTGAGAGTGCTACCAGAGAAGTTTCTTCCGGTCGTAACCACACTTATGTACTCGCAAGACCTCTCAAAGATGAAGATTGAAGAGGTGACCGGAGCACTCAAAGCACACGAGCAGCTCCTGAAGAGTTATCAAGATGATAACGGACAGCAGGCTCTACTCGTAAGAGAAGACACAAGGAACCGAGGAGACTTGTCATCAAGGGGCGGTCGTGGTCGTGGGACATCGACCGGCCGCGGTGCATCTCACGGGCGTGGACAAGGCCGAGGCTATGCGCCAAGAGGTCGAGGCTCCCAATCCGGAAGAGGAGGAAGAGGTGGTCATGGAGGCGGCAACTATCAGACCGACAAGTCGGACGTACAGTGCTACACGTGTGAGAAATTTGGACACTACGCCGCCGAATGTCGAAGCCACATCCAGTGTCATAACTGCAAGAAGTATGGTCACTATGCTGCGAATTGTCGGGGCAAGAAGAAGGTGGAAGAAGCAAACTTGGCACAAACTATAGAGCACAAAGAGCCGACACTGCTGTTGTCATTCTGCACTGTAGACGAACCGACAATGGTTCTGTTGAATGAGGAGAGAGTCTTTCCAAGTCTGTTGGAGCAAGGAGAGCAGACACAAGCCGACTGGTACCTCGACAACGGAGCAAGTAATCACATGACGGGCACACACTCGATGTTTCACGAATTAAACGAGAGTGTGCTCGGAAAAGTACAGTTCGGAGATGGCTCGACTGTTCAGATAAAAGGGAGAGGCACAATCCTGGTGCAATGCAAAGATGGAAGTCGAAGAAAGCTCTCGGATGTATATTACATACCGAGTCTTCGGAGCAATATCATAAGCCTTGGACAATTGACCGAAGAAGGTTGTCGGATTGAGCTCAAAGGCAACCATCTGAAGGTGTTCGACCACAGTGAGCGACTACTGATGAAGGTACAAAGAACAGTGAACTGTCTGTACAAGATTCAGATTGAAGCGTGCAAACCAAGGTGTCTGAAGACTACGACCGATGATGCAGCCTGGTTGTGGCACGCAAGATTTGGACATTTGAACTTCCAGAGTCTCAACACGATGGCAAGGAGGGAGATGGTGGTCGGACTACCGAAAATTGACCACCCGGAGCAAGTCTGTGAGGGCTATCTAACGGAAAAACAAACTCGTAACAGTTTCCCGTCGCAGGTACAATACAGAGCCTCTCAACCACTCGAGCTAGTTCACATTGATCTGTGCGGTCCGATCACACCTCGAACTGATGCCGGAAGTCAGTACTTCATGCTGATCGTGGACGACTACTCGAGAGCCATGTGGGTGTACATGCAGAAGAGCAAAGATGAAGCAAAGTCAAACTTTCAGAAGTTTATAGCGCGTGCCGAAAACGAAGTCGACAAGAAGGTAAAATCGGTCAGGTCTGACCGGGGAGGAGAATTCCTCGCAAAAGAGTTTGACTCGATCTGTGAAGAGAAGGGCATTGCAAGATTCTTCATGGCTCCGTACTCGCCTCAACAAAACGGAGTCATAGAAAGAAGAAATCGAACTGTGATGGCAACAGCAAGAAGTCTCCTAAAAAGTCGATTTCTCCCCGGGCGGTTCTGGGGAGAAGCAGTAAGGCATGCAGTCTACCTTCTCAACCGCACGACCACAAGATCGCTCGATGGGACCACCCCATATGAACAATGGTCTGGAAGAAAGCCGAACGTTGAGCATTTAAAGGTTTTCGGCTGCTTAGCCCATGTAAAGCCATCCACACATCTGAAGAAACTGGACGACCGGAGCAGAAGGATGATCTACCTCGGCTCGGAACCAGGCACCAAGGCGTACAGGTGTTATGATCCAGTCGAAAAGAAGATTTATGTGAGCAGAGATGTGGTTTTTCAAGAAGACAAACACTGGGAGTGGGAAGAACACCATGATGTTGAGAAAGATATGTCAAAGTGGGTAACTTTCAATGTCGAAGATGACGAGGCCAACGGCACAGACTGGGAAGAAGGGTTTACGACCACATCTCAAGGCTCAAATTCAACTGGCACTATCGATCATGAAGTTTCACCTGAGATAGAAGACCTCGATGAGGAAGAGTCAAACGGCCGAGTACCGAAGATGAGGAGCATAAGTGAGATTTATGCACAGACTGAACCAGTGTAGTCTGAAGAACTGTTGCTTTACACGACTGCAGAAGAACCTGAAAGCTATGAAGAAGCAAAGGGAGATGCATACTGGAGAACTGCTATGCAGGAAGAGCTGAAGTCGATTGAAGATAATGACACATGGGAACTCACTGATCTGCCAAAGGGTCATCGTGCAATCGGTCTGAAGTGGGTGTTCAAAGTGAAGAGAACTCACAGGGAGAAGTCGTGAAGCACAAAGCACGACTTGTTGCAAAAGGATATGTTCAGAAACAGGGAGTAGACTACGAAGAAGTCTTTGCTCCAGTGGCTCGGATGGAGACAATTCGAGTACTTTTTGCGCTGGCAGCAAACGGTGGATGGGAAATTCACCACATGGACGTGAAAACAACGTTTTTGAACGGAGACATTGAGGAGGAGGTGTATGTCTCTCAGCCACCGGTTTTTCAGTCCAGCAGACAAGCTGAGAAAGTCTTAAAGCTTAACAAAGCTCTTTACGGGCTCAAACAAGCTCCACGAGCATGGAATCTGAAACTTGATAGAAGTTTGACAGCACTCGGGTTCAAAAGAAGCACCTCTGAACATGCTGTGTACACCCGAGGGGATGAGAAGGCAAGGTTGATTGTAGGCATTTACGTGGACGATTTGATCATCACTGGGTCAAATTCAATTAAGATTATGAAGTTTAAGGAGGAGATGAAGAAGTTATTCAAGATGACCGACTTGGGACTTCTGAGCTATTACCTCGGTATCGAGGTGAAACAAACCGACAATGGCATATCACTTTGTCAGACGGCGTACGCCCGAAAGATTTTGGAGAAGTGCGGCATGGGAGAGTGTAATCCCTGCCAAGTCCCAATGGAGAATAACTTGAAGTTAAGCAAAACAGGCCCAGGATCGACAGTCGATACCACGCAGTACAAGAGCATTGTCGGAAGTCTGCGTTACCTAACACATACCCGACCTGACATTACGTTCGTGGTCGGATATGTGAGTCGGTTCATGGAGAAACCGACCCAGGAGCATATGAACGCAGTAAAGCATATTCTGAGGTATATCAAAGGTACTTTGAACCTCGGGATTTAGTACAAAAAAGGAGGCGGAAAGTTTTTGCAACTGACGGGCTACAGTGACAGCGACATGGCGGGAGATGTCGATGATCGGAAGAGCACGACGGGCGTAATGTTTGTGCTTGGGGAGAGTCCGGTCAGTTGGCAATCACAAAAGCAAAAAGTGGTCGCTTTGTCATCCTGTGAAGCTGAGTACATCGCAGCAAGCACAGCATCGTGCCAAGGAGTTTGGCTCGCTCGACTGTTAAGCGAGTTGTCGGACGAGGCAGTTCAAAAGGTGACGCTCAGGGTTGATAACAAATCTGCAATATCACTGAGCAAGAATCCGGTTCTACATGATAGAAGCAAGCATATAGATACAAGATATCATTTTATCATAGATTGTGTCGAAGAAGGGAAGATCGCGATCGACTACATCAGAACAGAAGAACAGAAAGCTGATATTCTGACAAAGCCGCTGGGGCGGATAAAGTTTTCGGAGATGAGGAGAAGAATCGGCATAATTGAAGTCGAAAAACAAGATTAGGGAGAGAATGTTGTAAATAATCTTGTTTAGAAGCCGGGTACAAAATTTGGTTGTAATCGAAGTCGTATTGCAGCCGTAATCAAAGTCGTATCGGAGTCGGAGTAGAAGTCGCATCAGAGTCAGAGTCAGAATTGTAATCGTAGTCAAACCCGTGTTAAAGTCGTAGAACCGGGTATAAAAGGAGGGGTAGTCATGTAACCGAGGGGTGTACCAAGCAATTGAGAAAAGACCAAAAAAAAAGGAGAAACGCAATCCCTGTGTTCTGGTTTCTCTTGAGAAATCTCATAGACGTGATCGTAGAGGCTTACGACCATGATGATGAAGAACAAAACGTGGTCGTAAAGTGTTATCGACCACGTCGAAGGAGTTCGATCACGCAGAGAAGGTACGACCACGGTGAAGGTGGTTGTAAGAAGTTGCGACTACGCCGAGAAGACCAGAACGTGGTCGGAAGCGATTCCGACCACGTTGAAGGAAGTGAACGTGGTCGAAAGGGTGTTCGACCACAGTGAACAGTGATCGTCAGCATCACTGCGTGATCGTAAAGGGTTTCGATCACGGTATTTTCAAGCGGCTGGAGGAAGACAGCGCAGCGATAATAGCAGAGCAGTCGTAAACTGCTACAGTGAAATTACGACCACGACTCAAAGCGATCGGTGGCGAGTTCGAGTGGTCGTACGCTATCGTAAGTGGTCGGAATCGGTCGTAAACGACTCTAGCCGGTCGTAAAAGATCCTGGGAGGTCATTAGACTTTCCAACAGCGCTTAGGGGCGGAGCTAGCAGGGGGGTGCAATATGTCCGGACACACCCAAAAATCAAAATTTTCTCATGGGATCAGTGCTGCTAGGGATGGAGCAAGGCACCATGGGACCAATAGACTGCAGGCACCATGGGAGAGACGAGCCTTGGAGCTTTTTGAGTTCGTTCCGCCGCCGGCGGACTGCAAACACCATGGGAGCAACAACATATGTATACTCCAGCGTGCATATACTCCTTTTTTTTTTAAACAAAGGTAGATACTCCTTTCCAAACGAAATTATTTATACTCCTTATACCGTAGTAGATATACTAGTCTCAATGAATGATACATGAACCATGCACCAGCTAATTGCCTAAAATCTAGAAGATAGATCCATGTATGAATTTTAAAAAGAAGTTGTACACAGCCACGTAGGCCTGGCCACTCGTAAACGCGTAAGAGCAACTCCAGCAGGGTCCCTACTTGAGCTCTCGTCCTACTTTTGAGGGCCGAGGGGCAAAAAACTCACTCCAGCAGGGCCCCTACTTGAGCTCTCAAAAGTAGGGGGCCCTCAAATCTCCCCCTCGAGCCCTCATTCCTGGGGGGTCTGGAGGGAGCCCCTACTTTTGAGGGCTCAAGTAAGGGGGCCCTGCTGGAGTGAGTTTTTTGCCTCTCGGCCCTCAAAAGTAGGATAAGGATAAGGGTGGGTCCTATGTGTCATCCCCTCTAAGAATGAATTTGAGGGTCCTGTTTTGAGAGCTTCTGCTGGAGTGTAGCTCAAAAAATAGAGCCCTCAAAAGTAGGGAAAACCCTCAAATAAAAAGTTGGAGTTGCTCTAAGAGAGAACGAAGGCTCGCACGCGGCCGCAAATCCCACAATTAGCCAAACAGGATGGCGCATTATTTGGGTTTGCTACGAGTGGTGCTTGCACCCACAAACCCGAGCGGCAGCCGAGTATCCCGAGGAAGATAGACAGAAGATAATATGGGAGTAACTACACTTAAAAATAGAAAAGAAGCTTTTGTATGTACGTACATACATTCGTATGTATGCATGTTAGGAAAGAACGAGAATATAGCCAGTTAAGAGGTGTCAAACCAAAAACTCCAAAAAAAAAACCTCTGGAAAATAGTTACCGTAAATAATAGACTGGTACTACCGTTTTGACTGGTTATACCATGATACAAGTCAAAAATAAAATTGATTTTCAGATGGTATAATTAGCATTTCGTGGTACATGCCAAGAATTAACAGCATGCAACACATTACATTTTAAACTATACAGTCCTATCCAAGCTCTCTTTTTTTTATCACTTTACTCCTGAATTCTCGTCTCCAAGTAGCAGAGAACTGAAAACACCTTTTGGTGAGGGTGAAGTTGTGAGTATATGACGTGACCCACTAGAGTTTAAATTATAGTTTTTATCTTTATATACATACGAGTGTATTTTTAGTAGAAATTTTATGATATCATAAATTTATCCCTAGTCGATCTTTCTAGACGTACGTTAAGACAGCGTATATGTATGTGTGATGGTGATGTGTGTGCACATGTCTTCCTTTGTAATAAAAAAAAGTATTGACGAACTGAAGACTATGTAGCTCCACAAATCTAACCAGCCACTTGCTGCAACCCTTATCCTCTGCATAATACAAACCGTTCATGGAGAAGAAAAGATGAGATTGAGATCGATGGCGAGATCGAATTGATGCGATCGAGCCATGGAAAAGGATGAGCGACTGAGCCCAGATCACATGAACAACTATGTAGCAAATTGACTAAAGAAATATACAACAACAGCTGGGCCTCCATTGCACAAGAAGCAACAGCCTCCTCACCAACTCCACGTGGGCGTTGGCGGTAGATGTACGTGCGTTACAATTTAGCTAGGGCTCAAATGAGTGCAGGATTTGGAGCTAGCCGGCTGATCAGGAAAGCATTGCACTGACCGGAAGAAAGCTAGCTAGCGAAAGGAGAGCGAGACTTGCACGATAGCTAGGGACCGGTTGGTTTGTGGCGAGAGAACAAGAACAAAGACAAGCACTCGCACTCGCTAGCTCCCATCGACTTTTCATTTGGTGTTAGCTAGGTACAACCATCACAAGCAAAAGTGCCATGAAAGCAGCAGCAGACTACAGCTGTTGGAAATGTGCAAAATGTTTTAATTTCAGATTTTACTAGGAGGCAAATATCATAAATAACTAATGATCATAAATTAATATTAACAGCAGGCAACACACTACACTTTGAACTATACTCAAGAACAGTATATAACAAAGTCGATCGGTCACACAAACGACTTATAGTTAGGTTTGATGAAGAACAGGAAGCAGTATAGACTCGATGCAGTGTAAAATATAGGCAGTGTAAAACGTAGATAAAGCAGCAAAGTGAGCAGTTGCGCAGATGTATACAGCCTAAAAACCTTAGTGTCGTCCTGTGAAGGTGTCCTTTGTGGCAATGGGCAGAGATTCCAATCTTCTTCATTCCCCGTGCACGCTGCGAAGAAAGGGCGGCGAAGTTCGATGGCTCAACACTCTAACACAACTTACCAGAGGAGAAAGAAGATGTAGGAGAGGAATGGAGAATTCGGTTGTCCTTAGGTCTAGACATCTCCACGTCCTAATAAAGACACGTGACAATTACTTACTCATATACTACAATAAAAAGGGTCATCACAGATGGTTCGAAACTGTCATCATAAACGATTTTCTGAACCGTCTGAATTTATGGGTCAGTGATAATCAGAGGTTATCACAGACGTTTGTGAGCCGTCTGTGATAATCACAACATAGACAGTTTCTAACTAGAACTATTTGTGAATAACACTATCGCAGATGCCTCGAACCAAAAACCGTTTATGATACTCACATATCACAGACGGTTCTAGCTACCAACTGTCTGCGATGGACGAGTATCATAGGCGGTTGGTATATAGAACTATCTGTGATACTTTCTCATCGCAGATGGTTGGTAGATAGAACCGTCTGTGATGTGCTAGTATCACAGACGGTTTTTGTTTGAGATGTCTGTGATAAACCTTCACAGACGGTTTATATTACAAAACCGTTTGTACGTGATAGTTCATTTTGTACCTAATTTTTTTCTTTTTTGGCTAGCCTCAGGAAATGTTAACTATGCCATCTAAAAACAAGCAAATATAGCAACAAACACAGTAGCATATTTCATTTCCATTAAGATTAGAGTCAACCATTACAACATCCCAAAATAACAAGCAGGTTAGCTATCCATCTTACACAACAAGAACATAAAAAGAAATAAAAAAACTTAAAACGCAAATTTGGATGTCTTTGATGCGGACGAGCTGGATGTCTTTGACGCCCACCATCACCGGCGCTGACTTGAGCATCGCCTTGGTAGCCAATTGTTTCTGCGGAGCCTTGCCTCCCGTAGACTTGTGCACCATATGCTTCATGCAGGCTATTAGGGTAAGGGTCGAGGAGGAGGAGAACGGTGAGGAGGCTGGGTTTGATGAGTATTTATAGAGGAGGGAAAGGCGGGAGTGTGAAAATTTTTGGCGCGGGGACAGAAAGGTGGAGCTACGATCTGTGGGGTGAGGGTTGGTGGGTTTTCTATTGGGTAGGATTGGGTTGGGAAGAATCGACGAGCCCAACGGTCAGATTATCACAAACAGTTCTATATACAAACCGTTTGTGATACTCTTCCATCACAGACGGTTGGTAGCTAGAACCGTCTGTGATGAACGAGTATCACAGATGGTTGATAGGTAGAACCATCTATGATGAACAAGTATCACAGACGGTTCTATATACGAACCGTTTGTGAATTAAAGCATAAAGACAATATATATCGGTGCAATGTAAATAGCTAGTCTCAAAAGATAAAATAACAAAGTTTTATATAGTTTATATATACTCGTTTAAAAGGTTATGATGAGATTAAAAACTTTGTAGTTGAGGCAAACCCCAAATTCTGAAGGGAAGATCAAAAATTTTGGCAAAAATAGAAACCAAAAACTTGCAATACAAATTTAGGGCTAAAGATGACTGGTTTTGGGGGTCTTAGAGGGTGCCTGGCACAAGTAGGTCATCTATTTTGGATCGGACTCGTTGTTAGCTTTCCAACAAGTATAAGATTGTCAAAAACAGACACCGTACGCAAAAGTTATGCCTGTTTTACTAAAGGTGTTTCGGAACGGAATCCTACTCGGACTTAGGCAGGAGATTATGAAATTTTACTGGATTGCAAGGTGGGAAACATATCATAGATGGTTTTTAATACAAACTATATGTGATAACTTCATTTCATAGGTGGTTTGTTGTAAAAATTGTTTGTGAAGTATCACAGACAGTTTAAATAAAAATTATCTGTGATATTTGGTAATATCACAGATGGTTCTTACCAAAGACCGTTTGTGATACTTCACGAACGGTTCTTACCAAGAACTGTCTATGATATTATCTCTTCACAGACGGTTTTTAGTGTTGGCAACAACATACACTACTAGAAATGTGTTCATCAATGACGATTCACTCGTGACGTTTACTATTTTCGTCACAGAACTATCGCTTTCAATGACGAAACTTACAGTTTCGTCATTAGTCACAAGTGACGGAGTTTTGGCACGAAGAATAATGACGAAAACGAACGGAGCGTCATAAAACAACAAAACTAAATCGTCATAGATTTTTGGCTCGTGCACCACCTCGAGGACGTGGCGCCGTGGTCCCACCAGCGGGTCCGACCTCGATGACGTGGCGATGCGGTCCCACCAGCTGGTCCCAACCTTGATGACGTGGGCATGCGGTCCCACCAGTGGGTCCCAGCCTCAATGACGTGGCGCCGTGGTCCCACCAGCGGATCCCACCTCGATGACGTGGCTAGCGGGGTCCACCAGCGGGGCCCACCTGTCGTCCCCGTCTCCGACCGGACTCTTCGTCCCCGTCTCCGATCGGGACGCCGCCGCCGCCTTCTGTTTTTCCTCCGCCCGTCTCCGAGCCGAACTCCTCGGCGTCCGCGTATAAAAGCCGCCGCGACCCCTCGGCTTCCTCGTCCCGAGCCGCCGCCTCCGCCGCCGCTCTCCGCCGCCGACGCTCGTGCGCCGCCGTTCGCCGACGCCGCCTGTGAGCGCAGCCGTGCTCCGCCGCCCGCCGCCGGTGAGTCACCGCCGTCCCGTCGCCCGTCCCGGTCCCCGCCGTTGGCCAGATCCGCCGCCGCACCCCGCCGGCCAGTCGCCGCCGTGCGCCGCCATCGCCTTCGCCGTCGGCCGGAACCGCCCGCAGCCCCGCCGCCCGGTCGCCGCGGACCCGTCCGTGACGCCTCGGTCCCCGCGCCCGCGTGCGTCAGCGCTGACGCCAGGCCGTCGCTTCGCCTTCCCGTGGACGCCGTCCACCGTGCGCCGTCTCGCTGCCAGCCGGTCCCACCAGTCAGCCTAGCCGCTTGCGCAAGCAGCCGCCGCCCCGCACTGTTTCGTGCGCCGGGTTCACCGTGGACTCAGCTTTCCGTTCGCCCGGTCCACAGCACAGTGCACTTTTCCTATTTTCCCGATTTTCTTTAGATCCAATTTTCCAGAGGCCCGTTCTCCCTCGTCCTAGCTCCGATTGACCCGATTCTTTTTCCTAAATTCATCTAAAATTGAGCTATTCCTTTTGGTTCAGGTTTGAAAGTTTTTGGAGTTCATTTGAATTTTATTTGATTTTATTTTGTCTTTTCGATTCGTTTTCTCTCTCGTTAGATCACGTGTTCGAGGGAGCGGAAGTTGGATTTGAAGATCAAGAGCCCTCAGCTGAGCGGCGACGCGACTTACGCGGGCATAGTACAAGGTTTGAATTGATTTTTAATATTGTTACATATAATATGCATGTGTTTGATATGTTATTGAATTTTGTTGATTTTACTCTAATTTAAGGACTGAGAACAAGGTTTATTTTATTGCCAAAACAGATGGATAGAAGCTGGATTTTCGGGAGACAATTCACAGATGCATATGTGAAAGGAGTTGAAGAGTTCATGAAATTTGTTAGTGAAAGATACCCCGAAGACAGCCACATACTTTGTCCGTGCCGCAACTGTCTTAATCAAAGTTTGTGGCCTCAGGATGATGTAAGTGACCATATACACATTTATGGAATGTCAGCTACATACACCAGGTGGATTCACCATGGGGAGTCGGCAGATACTGCAGTAGTTGACAATTTGGAGCAGGAGGTCGAAGGAGGTGATCATGACTTTGGGATACATGTGGATGTGGCCGATGATGATTATGATGAGGATCACGGAGTACCAGAGATGATAGGAGATCTGTATGCTGCGGCAGAGGCTGATGGAGAACAACCAAGGTTTGCAAGAGTCCTTGAAGATGCGAAGAAGTCACTTAGCCCGGGATCTAGCCATTCAAAATTCTCTTTTCTGGTGAGGATGTTGTATATCAAGTCTCGCTATCGAATCCCCAATACAGGATTTTCCACAATTATGAAGTTGCTATCGTCAGGATACCCTCAGAGTGAGTTGCCAAAATCATATGATGAGGCCAAGAAATATCTTCGAGAATTGGGCCTTGGATTCGAAAACATCCATGTATGCAAGAACAATTGTGTGTTGTTTCGTAAGAGGTATGCTAAAGAGAATGTGTGCCCAGTATGCAAGGCGTCTAGATGGCAAGATGACACTGGGACCAAGCAGGTTCCACACAAGGTATTGAGGCATTTTCCACTTTTGCCAAGGTTGAAAAGAATTTTTGCTGCAAAGCGAACTTCTGAGGAAACACAATGGCACAAGAAAGTGAGGATGCCAGTCGACAATGTAATGAGCCATCCAGCTGATGGGGAAGCATGGAAGGAGTTCGACAGGAGGGAACCAACCTTTGCAGCTGATCCGAGGAACCTAAGGCTTGCCTTAGCCACCGATGGATTCAATCCATTTGGCAACATGAGTACCCAGTACAGTATGTGGCCAGTGCTTCTGACACCGCTGAATCTCCCACCATGGGAATGCGTGAATCCAGCAAACTGCTTTATGTCTTTACTCATCCCAGGTCCAAAATCTCCAGGAAAGGATTTTGATTTGTTCCTTGAGCCCCTAATTGAAGAGCTGCTCGATCTATGGAAGGGTGTCAGTACGTACGATGCATGTACTGGTCGGAAGTTTGACCTTCGTGCTGCCGTGCTGTGGTGTATACATGATTTTCCAGCGTTGAGCACGTTATCAGGGCGAACAACAAAAGGGTATTATGCATGTATTCATTGCGACAAGGATCCGTTGTCTCGGGCAATAAGGGGTAAGCTATGTTACATTGGACATCGTCGTTACCTTCCAAGGACACATGCATGGCGGAGAAACTTGGCTTTCGATGGTAAGCGTGAAAACAAAGATCAGCCAGGCAAGTTCACTTTGGAGGAGCTCCAAGAGGAGCTAGAGAAGGTGAAAGATGTTAGGCCAGGGAAGCATCCTGAAATTACTGGAAATAAAAGGAAGCGCAATGAGGGTCCAAGGATTTATAGCCGCAAAGTTGGGTTGTGGAGATTGCCGTATTGGAAAGATTTGAAGCTTCCGCATAATCTCGATGTGATGCACATAGAGAAAAACATATGTGAAAATATTCTTGGCACATTACTCAATGTACAGGGCAAGACCAAGGACACAACCAATGCTAGGCTAGATTTGCATGATATGGGCATAAGACCTGAATTGCACTTACAGCAGGATGGCAACTCAGTCACAACTCCACCTGCTCCGTATGTCTTGGGGAAGGATCAAAAAATCGAGTTTTGCAAGTTTCTCAAAGGAATCAAGTTTCCTGATGGATATGCGGCTAACCTAGCAAGATACATAAGTGAAGATGGTTCGAAGGTGCAGGGAAAGCTGAAAACACATTCGTGCCACATACTCCTGCAAAGAATCATACCTGCTGGCCTAAGAGGACTGGTGAGGAATGATGTATATGAAGCAGTTGCAGAGCTCGGGACCTTCTTCAGGGAACTATGCAGTAGAAATCTAAGGATAGATGTTGTGAAACGGATGAAAGAAGAAATTCCATTGATCATATGCAAGCTTGAGAAAATATTTCCACCTGCCTTCTTTGATGTCATGGTGCACTTGGCTGTCCATCTTCCTGATGAGGCACTGCTTAGAGGACCTGTTCAGTATGGATGGATGTACCCAATAGAAAGGCGGCTAGGCACTTTGAAGAATTTTGTAAGGAATAGGGCTAGGCCGGAAGGATCAATTGCTGAGGCATATATGGCAAGTGACACCTTGACTTTCTGTTCTAGGTACATGGAGGATATTGACAATAGATTTAACCATGATGATGGTAGTGGTGGAGAGATGCCATTGCCTGATGACATCTCTGTTTTTAAGCATGGTGTTACTCTTGTTGGATCTGATAGGAGTGACTACATTGATGATGTTGTCTTCAATAAGTTAGTTTGGTATGTGCTAAATAATTGTGAAGAAGTTGAGGAATATTTGGAGTAAGTATAGTTTAGATGTTTGAGATTTAGTTTTTATGTTATTTATAAATTTTCTTATGACAAAACTTTGCCCTGCTGCTTGTACAAGGACAATCTAGTGCAGCAAGGTGCACATGATGTTGATAGAATGGTTGAACAAGGATTTGCAAAGTGGTTTAGGAGCCATGTAAGTCACTACACATTGTGATTCTAGGTTTAGTAAATTCATTATTATCCATATGTAATTGGTGAACTGAGTACTTTTGTTGCAACAGATTGCGAACAAACGCAAGGAGAATCCAGAATCGGTTAGCGAAGGACTGTGGGCACTGTCATGTGGACCTGATCTGCGGGTTAAGACTTGTGCAGCTTGCAAGGTTAACGGAGTGAGGTATAGCACCGTGGATCGTGAGAAGTTCCTGCTGACACAAAATAGTGGTGTAATGACTGAAGGTTCACATAATGGAGAAGACATGGATTTTTATGGTGTCCTTAAAGAGGTAATTGAGTTGGAATATAACTCGAATCTTCAAGTCCGTCGGACGGTGGTTCTATTTCGATGCGATTGGTTCAACCAAGAAGGAAAGACGAGAGGCCTTCGAGATGACGGACATTTCAAATCCGTCAATGTGCAGTCATTATGGTACAAGACTGATCCTTTCATCTTAGCAACTCAATCGAAAAAGATGTTTTACCTGCAAGACACATCTTTAGGTAAAGATTGGCGAGTTGTGCAGAAATTTGAACATAGGAATATTTATGATGTGGCTGAAAAAGATGAGGCCAGTCATGATGTGCATCAGGATGATTACTGTTCTGATACTGAGCATGTAGTGCAACTAGGTGATGATAATGAGGTTAGGCACAATATTCAAGGTGGAGAAGTCACTATAATTGAAGGAAATTTAGAAGACCTTATAAGAAGCAACCTATTACTCGTGAAGATAGTGAGGATGAGGAGGAAGATGAGACAGTACTGCAGTACTGTAGTGATGGTGGCAATGACAACAATGATGACATGTCCATAGACGATGAAGATGATGATTTCTAGTATGGAGCAGTGACTAAGTGAGACATGTTGATGCTTCTAGGGGATGTATAGTACCACTTTATCAGAATCATTTGAAACTTTAATGGCATGTTTATGGAACCAAACTATGATGTTGTGTGCATCTGTGCAATTTTCGGACCAAGTTTACCTATTATTGTAATTTGTTTTGGATTAGTGAAGGATAAATGTTAAAATACCCTAGGGTACCTAGAAAAATCTCAAACTTGGATGGATACCTCATTTTGGTGTATAATGACGACAAAAAAAGTTTCAATTGATTCTGAGAAAGTGGTCATACACATCCTCACAAGGGCATACATGTCTCACATATAGCCTTGTGATCTGTTCATGGTAGCGGGGGATGTATAGTACCACTATGTCAAAAACATTTGAAACTAAAATGTAAATTAGGTAAATCAGTAAGAAATATTATACTAATTACAAATCTGGCAAAAAATATAAACATAGAGAAATAAAAAATAAAACACAAAAATAGTTGGCAAAACCAAAAAAATGGCTTCCATAGGTTTCGAACCCAGGAGCTCAAGATCCAACTCAATGTGCCTTTCCATTGCGCTATTCAAGTGGGTTCAGTAGATCTCGAGCGCAATATGAGTTAACTCATAAGATCCCGCATCGCCAAAAACAAAAAAAAAACCGCAACCTCTCGGGCCGCGCCAAAAATCATTTGGAGGGCGCCATCCCGCAAAAAAAATCCGCCAAAATTGTCACGTATTTATCAACCCTAGCCGCCAACCCCTCGGCCACTCGGCCACTCGTCCTCTCTTCCCCCCATTTCCCAACCCTAGCCGCCACCACCGGAACACACCGCCGTCGACCACCAGCTTCCTCGCCGTCGAGCTGCGCCGTCGCCGAAATCAATCGCCGCATCCCCCTCTCGCTCATCACCCCATGCACCTATCTCGCCCCATCCACCTATTTCTCGCCCCAACCTAACCCTAACCACCGCCGGATTGTGGGTCCTCGCCGCGCTGTAGCTACTTCCCCGTCGACGAGCACCTGGTCTACATAGCCACAACCGCAATGGTGGCAACAAGGGGTCAAGGTAGGAAGAGACCTGCACAACAAGAACAAGGTAAGAAAAAAATCTTCTGTCTTGTATTGTTTTTTTATCTACGTCCTTATATGATTTTGTTTTTAAGGGGTGGAAATTTGTTAGTACTCATGGATCTGCAAGCCCCAATATTTGGTTTGATCTATATTGTAATGGTTTGCTATTTAGTTTCGTTAGATTAAATCAAGCCTTGTTGTTTGCAATTGGTTAGCATGTGTTCAGATCCTGGTAGCTCTAGAAGTTGCTCTGTG
Source organism: Dendrocalamus latiflorus (assembly GCA_017311315.1). Taxonomy (NCBI): domain Eukaryota; kingdom Viridiplantae; phylum Streptophyta; class Magnoliopsida; order Poales; family Poaceae; genus Dendrocalamus; species Dendrocalamus latiflorus. Next base: position 27,860,706 of record CM029617.1, on the reverse strand, counting down.
AGTATCTGTTACTCTTAAACTCAGTGTCCCATGTTAAATAACCAGGTTAGCATGATCCATTTGTCATCTGTTGACATTGATATGTAGGGTGCAACCGTCTCCAAGTGATCAAGTTCATCGATAACTAATGTTACCTAGCATTTATTTGCCATTATCCTGTAAATGTTTGGTCACTATAAAGTTTTGTGTGCTAATATACAATCTAATTTGCATTGATAAGTATATATATACCATTTTGAGTATTTGTCCTTCAGTACACAAAAAGTTGTAGCTCTTAGCTCTTAGCTGTGACCTCTTACTTGTTGCCTATATCCTATCACCTCTTATCCCTTACCTCTTCAGCAGGCACTACTAGCTCCTACCTCTTATCTATCTAGTATCTAGTATTACTACCTCTTAGCTCTTAGTTCACTCCTTTTTATTTTCTAATAGACACAATTTGCTTGTTCTTGTAAGAACCTCCAAAAACTGTTTATGAGAGAATCCGGGATGCACGCGTGGCCGACAATTTAAAGAAGATGCAAGGCCTCGGACTGAAAACACTATATACTGATTTTAATAATTCTATACCACAATCTGCATCAGACGGGAAAAAATCAGCAAACAAGAAAACAAGTAGTGAAGATTTGGATTCATCGGAGTATCTCCTTGACGATGATGATCAAGGAGATAGTGATGATGATGACACTGAATCGGATGACCAGCCACAGCCCCTAGCAATAAAGGTGCTTCTTCTATCTTCAAAATACTAGATGGGGAATATTTGAATTGCATTTGAATGTTTTTAATCTGTTCTTTAATATATGCCCTTGCTTCTAGATGCACCTTCTTTCGTTCATACCTGTTTGTAATATATGGTCTTGCTTATTAATGCACATGACTTACTTGTTTTTTTCCCACAGTATCCTCCAGGGTATAGGCTGCCAGTCCACACTTCAAATAAGAGGAAGACAAATCCCAACATGCCGCCAGGAGTTAGGAATAGTAAGAGAGTGAGGGCATGTGAAGGATCACAGCTGCAACCCCAAAGAAGACAATCAAAAAGGCTTCAACCTTCAGCGAGAGATGGGCAGAATGTAGAGGATCCTACAGATGATCATGATGAAATACCACAATGGTCTTATACAGCTGCAGAGGAAGGCAATGGAGGTGGTGGTGAGTACAGTACTGCTGCAGAGGAAGGCAATGGAGGTGGTGGTGAGTACAGTACTGCTGCAGAGGAAGGCAATGGAGGTGGTGGTGAGGACACTACTGCAGAGGAAGACAGTGGAGCAGCTCATGACAGTACAGGTGCTGATGAAGACAATTTAGCTGGAGAGGAAGACAATGAAGGCAAGTTGTAGTTTCTTTGTCATTCAAATGTCATTTCTTTTGCTGATTTGCATGAACCTAAAGCATTTAAATGCAATTTCTATTTTCTAGCTCCTGCACAGCGAGCCCCAAGGAGACCCAGGCCACCCACCAAGGGAACACTGCTGGACAGGATGACAAAAGCTATGGGAAGGAGGATGCCCATAGCTGTTACTGAAGGCAAAAGAAGGCCTCATGAACCTGTTCAAGCTGCAAAGTTTGCATCTGAGGCTGGTGTTATCATTCGGGATAAGGTTCCTGTCCTACCTCATTGGAAAGATTACAAGAAAGACGAACAATATTACAACAACTTTGTGGGAAAGCTCTCTGTAAGTGCATTACTGTTTCTATGGTTAACTTGTACATCTGCTTAACCTGAAATGACTAACTAAATGTGGAATTGTCATGTGACTAGGGGCGCTTGGCCATTAACAGAGAGGACAAGCCAACAGAGGAAGCTTACACCGATATGCTGCGCTCTGGGGTGCGACAAATGCGTTATCGGCTCAAGAAGAAATACTTCAATGGTGTGCCTGCAAATGAGATTAGGACAACTTCTCCTGTTGCTTGCATGACTGATGCACAGTGGAGGGCACTAGTTGCAAAGTGGTCTGATCCAAAGAACATGGTATGGGTATCTTGTCATACGTTCTATCTCATTTAGTTTCCAAATGATATTCTCATTTAAAACCTATGATGTCATCTGACATGTTCATTTTATTGTAGGAATCAAGTGAAAAGAACAAGCAGAATCGCCGTAAAGTCAAGTATCATCAGGCTACGGGTTCTCGCAGCTATGTGGCACACTTACATGCATATGTAAGTAAAGAGTACCTTGTACATACATGCACTAAACAACTTATTTTGCATTTCATCTGACAAAACTTTGTTGCAATTGATTATCTACTAAACAGAAACAGAAGAGAAACAATGCAGAACCCAGCTTAGAACAAAATGAAGAACTTGATGCGGTGGAGGCATTCAAGACCTATCATACCAGCTCCAAACATGGTCTGAGTGAACCAGCAAGAGAAGCAGTCGTAAGTCCCGACATGGATTGCATACCTTTTTGGCCTCATGTATTTTTGCAATAAACCAATTAGGTTTTGGGGGAGAATTTTTTAAATCATATGTGTTAGTGCATCAAACACACTGCAGTTGCCTAAATAGGGCGTATCAGAGCTAAAATATAAGTTTAGTATATTGAACCATGGAAATGCTTGATTTCTCTTTATTTTTGGCAATCCATGTACTAGCAAGATCAAATTGTTGCATAGATTCTCGTAAGGCTAGATATGGGTAAATGGTAGGTGGATGGACATTGAACCTCTTCTATAATTCTATTTGTTGCATCATATAATTGATTCAAACATATTGTATCAGACCTAAAATATCTATTGTCCTACTTGAACCAGTGTTATTTGCTGGCAAATACTGGGCATTCATTGGAACACCTGACTGGACACTATGAGCATGATTGTGCATGCACAACAGTCTTTTCATGCTGATTTTTTTATTGAAATCTTCAATATTGCTTCTTGGCACATTTGGAAGCAACGAAACATCAAAATTTTTTGACACATTGATCCATCTTTTGGGAGGTGGAAGAGTAGTTTTATGCAGGTGGTCACCCTGCATTTGTACAGAGTGAAGGCTGAGCGTCGATCTGTTGTTGATGGCTAGAATCTTTATAACTCATTTACTATCAAAAAACACTAGAGAGATAATTAATAAGTAAATTATCCCAATTTTGCATGACCTACAGTTGATCAACTGTAAAGAAGATTCCATGCTGCTAGAGAGAAATAATAGAAAGCAACTTAGATGATATATTGCCTGATAATAAGTCAGTCATGCTGATAAGTACCAACTTTGTTGGCACCAAAGCTGTTTGGTTTTGATGTATCTATTCGACACATGTACTGCATTTTTATTTATTCCATCTATTCTGAAATACATATTTAAGTCACTTATTTGTGCAAACCAAGTAATATCATTTATTATCTTAAGAACATGATATTATGGGTATTGATCTGTGATGTAAGAGTCAGTAAAGATGATTGGGCATGGCTCATCAACCATTGGAGAAGCCGTGATGCTGGTCCTAACCCACTGAGAAATCGTCATTTGGTTGTCTATTCTTAACTAAAATGCTACTTAGTTCATAGGCTCAACATAGATAGGCCTGGGACACCTTCAAAATACAAATACTTAGTAAAGTCAATACATCTCCAGGATTAAATTAACCACTGGGAGTAGTCCATTAATTAGTACTTAGATGCTAGCTGTGGACAGATGCTCATGAAAGATGGGATGAAAAACAAGCAGAGAAAGGCATCCATGGATGAAATCAGCTTTCACTACTCTTGGAATGTGCAAACCTGTTTGTATTAACAAGAGATAGCTAGCATTGCAATGTGCAAACCTGTTTGTATTAACAAGAGATAGCTAGCCAGCGTTGCAAACCAGTGTAGAGCACATTGCATTTCATTGCAGCAGTTTCTGTGTAGAGCATTTGCATCTTATCAGCTTTTCATTGTACTTGTCAAACCAGTGTGCAGTTTCTGAAACTTTAGCTATGTCTCTAGCTGCTAACGTTATTCTGGTAGCTTTCTGTGGAAAGTAGCAGCCTCATGGTCCTTTTTGAGCTTGTAATGCTTGCAAAAGACATTATCTATTTTCTGCAAAGTTCAAACACTTATTCTTTCAGGATGTTTTATGAATCGACCTATTTATATTACAACTGTGGTTAGAGATCAGCATAGGTTTTAATCTTGTAAAATACATCTTGTGTGATATTTCCTCCTCGAATTAATGCAATAAGTATCAACTAATGATGGGTCATTGCTGTTTCAGTCAAATATGGAAGCTTTGAGGGCACAACCTATTGCTGAAGGAGAGCCAGCAGTTTCCAGTGTGCAGGTTGTGTCCCAGGTGCTGTCCCAGAACAGCTCACACATTTTTGTAAAGAGTGTTGGCAACAAACCAGTGGCACCCTCCAAATCATCATCATCAAATGAAAGCGAGCTTCGGGAACAACTAGCAGCTGAAGCTAGGGCTGCTGTACAAGGTGAACTCGAAGATCTCAAGAAGAGAAGTGAAGAAGCTGAGGAAAAGCTGGCGAGGACACAAAAGGAGGTGGAGGAGTACAAGAAGCTGACAGAGACAAACAACAAGGCAATGGAGGAGAACAATGCGCTGCTCAAGCGTATCTTGTCCCTCAACAATGCTTTTTCGACATGAGTGCTGCTTGTAGCTGCTGGTCCGTGCTGGTGATTTTGTGTATGCAATAACTTATGTTGCTGGTGGAATGTGATGTCAAGTATGTGAACCGAGTTTAGTAGTGAACTTTTTATTATTTGCATGTGATGTTAACGTGAACCAAGTTTAGTATTGCTGATTAAGTTGTATGGTCACTGGAATACTGGATCTGTTAATTTATGGAAGCTTTTGGTCATTTGAATATTATTTGCATTTTCTAATGAAATCAGCATGGTGCACCTGTGATGATTCTGTGAGCTTTCTGTGACGAATTTGAAACTAATTCTGTGACGAATCTGTAACCACTTCTGTGACGAAAACGAGTGGACATGTGGACAATCCACGTCAACAGCCACGTCACAGGACACGTCAGCTGCAACGTGGCACGTTACGTCAGCTGCCACGTGCCACGCCACATCAGCTGCCACGTGCCACGCCACGTCAGCAGCCAGCGTGGCAGACGCCGTCTGACCGCCTGACAGACGGCAGGTTATGACGAAAAAGGTGTTCTTTCAATGACGAAAATAAATCGTCATAGAAAGAAACCACTTCTACGACGGTAACCTTTTCGTCATAGAAAGAGTGCACATCGATGACGAAAATTGTCGTTTCGTCACGGTAGGCCAAATGTGACACGCTTTCCATGACGAAGCCCATATCGTCATAAAATCGTCACAAAACAGCATGAGTGACGAATTTGGTGTCTTCAGTGACGAAAGCAAAGCGTCATTGTTGAACACATCCCTAGTAGTGATAGACGGTCTCTAAACATAAACCATCTATGATTGCATGCGCATGTGTGTTTAGCCAAAGACCCCCTCATGTCATGTATCACATATTTCAAGGAGTGGTAAGAACTCCACCTTATAAATTTTCTTTCCTCCACTTTGTCAGGCAATATGGTACTAAACCATGCATGCTTTGGAATTTTTAAAGGAAATTGATCTCATTTCATGCGCCAATTTTCAACAATATCCAATCAATTTCAAAACAAAATGCAGAAAAGATGACAAAGATCATCATACTGAAGTATTGTTAATATAACAGTCTTTTGGCGTAAGCCTCGTACAGGTTGAACTTATACCTAGATTAGCAAGATTCATCTTCTCACAATTGATGAATGGATTACGCATTGATTCACATCTTTTCATGATCAAACTTCACTTGAAATCTCAACTGATACTAGATTGCCAATGAACCATTTCTAAACAGATCGTTATATGGTTATGCTCCCTTATCTGCTCATGAGTTTTGTACAGAATACCCTATTTTTGTGAACTACGACCTCACAATTTGGCTCAATTATGTGCATTCATTTTAGGTATTTTGTAGGCCAATACCTTTTTTCCTCATTTGGACACTAGAATACATTAAGTCTTTAAGCCAACATTCCATATAGTTAAGAGTGTTTTATTTATTAAGACACATGTACAATTGATATATACTTTCTTATTACAATATTAACTTGTTTTTCTCATTACCTAAGTCATGGGATCTCTGATCAAGAAGGTGTGTTTTACTATTGTGATAAAGCTCAAATACGTCTTATTCCTATGTCCATGGATGCAATAGAAATTACTTTCCATGCTAACCCATTTGTAAAAGGTCTGTCAGATTTTTCTTAATGCAAATATAATTCACAGCAATCACTCCGATGTTCCTTTATTTTCTGACAAATTTAAGCCTACGCTTCATATGTCTAGAGGATTTCATATTATTCCTAGTACTAGTAATTTTAGCCAACAATATTTGATTATCACAGTACATCAGGATTGTCGATATTAGTTTCTCAACTAATGGCAAGTCTAATAGAAACTCTCTCAGCTATTCGGCCTCAACAATGGTTGTGTTAAGCACTACAAGTTCTTCTTCTGTGGTTGACCTAGTTAATATAGTCTATTTGCAAGATCTCCATAAAACTACAGTACTAGCTAAAGTAAACACATAGCTACTTGTAGCTTTGATCTCATCCGTATCAGAGATCTAATTGAAATCACTATATCATTCTAACGCAGATAGGTATCCAATATAATGAATTTCAAAAGATATTGTGTCTCTTAAGTAACGTAAAACTCTCTCAAGTGCTCCTAGTGATCATATCCTAGTTAGATGTAAACCGATTTAATTTGCTCACAGCAAATGAAATGTTAGATCTTATGGCAAAAGCTAAATATATAAGTGACACAATAATTTGTGAATATCTCAATTGATCTTTTCCTACCCCTAATTCTTTCACAAATTAATACACGCATCATAGGGCATTGGAGAAATTTTACAAATCACATAGCAAACAAGCTCTAGATTTTCTCAGCATAATGAGATTGGTTCAAAATAATCCAATGTTTGCTCCAGATCAATTTAATATTCAGAATGACATCTACCTCTCCTAAGTCTTTCATATCAAAGTATCGAGATAAGAAATATTTGATCTTATCAATTGCGATAGTGTTTGTTTCAAATATAAGTATGTCATCCACATATAGACATAAGATCACACCTTGACCCCCATCATAACGGCAATACACATATTTATCAATTTTGTTCATAGCAAAGCTAACTGATATCAAAGTTTTGCTAAACTTCTCATGCCATTGTTTAGGTGCTTGCTTTAGGCCATACAAGAATTTCAATAATCTACACACCTTGCTTTCCTGTCCAAAAATCAAAAATCCATCCGGTTGATCCATATAGATTTTGAGTTTCCTTCTTTTGTAATTGATTTTGAGTTGTAATTCACTTTGAGTTGTAAATCGAGTTATAATTCACTTATCTGTCATTTATCTGTAATCTGCTTGCTTATTTTCAGATGGTATTGCTAGCATTTCCTGAGACAAGCCAAAAATAGAAATTTTTTACCTATACAAAGAACTATCACAAATGGTTTCTAACACAAAACCATATGTGACACATAGACCATCATAGACGGTTTTTGTATTAGCCGTCTATGATTTATCAGATATCACATATGATTATTTTTAAAAAACCGTCTATGTTGTGACTTATCACAAACGGTTTGGACACTGTCTGTGATAATAACCTATTATTGCTAATGCAATAAATTAGACAATTCAGAAACAGTCTCTGATGAGGGTTACGAACCGTCTGTGATGACCTCATGTGTGGTAGTGCGCATTGTTGGCATCAGCATAGGTCACACCAACAGACCTTAAATTGCTCAGAATCTTGTGGAATCTACTAAAGAAGGAATCGATAGACCCTCTCGGTTCCATCTTCATCTTCTAATAGTCCCTCTTGAACTGAGTCTTACATATTTTCTTGATTTCTGATGTTCCGTCATGGTAATCAGAGAGGATCATCCAAATATCATGTGCAGATGCAAGATAAGCTACTCAATTGCACTTAGTCTTCCTAAGCCTTAGATTAAGAAGTTGTGTGCCATAGCATTTGCCTCAACCTCAGCTAACTGAACAGCATTGAGGATCACGACATCGATAGGTACAACAAAAGGATTTTTCACTTTGTTCCAAATGGCTAAGCCTTAAGCCACGATGTACATCGCTATCCTTATCTTCCAATAGGGATAGTCAACACCATAAAAAACAGGTGGCTTATTGTGATACATCTCTGATGCCATTGCTCAAGATCGGTTCAGATCAACTAAAGAGCAACCTCGCTCTGATACCACTGGTAGGACCGAATATGATGGCTACAGGGAGTGAATAGGAGTTAACAACAATATAAGACTTTTTAAAATCTCTTCTCAAAGCAGAAGCATGACTCCTAGTTCTTTACTCTAATAACTATGAGAAGTTATGAAGTTCATAGACTAATCACCCACATAAAATGATCCCAAAGAAACTGTGCAAAATTGGTAGTACCACTACAGTAAAATGGTAGTACCGTTATAGTTACTACGGTGGTACCGCTATAGTAGTACCATTGCTACAGTAAGACTGGGCAAACAAAAAAACTTCCCTTAGAAGGTGTCTAAATGGATGGGTTCTGATCTCTAAGGGATATTCCCACATCTTACACAACCTTAACACTAGAAAAGATCAAGAAGATAGAAATCCAAACAAAAAAAACTAAGAAAATCAAAAGAACAATTCACTTAGGCAAAGTTTGAATGTCCATTTCTCTTGGAGAAAAATGTTTTACAGCTAACCCCTTATGATAGTAGAGCTCTAAACCAAGAGCACACACACAAGGCTCTACCACAAGGAAACCTTAACCCTAATATTTCAAGTCTCTCCAAGACTCAACTCAACACAAGACAGAGCCTACCACCTCACACCAACCAGTCATTCCTTAGTGGATCACACCACTTATATATCAGAAAACTCTATAACCCATATACAATGGGTTTTACACTCTCACACACTTGCACGCTTCTCAAAGTGCAACTTCCAAAGGCTCCACAAGCTCGATAAGACACTCCAACAACAAACATGAGACCTAAACCACTTAGGCTAGTGCCACGGTTTTGTAAATCACCACTCCACTCGGTTTCAAGTAATTTTCCAAATTGTCACCCGCCAGTCTTCACAACAGTGCGATGCCTGTGACTTATGGCTATAATCATACACCTGCACCGAGGATGTAACCACTTGAAATGCATAAGTCCATTTGGCACATTACTTGCATACATTGCCTCTTCATGACCCTTGTCTTCCACCTATACTTCTCGATTTGAGATGTTGCTCCACCCGAACTTACAAGACATGTCATGGCCTCAAGACTCCTTTTGTAGCCTCAGTCTTCCTATTGGCTACAACAATCATCAAAACACTTGCACATCAAAGAACAAAGTAATCGATCTAAACTCAAATGACATGCACTTGACTTTCAATTAGTAAACCAGATGTATGGACACACCATGACTCACATATGCATGAACTCCTCATGACTAACACTTGCACGAACTCCCGCTGTGAATAACATTACCAAACCAACACTCAAAATCACTCAACACAAGGGTTGGTACGGCCGCAATACCCAAGCCAATCATACCGCCATTCTAGTCGTACCACAACTCCAAAATCGGTAATACTGCACCAGGTCTTAGACCAAAAAGTCTAAAACGACCTTCTCTAAAAAATAGCTATCAGTAACCACAGGCTAGTACTACCGCTTCGGCCGGTCATACCACGATACAAGCCGGTAATACCGTTTTTCGATCATACCATTATTGCAACGTCGGTAGTACCGCTAGCTCCAAACAATAACAACTCAAAATGCAATTTATCAAAATTAAACTCAAACAACAAAAACAAGGTATAAGCAATGTTAAATACTCATCACACTCATGGGACTGTCACCACATGATCTTACATGGGTTATATTTTAATTTTAGATTTTTACTAGAAGTCAAATATCGCAAATAACTAGTGATACAAAGCTCATAACTAACAGTAGTAAGCAAATCATATTGTACTTCAAATATACACAAGAGCAGAGTTATATCAAAGTCGATTGATTACACAAATGACTTACAGTGGGGTCTGATAAAAAACAAGGAGCAGCGCAGGTTCGTTGTAGTGTAGAACATAGATATAACAGTAAAGCGAGTGGTCGCGTAGGTGTGCATTCCCTAAAAAACCTTATTATCGCCCCATGCAGGTTCTCTTTGCGGCAATGATTTGGAGATCCTGCTCTCCTCCCTTCCTGGTGCATGCCAAGAAGAAAGACTAGCATGGTTGAACATCTTAATACTACAATACAACTATCCAGAGAGAAGGTGGAAGAATGAAGGAGGAATTTTATATTTTCTCCTAGACGTCTCTAGGTCCTTTTAAAGGGACTACAATCACTCATTAGTAACTTCCTTCATTAAACGGAATTAAAACACTAGTAACTATCTCATCAAACCACATAATGATACTTATGAATGATACTTATGCTTTATTCATCAACTCCTTGACAGTTCAAAAGGAGAGAGAAATGCACGGTTCGCAAAATGAATGGTGGACTTGGTCTGCCAAGTAGAAGTCACAAGTCACACGATTTTTCATGCAAAAATATGTGAATACGTGCATGTATGTATTTAGCCAAGTCTTCCTTGTATCATCCCCGTCGATGTGTCACATATTTCAAGGAGTAACATAGACGTCATCTTATAAATTGAAATCCCTCCACTTGGATAGACAATATAGGACATGTTCTTTTGAGACATGTTTATGGCTTTTGGCTTAAATTTTTGAATTCTAGCTATTCGTGAGGGAGAGTATGGATATACTTATGTGCGATTTTTACCGATATAGATAAAGTCAGGATAGTGTCTATTAAATAGACTTGTAAACCCTACTTTAAAAAAACATCTGTTTAAAAACTAATTACTATAGCTATCTAATCCATAAGCCCTATCAAACCCACCTATAATACTAAATCATGCATATTTTAAAATTACAGAAAATGAACCTAACACTCGTATAGACCTAAATTCTAACACATTATTCGTCAAAGAGCGAGCCATCAATGGTGACAAACATTCTAAGCTCGTGGGTTGTTTTAATTGGTATCTCTGATTTGTCTTCTTGGTGTGAAAGGATTTAGCTCAACAGCAGCGACGTAGGCACGCAATAATGTGACTGTGGCGACCATCATCTCCAGTGCCTTCACCTTGACCTTGGAGTGATACAAAGACTCGTTCATGAACACGATGCACAATGAATCACCCGCAGCCGCGGGGTCCATGGGTAGGATATGATCGGAAGAACTGGAGTTCGATGGGTGCGAATGAAACAGGACTGATGGAGCAGTTGAGCTATTTATGACACCGTGAATCACAATACTCATGCTGGATGTGTTCAAGCACACACTTGTACTGTGGATCTGAGTAGATTGATCGGACTTGTGTTCAAGTCTTCGTCAATGACAAGCGTAAGAATAATCCACAGTTCCACAGTTGCTCTCACCAGTCACGCTGGCAATTACCTAGACCTCCATAGTTAACCAATCGTACAACAGATCTCATAGCACCCCATTTTCTCATTTTGCAAACATATCACTCCCAACTTGCCACTTGGCTCAAACAGCATCAAGTAACTTTTCGGATGAGTTTGCCCTTCCCATGTTCTTCTCCGATGAGAAGTCCCCAAAAACGGTGGCACTAGTGTGGTGCGATGGCACCGTCAGCAATGTCACCGCCATGGTCACCTCCGTCGCCCACGATCACTGCTGTCGGCTCTAGCTAGAGCAAAGGTCAACGTCGCAGGCTGCCTGCCCTCTTCGGTTTAGCCATCGAGTGTGGCGCAACGTGGCGGCCATCGAGAGGGATGACATGGACATCGTGGTGGCGCACTGTGCACGATGGCCTAGATCTGCAACGGCGCAACTAGTGCCCAGGCTGGAGGCGAAGAGGATTCAGGCTGAACTAGAGAAGAGGAAGGAAGAAGTGAAGGAGGAGAGGGTAGAAGTTATTGGGAAAACACCCTAGGATCCGCACGCCCAAATCGCCCGAGTGCGCTGTTGTCGAATGGGGAACAATGCTGGACTGAGAAGGCAAGAAGAGAGAGCAGAATCGTAACAAGACGGAGAGTGTTTGGGGCAATTTTTCTTCCTTTTCTTCACTCTCAGTTTACTTATTTGATCTTACATGGTATATATAGACACGAGCCTCAACTACTGCGCCAACTGCCCACGTCGCTTTGCTACCTGCCCACTCTGCTCAGCTGCTTGACCTATGACTGCTACAGTGATCACCGCCTGCCCATGCCGCTTAACTCAGCCGCTGCCGACTATTACAGTGACAATCCACCTGCCCACACCGGGCAGTTCACCGACCAACGTATGGCCTGCGTCATCCACGACCACTCGTGCTGACGCCTGCTATAGTGATTGCCACATGACCACAACCACTGCTTCATCCTCAGCTTGTTTTTGTCCGCGGCACTGCAACTACGACCACTGCAAACACAGGCGTCATGATCCTGGCGCTTACGACTACCATACTGGTCATTATGACCATACACAACATGGTCATAACGACCACCTACAACCTGGTAGTAACTAACCACGCACACTGTGGTCATAACCGACCACACACACTACCTGGTCATAATGACCACACACACCAGTCACTTCTGACCACACACGAACTGCGGTCACTCTGACCACTCGCAGACTGCGGTCGCTCTAACCACTTGTAGACTACGGTCGCTCCAACCACACACCAATTGCGGTCGCTCCAACCACATGTAGACTACGGTCACTTCAACCACACACAAACTGCAGTCGCTCCAACCGTACACACCGGTCGTAACGACCACACACAATATGGTCGTAACTGAGCACACACATCACAACTTGGTTGTAACCGACCACTCACAACAACTCGAAGCTTCAACCATGGTGTATCATCTTGATGATTCGACCACGGCTTCTGGGACTGCTTTGACCATGCCTGAGCACCGACCGTGTACTGTTGGCCAAACCTTCGACCGTGGCATCGACCACGGCACCGACTAGGCCTTCGACCACGCCTTCTCGTGTGTGGCTTCGACCATGGCACCGACGACCACGTACAAATCATCAAGATTAATGCCAACATTCACGGATCACCTGCATCTTTTTGCCACACACAGAAGCTTCTTGTCGTATGCTGCAGCCTCTCAGCAACGTCTTCTCAATAATAGATCACAATATCATCAGGATTATCGGTACTAGTTTCTCAACTAATGGCAAGTATAATAGAAGCTCTCTTAGTCATTTGGTCTCAACAATGATTATGTTAAGCACTACAAGTTTTTCTTCCATAGTTGACCTAGTCAATATATTCTATTTGCAATATCTCTATGAAACCGCAGCACCAGCTAAAGTAAACACATAACCACTTGTAGCTTTGATCTCATCCATATCAAAGATCCAATTGGAATCACTATATCCTCCTAACGCAGATAGGTATAGGTATCCAATGTAATGAATTCCAAAAAATGTTGTATCTCTCAAGTAACGTAATACTCTCTTAAGTGCTTCCTAGTGATCATATCCTGGATTAGATGTAAACCAATTTAATTTGCACACAGCAAATGAAATGTTAGATCTTATGGCACTAGCTAAATATATAAGTGACACAATAATTTGTGAATATCTCAATTGATCTTTTCCTAACCCCTAATTCTTTAGTAGATTAATGCACACATCATAAGACGTTAGAGAAATTTTATAAGAACATAGTCAAACCGGCTCAAGATTATCTCAGCATAATTAGATTGGTTCAAAAGAATCCAATCTTCACTCTAGATCAATTTAATATTCAGAATGATGTCTACCTCTCTCAAATCTTTCATATCAAAGTATCGAGATAAGAAATGTTTGATCTCATCAATTACGGTAGTGTTTGTTTCAAATATAAGTATGTCATCCACATATAGACACAAAATCACTCCTTGACCCCATCATAACGGCAATACACATATTTATCAGCTTCGTTCACAGCAAAGCCAACTGATATCAAAGTTTTGTCATTGTTTAGGTGCTTGCTTTAGGCCTTACAAGAATTTCAATAATCTGCACACCTTGTTTTCCTGTCCAAAAATCACAAAACCATCCGGTTGATCAATATAGATTTTGAGTTTCCTTCTTTTGTAATTGATTTTGAGTTATAATTCACTTTGAGTTGTAAATCGCTTTGAGTTACAATTCACTTATCTGTCATTTATCTATAATCTGCTTACTTGTTTTTAAAGGATATGGCTAGCATTTCCTGAGGCAAGGCAAAAATAGAAATTGTTTTACCTATACAAAAATTGTCATAGATAGTTTCTAACACAAAATCATGTGTGATACGTATAGACCATCACAAACGGCTTTTGGTATTAGCCATATGTGATATGTCAGATATCACAGATGGTTATTTTAAAAAACCATTTGTGTTGTGACTTATGTAGAAACCCGAATATACAAATCCGGACTCTCCTGCGTATTCTGCACTAGTCCAGGATCACGCTAGTGCACACAGTATAAACAAAGACAAATATCAACCACATCACGAAATTCTAAGGAAAATCCAAAAATATATTTATAATTATCAGAGTACGACCTTATGGCCAAGCTTACAATTAATAGCCTGAAGGGCTTAAAGAAACTAGCAGCGGTAAACCAGAAATAAGCGTAGTAGCCATTCGACATGCCCACAGGCAATCGACTGGGGAGCGAAGTCCTAATCCGCGAAGTCATCGAAGTATCCTCCTTCTAGTAGCTCCTGCTGATCTGGTCCTTCTTCCTCAACTGAGTAAATATGGTTGAAGTCGTGAGTACATAGAGTACTCAGCAAGTCGTTTGTAACAAAGATGCAATATAGTATGCAAGGCTTAACAATGGATGGCGGAAAGGTTAATTTTGCATAAAGCAACAATTTAAAGTAAATACGATAAATAGATTGAAAAGCTGACTTTAACAAATGATATTAAATAAATACTCAAAGGAATTGAAGATAACCACAAGTGAACTAACCATTCACTTCCCAGCTTAACCCACCAGATTTTCATGAAGACTCTACCCCTCGTGTGAAATCACCGAGCATTGTCCATAACCGAGGACACGGCTATTCAAATAATTTTACACTCTGCAGAGGTTGCACAACTGTACCCGCACGATGTGATAATCCTCACGTTAAAGATGATCACAACAAGGCTTTTACAATGATCCATCTCAACCTGGTCCCACTCGCTAAGGTTTCGCCGTCGAGTAGGGTACCCCCCTAGTCGATAATTGCCCCCCCTTGCGCCACAACAACATCAGTAGCGAAACCAAAGTTGAGACTTCACAAATTATTATGCCAGGTCTATCCCATACTAGACATGTGATTTGCACGGTAAAGCTCAGATCAATGGCGCACAAAGTTAAGTCCTTAAGTATTACCCAGGCGAAGCATCCTCATCCCAATGTGCAACCTGCACCCCCTTTACTGCACGATCATTCGCCTGAGTGAAAACCAATTTTGTTTATCCAACACCAATGACACTACCCATGTCATGGTACTCAAATTTTATAACTGTGGCTGACCACCACGTTCCAGTATATCATTAAGTCAAGATTAATTAACACATGTGATAATAGACCCAACGTTACTATAAGCATGGCTAAGCAATTTAAACGTACACCCCATGTGACAACTATTACTGTATCACTACATAATTACCCAACCTATAGTGACAATGGAATCAGGGCAACCAAATTATCATGGAGGAAATAACCAATTAGGTCATTAACTACCAATACAAGGGTTTGATAATAAAATAGCGATGCGTGATAATTTAAAACAAAGTAATACATAATAGATTTGAAAACTGGGTTCAACATGATCAAAGGACACGACTTGCCTTAGCCTTGCTCAGTTACGAATTCTTGATCTTCAGATCCTGCTTCAGCTCCTTGGAAAGCGTGATCTAACGAGAGAGAAAGCGAAATGAAACACAAAAATAAATTCAAATATACTCCAAAAACTACAAAACCAGAACTAAAAGATAGAGTTCAATTTTAGATGAATTTAGGAAAAATAATCGGGTCGATCGGAGTTCGGATGAAGGAGAACAAGCGATCTAAAGTTTGCCAGGCGAGAAAATGCTGGAAAATAGCAAAAGTTACTGTTCACCCAAGAGCAGAAGGCTAGCGCCGGCGAGAGGAGGCATGGGAGATGAATCCAACTAGAATAATGTGTTGCTAGGGACCCAAGGCACACATAGGAAGTGACGGCACGCCAAACGGAGCACGGTGACGGCACGGGCGGCTACAACGACATAGGTAGGAGAGAGGAATAAAACTCGGGCATAGGACATGGAGACGTAGGGTGAGCACGGGCTAGAACGTGGCTTGGCAAAGCTAGGAAAATTGTCGGCTCGGCCAGAAACCCATCAGAGACGGCACAATCGACGTTTGAACGACGTCGGGAAGGAAAACGGAAAAACTTAATATCTTGGTGCTCGGTAAACGAAATCTAAACCACTTGGAGGGTAGCTACCTGGGATGGTTTGGCACGATGTGACGCAAACGGTTTGGTGAAAACACCACTGGATAGATGGGAGACACGAGATGCCATTGGCGGCCATGGCAAGGTTCGGAGTCAAAAATTTGTAGAGGCTTTTTGGGGAAACGGAAGGAAGCACGGCGTAGAACGCGACGAAGCAAGTCTAAGAAAAATTACGGCATGGGCTAAAGCTTACCGGAGATGACGAATCAACGTCGGGAAGCGCTCTTGACCTAGATTGGGGAAAACCCGATCCCGGGAGAATGGTTACACCAAAACCAAATTAATTTGGCCAGAAGGTAGATGGGACACAATGGCACAATGTGACGCGAAAGAATCACGG
This sequence comes from Dendrocalamus latiflorus, assembly GCA_017311315.1. Lineage (NCBI taxonomy): Eukaryota > Viridiplantae > Streptophyta > Magnoliopsida > Poales > Poaceae > Dendrocalamus > Dendrocalamus latiflorus. The sequence goes on along the minus strand of CM029617.1, from coordinate 27,843,826 downwards.
AAAAACTCACCGGATAGCTCGGGACGCGACGAACAAATTCGGGACCGAAGGGGCTCGGTGCCGACGACGTCCTGCGCTTTGAGGAGACTTGTCTCGGCTTGGGATGGGTTTAGAGGGGTCAAGGGGTCGTATTTATAGGCTTGAAAAAGGTAGAAACCGACTCCAATCCGCGGATTTCGGTTTAGAGTCCGATTTAGAAAATTAGAGATAAAATGCAAACGGATGAACGAAACGGAAAGAGGTCAGTTGGGATGGATTCCTTACGTGATTTGGCACAACTTTCCTTTTGGAAAGACATTGCGATAAGGTCCAGATTGGAAGTTATAAAGAGAGAGAGAGAAAGGAAGGAAAACGTGCATGTACAGGAGAGATCGATCTGCCTGCGAGCGCGCTGGGAAGACGGATGACGCGGTACTGTTCATTCTCTCTCCTCTTTCTTTTTTTTGGAAAATTAAAAATTGAGCTCAAACAAACTCCGAAAAATCCAAGAAATGCAGAAAAATTCCTTGTGACACAAGGAACACAAATAAAATATTTTTGGCAAATATTAATGTTTAATTTAATCATATTAAATCTTTTTAATTAATGAAAATTTCAATTAAGCTTTAATTAATTCCAGAAAAATCCAAATGGTGAATTTTATTTTAAAAGCTTCAAAAAGGCTCTGAAAATCAGGATGTTACAACTTATCACCTCCTTTGATATTGATTCCTGAATACCTTATCATCCTAGAATAAAACTCTGGTTAGTACACTAGTATGGACTAGAGAATTTTGTATAAAATGCTTAGACCTGCTTAGACATAATTTTTGTTTTGGAACACCTTTTTGAAATAAAATGATAAGCTTTTGAAATATACTCTTGACTTCGGTGAGTCAAGAAAGTCTATAAATTATTTCAAAACAAAATATAAAAACTTGGTTTAGACTTAGACAAATAGTTAGGCAGTGGGTGCTTGTTAGCATGCATTGTTGTTTGGTGACACAATGTTGATTGCCAGGCACAAGGGGTATGTGGTTGGTGCCTAAGTCAAATTAAGGGCCGGTCTGTGAAAGTCAAATTAAGAACCGGTCTATGAGGTACTGCTACAAATCCCTTTTCATACTGTCACAAGGCTGATATGGGACAGTCATGACTGATTAATTTACGGGTCCCTACCTGAGTCTCGCTGTAAGTTGAAAGTGAGCATGGCATAGGCCATATGAAGTCTCACTCAGCTCAAGAGGGGGTCTCAGTCTGGTGGTTCCTTACTGGGGTGAAACCTTAGTGTTGGCTTGGCTAGGTTGAAGGCTTTACATTGTAAAAACCTTGTCATGATCTCTCCGTCGTACACCTAAGGAAGTGTGTTAATCGCGTGACAATACGAGATGATCATGTCTTGTGGCCGAAGCTGTACAACCTCTGCAGAGTGTATAATCCATCCTGGATAGCCGTGCCCACGGTCATGGGCAAGCTAAGTAAAGTTTTTCATGGATTAGATTTTGTTTTCAAAATGGTTTACGAAAAACTTATAGATGGATGGAATCCATGAGAGATTAAAAAATGTATGGATGGATGAAATCCATATGAGATCTTTTTGAGGAAAGATGGTCCTGGTGAGATGCCTGTGAATATGTTAGTGTTTGGTTCGAGCCTGCACTAATGATATTATGTTGTTAAAATCTTATTTCTATCTATTGTATCAAATTTAGCTTTTGAATCCACTTACAACATTTACTTCAATTCTGTTTTTGCTCAATTAACCTTATTATGCCTTCCTTTGTCAATCCTTATGCATGCATTAACTTTGTTAAACCTCGTGGTGTAACTTGTGGAGTACTTTATGTGCTCATGTTGGTCAATTCATCAGTTTTCAGAGGATGACTTCGGCTTCGGTGAGGATCAAAACGTATAGGCCGCGTCTTACTATCGTTTGCCTGTGGACAGGCTCAGTGGGCTTCTTTCACTTCGGTCTTATCTTTCGCTGCTTATATTTAATTTTGGTTTATGGACCATGGATGTAAACTTTGACCATCAGGCCCATATTCAGTTAAATAAAGTTTGTCATTGTGCTTGATATGTATCCATATTATCACTGTATGCACCAGCTGATCTTGGACTAGTGCGATTTACACAAAGGGTTTCAGAGTTGTTGCTCCAGGATCCGACATTTGCAGACTGCCACTCCACCCAGTTTTAGATAGTTTTCCAAATTGCCACCCGCTGGTCTTCACAACGATGCGATGCCTGTGACTTATCGCCAAGATCGTACACCTGCGCCAAGGATGTCACCACTTGAAATGCACAAGTCCATTTGGCACATTACATGCATGCATTGCCTCTTCACAACCCTCGTCTTTCTCCCGTGCTTCTCGACTTGAGATATGGCTCCATCCGGACTTACACGACACGTCATGGCCTCAAGACTCCTTCCGTAGCCCCAGTCTTACAATTGGCCACAACAATCATTAAAGCACCAGCATATTAAAGAACAAAGCAATCGATCTGAGCTCAAATGACACACACTTGACTTTCAATTAGTAAATCATATGCATGGGCATACCATGACTCACAAATGCATGGACTCCCCATGTCTAACACTTGCACGAACTCCCGCTGTGACTAAAACTACCAATCTGAAACAAACTGAAAATTTGAAAACAATTTTGATTTTTGTTCAGAATTGATTTCATTTGATTCTTCACCCAATCCACCACCTTTCTCCACCATTCAAGCCCCCCAAGTCCCAGTCATGGCATCCTCCCCATCCATCTATCCATGACACAGTGCGATGACACTGTTCACCATTCAAAAATATCAGCGTCACCGCGACACCACCTCTCTCACGGTCGACCTCTCAAGCGTTGATTCATTAAACTTGGTCTAGTAACTACTCAAGCTCGATTGAATATCTACAAATGGCATGGGGTGACCGAGGGAGAGTTTGTGTGGGAGGTGTTTAACCATACAACGGTAGAGCTGCAACAAATCGGGTGAGGCCATGGGCCACTCGAGTTTGTTGGGAACTGGAACCTACTGGGTAGAGGCTATATAAAGAATTAAGCAGTGAAAAGCCTTGTTTTCTTAAGCCTGGATGCAGGGATTAAGAGATCTTGTGAATAAAGCGCAGCAGCTCTACAGAGTCATTTATTAATAGTATTCGAATACGCCGTGCTTCCGGTAAATGAAGCTGTGTTTAATGGGTGATTCCAATAGCGAAGCATAAGTAGACTTGGAAATGATTTGGAAATGTTGAAGTCTGGTAATCAAGTTTTGAAACCCCAATTCCTTAAGAAGTTATTGTTCTTTTGTGTTTACAAATGTTTACAAATAAAACTACATCTACAACTACTTAATCAAACCCATATATTCCCATCCTTTGGAAATCCTGGCAAGTAGTTATATAGCATTTCCTCATGTGACTTATTGAGTACGATTGGTTGTACTTAGTTTTGCTTTATTTTTCCACCAACATAGAGATCAGAAGAATAAAAGATGTTACAAGTTTTTGTGTTAGGGTTACGGCCGCACTCAAGTGTTCCTATGGAGTTTTTCTTTGGTTCTTCTGATTGTAAGTTAAGCTTTGGGCTAGGCACCCTTAAAATTATTAAAATTGACTGTTAGGTCTTGTTTTAATCAACTTAACTCTTTTTAAGTGTTTGCGAGCAGGCATGGTACTATTTTTGTCTGCAACTAAACTCCTGGGCTATTACGGGACGTACGACAGCCCTGTTTCCAAAAATGGGGTCGTTACATAAGCCAACACTCAAAATCACTCAACACAAGGGCTGGTATCACCGCGGTACCCAAGCCAGTCATACCGCCATTCCAATCATACTACAACTTCAAAACCGGTACACCGCACCAGGTCTTAGACCTAAAACTCCAAGAAGACCACTAGAAAATAGCTATCAGCAACCACAAGCTGGTAATACTGCTTCATTCGGTCATACTGCGATACAAGCTAGTAATACCATTTTTCGGTCATACCGCGATTACAACACCAGTAGAACCGCTAGCTCCAAACGACAGCAACTCAAAATGCAATTTCTCAAAATCAAACTCAAACAACAAAAACAAGGCACAAGCAATATTAAATACTCATCACTCTCATAGGGCTACCACCACATGATCTCACATGAGCAATATTTTAATTTTAGATTTTTACTAGAAGTCAAACATCGCAAATAACTAGTGATGCAAAGCTCATACTAATAGTAATAAGCAAATCATATTGTACTTCAAATATATGCAAGAGCAAAATTATATCATAATCGATCAATTACATAAACGACTTATTGTGGGGTCTTATGAAAAGCAAGGAGTAGCGCAGGCTCGTTGCAGTACAGAACGTAGATATAGCAGTGAAGCGAGTGGTCGCGCAGGTGTGTGCTGCCTAAAAACCTTATTATCGCCCCATGCATATTCTCTTTGCGGCAATGGTTAAGAGATCCCGATCTCCTCCCTTCCTGGTGCACGGCAAGAAGAAAGACTAGCGTGGTTGACCAACTTAATACTACAACACAACTATCCAAAGAGGAGGTGGAAGAATGGAGGAGGAATTCTATGTTTTCTTCTGGACATCTCTAGGTCATTTTAAAGGAACTACAATCATTCATTACTAATTGTCTTGATTAAATAGAATTAAAAAACTGCTAACTGGCTCATCAAACCACATAATGACACTTATGTTTTATTTATCAGCTCCTTAATAGTTCAAAAGGAGAGAGAAATGTACAGTTTGCAAAACAAAAGGTGGACATAGTCTGCAAGTGGAAGGCACAAGTCACGCGATTTTTCATACAAAAATATACGAATACGTCCGTGTATGTGTTTAGCCAAAATCCTCCTTATGTCATCTCCATCGATATGTCACATATTTCAAGGAGTGACAAGAACTCCACCTTATAAATTGACTTCCCTCCACTTGGCTAGACGATATAGGGCGGGTTCTTTTGGACTATACTTATGACTTTTGACTTAAAATTTTAAATTCTAACTATTCGTGAGAGATAATATGGTGAGAGATATTCATGTGCGATTTGTATCGATATAGATGAACTAGAGTCAGTGCTTACTACAAGTGACTTGTAGACCCCGTTTTGAAAAGACTCTCCGTATAAAAGTTAGTTATAGTAGAAACTAATACATAAGCCCTACCGAACCCACCTATAATACTAAATTATGTATGCTTTAAAATTATAGAAACTAAAACTAACACTCGTGTAGACCAAAATTAAAATTATAGAAACTAAAACTAACACTCATGTAGACCTAAATTCTAACACATTATTCGTCAAAGAGCGAGCAATCAACAGTGACAAACATTCTAGGCTTGTGGGTTGTTTTAATTGGTACTAGTAAAGTGCCCGTGCGTTGCAACGGAGTACCAAATAAAGGTGATACATACTATTAAACATAATCTCAAACTGAACATTGAACATCAATTTTATCTTACGTCATCATATATCATGCAAAGAATAAATGTTCACACTCGTAAATAAATCAAGTATCATATTAGTGAAGCATGATAGAACAAGCAAGCATCATATTAGTGAACCATGATAGAACTACAGTTAGCCCAAAGAAAATATCATTCATGTTTATCATTCAAAATCTATTCAAATAATTTTCAGAAAGATGGGCATGAATAACAATATTTAGTTGAACACGGTTCAAATTCTGGGCAATTGAAAGATTTAACTACTTTACAGTAAGAACAATCAAACAATAACAATTGTCCATGAGGATATAGTTATAACCACTAAAAACATATATTTCATACAAAATTTCTTTAAAAGTACGATATTACTTCACCAAGCATGTCATTTGAGAATTTCATTTGAGAAAACTCCCTTCACAAAACTTAACACAAACTACAAAGACTCTGGGATATCCCAAGTGATAATTCATTTCTGGCATGCAGTCTGTGAGCCTTCAGGAGGAAAGAGGTAGTTATTTATCCCTATATGATGTAGCAAGAAGATAAAAAAAACTTATCAAGATAGCCCTGACTAAAGCAAGACAAGTTCAATTACTTTTCATCTTGCTGGTTACATCTCATTTTTGGATAGTTACATCTCATTTCGTGAAAATAATTCATTTAATGAAGGCATCATTGCTCTTCTGGTATAAAAACAGGTAAGCAAAGCAGTGTAGAAAACAAAACTACCCAAGGAGCTTCTATACTTTACATTCATATCGCTTAGGAGAGCTTCCAATCATAATCATATGCTATGCTCCAGTATACAGCAGCAAGAAAATTACTTTGAACTATTAACAAGAAATATCACCAAGATCTACAATTCTACATAGCCTTTGTTGGCATAAATTAACCATTAAGTTGTTCTTATAAATTAAAAGTGATCTTAAATGCAATGTTTAAGAAATAATTACACTTGAGATCATGCAAGTATAAATCTGCAATTTACTTTTTGAGAGAAGTTACTAATATTCTACTGCATTGGCCTGTGGGTAAGGTAAAAACAAAGCTCATCTTTGTCAGCAAAAAATTGAACTCCAACCAGTAAAGTTTACCTAGATATAAAAGAAACTGCTAGCAAGTACAGTAGCTGTTGATGGGAGAGCATTGGAAGATAATTCATCATAGCCCTTCAAACTTCAGCCTCTTTGGCAAACTTCAACCATTGGGGGTTGCAAAGTTGGCAGCTTCGCCACAGCTAAATCTTGTATTGTATCAGTCAGAACATTTAGAATTGCTAATTAAATGCACAGCAACAAAGAAAATGCAAACATGTAAATATTCAGGTTCTACATTGTACCAACGGACTGTAAATCGCTTTCTTTTGGTCACCCAAAATAAGTTATTTTAATAGATAGGTTCTTTGGTCTTAAATATAAGTGAGACCCTCAAAGGATCTCAAGTCATAGGTGAAATAGTGAAGGTAATAACATGCAGCAAAGATAAAGTTAGCCCGATAATCATTACCAAAATGTTAAAGTAGCATTAAAGACTAGAATTCTTCGAACGATTAGCATAAATTTGGATAAAAAGTTGACTTATCAAAGCCATTCAGTCAACATAACAACAAAAAAACAAATCAACATGATCTTACTTCGGCAGGAAAAAAAAGTTTCATGACTTCTGTGCAAAAGATCAAAGCCAAAAGTGTGAGAAGCAATTTAATCAGTGCACACCACTTTGTAAAAAAAATGGAACATTTCAGATATAGACATGACTTCTTTTTGTTACCTCATCTCATAAAAAGTGACATATGAAGCAACTAAGTAAAAGGAAAATAAAATATAATGAACCTATTCAAAGTAGACCTCCCCATGGGTAAGGACCATTAACTGCAAGTAACTCCCTATTCTCGCCCATAAAAATATTCCATTCATTTCAGTTCTTCCATCTGGGTGGTATATTATAATTTTCAGCCAATGGAGTAAAATTATAATATACCACTGCTGCGAGACACTGGCCTTTTGCCCATTGCTCGCATGCTGGTTGTTCCGTATGCGTTGCAGTTCGATGCGTCGTTGCTGTCCGCACTCGTGGATCGTTGGAGACCGGAGACTCACACCTTCCACTTCCGGTGGGGTGAGATGACTGTTACACTTCAGGACATGTCCATGCTGACAGGTCTACCCCTCCATGGTGCAGCAGTAGTGCCACCCCCCAGGGCGGCAAACTGGAAGGTCGCCCTGGGTGCCCGGTTCGGTCACCCGATCCCAGACAACATGTCTGGTGTGCCACACTCGTGGCTACGACACTTCATGACCTGCCCTGAGCATGCTCCTAAGGGGGTCGTGCGGACGCACCTCATGGCATACCTCCTTTTTTGTTCGGGTGGGTCTTGTTTCCTACGACCACTGGAGTCTCCGTGCATCCTACGTACATACACCTTGCGGAGTCCTTGGCGGATGCCTTGCCCGGCCAAGTGCCACAGTACAGCTGGGGATCTGCAGTCCTTAGCGCCACGTACCGAGGCTTGTGTGATGCCTATCAGCGTACTACAGCCAGCAAGCTGGTCTTGGCAGTGTGCTACGTGCCCCTACAGTACTGGTCTTGGGAGCACTTTCCGGTTGGGAGGCCTAAGATCGAGAGGGCTGTGCACCCTTACGACCTCAGCCCGGACTTCTACGATGAGGCTGGTAGCGATGACCCCATAAATGGGCCGACTATGGGGACGCGTTGGACACATGGTCAGCTGCGGTGGGCCAGGGATAGACCGAGGCGTGTGTACCCAGATTTCCATAACCAGTTCAAGCAGCTTCATGAGAGTGACATAGTCTGGTACCTATGGGATGCACAATTCATTCAGAGCATAGCCCTCCACGGGTTGTCATCTCAGTGCCACTAAGACCACACGTACTGGTTGACGACCTACCACCTCGTCTTCTCCCACTTCGTCGAGCCATACAACCCGCAGAGAGTGCTGAGGCAGTTTGACCTCCACCAGCACGTGCCACCCCTCCTAGGACGGGCACTACCACCGAAGGCCCACTGGTAAGTCATTGCACGGTAACTGTACGCAATGTAGTAATGTGTTGTTAATACTAATTGTGCAATTTGTGGACTAACTTGCAGGCAAACAAGAAGAGGTCACCGAGGTGACGACTGGACGGGCACACAGTGGCCGTGGACAGACCTATGGCGTGACTCAGCGAGCACGGAGGTTGTGGACGAGACTAGGCCATACGACCTCGACACATACAGTGCGTACCTAGAGTGGTACGTTCCACGCACCCGCAACAAGCTTACTGGGCCTGCCCCCACACCGTCCTGCAGAGGTCGCGCGCGAGGATGCCATACGGGCAGGGCCAGACCGTCATCGAGCAGCACGTCAGGACGAGGCGGTACGTTTGAACTCATTGTTTGTTTACCTACATTACGTTTTAACTCATTGTTAGTTTACCTGCAGTACGAGTGCATGCATCGTATCGAGGACGAGGCTGTTCAGATTATCCAGCGTGGGCAGGGCAGCTCCCGGCTGCTTTCTTCGGTGCGTACCATCCTCAGTGATGCCAGGTCTGCGATCAGGTCCATGAGCTGTAGTCAGCACAGGGATGATGTGCATGCACGACGCCTCCGCAGAGAACAGCAGGCAGCGCCACACCCATCAGCAGCACCGTCAGCACCGCCGTCAGCACCACTGTCAGCACGTCCGTCGCAGTCCGGCAGTCGTCCGTCGCTGTCTGGCGGTCGTCCGTCGCAGTCTGGCGGTCGTCCTAGCTGCACTCACTCGTCCTCCCAGCGCTTCGGACCAGCGGTACGACATTTGCCAACAGTTTGTTCATCCACTCGATTGCTAGTTATTCGTAACCATACATTTTTCATGCAGCACTTGCGACAGGATAGCATGTTGCTACAGCCGTCGTCATCCCGGAGGGCGGCGGACGAGCGAACATTCTCTGCAGATAGCGACCCTGACTCGCAGCAGCAACCGACGATGACATTCGACACATTCACGCATGGCGGTCAGTCCACCCGAGTGGACATGCAGGGGCGGGACAAGTGGTTCGGGCAGACGTACCAAGGTTACACGGCGCAGGAGTACATGGGTGATTTCATAACGTCATCGTCATTCAGACAACCGCATGCACCGGTATGTACTCATGTAGTAAACATAACACATTATGAACTTTTTTTGTATTTTTCATTGCCTAATTCAGCTGTTGCATCTAAGCAGGACGTAAACCCCTCCTCCGAATGGCTGAGCTCTATTTTCGGCCAGCCGTCGCAAGTCTCCACGGAGTTGTACCCACCACCGCCTCGGACGCTGCCCTCGCACTACGACCTTCAAGATGCACCGCGCTCCCCTAGCAGGTTCACCTTCTCAGAGGATCAGATACGCCGTCCGAGGCGGCGACGACGAGACGATGATTGAATTTTTGTAATTGTGCTGTTGTGACGTCGCATGGTTTCCTGTGTTTCACATGGCTTATGAAATTATTTGAACTACAATTAAGGCTTCATTGTAATATGACAAGTATGCACGCATGTGGGCACTGTACCTCACATCATGCATTACACATACATAGATTAACTTTCCAACGGGACAAGACACGATAACAACGAACACAAGGTACAACATAGCATAAAACATTACCAACATACACGAGGACAACCTCCAGCACTACAACTTGACGATAACAATAAACACAAGAAAGAAAATAGCACACAACATTAAATTTATCTTCCACTCCAGTCTATCGAAACGATGCCACATCCCGATGGGGTCGCAACCCCCCACAACAACTCTCTCCTGGCGAACAATGTCTGTCCTAGTGCCCATTTCATCCTCCCACACCCAGAATCGGCAACCGCCGGGGGCTTCCTGCGATTCCATGAGAAGCAGATTTTTAAACATACCACCACGATTTGAATGAACCCGAAACAATCTTACTCACCGAGTGATAGGGGCACTTGTAGTAGTGCCGCCCAGGATTCGCGGTTGTCTGTGAGGTCTTACATCTAACAACCGTGTTGCATTTTGGGCAAATCACCATGGGTGCCGATAAAGAGGTGCTGAGCTGACTCATTGCCTAGTCGGGGGGAGTTAGCACGAAAGAAAACTACACTGATTCGGAACAACTAATTCAGGAGGTGAGTGATAACAATGCAAGGGACTAGGTGAGGAATGGCTTCCTTTTATAGGCTGTGGGGGGCAGCCTCACGCACAGAGACCACAAAATAAGAAGGCATCACGCAATGACAACACGAAACAATACATACATTGCACGTACATAAAATATAGCAAGTACTACAACCATCAACACACCAACGAACACAACAACTAAAATACAATACAACCATACATCTCATTTCCTACATGTCAAACGAGCCTCGTGGCACCCACATGGAGAATTGCTGAGGTGGCCGCCTCGGATGTGGCTAGCCGTCGTGGTAGTGGCACGCACATATGCAGCTCGGGTTCGCGCAGCAACATGTGGGATCATAAGAGCTTCCTATGTTCACGACCTCCTCGTTGCCCCTCTCGCGTTCAATCTGTTGGCGGATGTCGTTGTTCTCCTCATTGAGAGTCTCAATTCGGTCCTGCAACTCCAATACTCGATCCCATAATGTATCCACATAATGGCAAATATACCATTCATGAGGAGGGTCGATCCACGGGAGAAGTCGCATTTCGCCATCTGCGGGAAAGGACGGTAAACATGGAGGGTCCATAAGCAATAACAAAAAATGTACTATTAGTAATTTGTACCCCGGAGCGTGGGCATCGGAAGAAACGGCGCCCGCCATCGAACGGGCCATCCAGGGCCAGCACGACCGCGTACTCATTGTGTCTGCATTTCGGCCACGCTGGTTGAGCACGCCGGCTTGGTATCAAGCGGTACTGTGGACCAAAGATCTCCCTCCTTTCCAAGGGAAGGTCTTCCTTCGGTGACCCAAAATTGACTGGCCCCTCAGCTTCCGACATGGTATGTTCCACCACGAAAGAGAGGGTACTTCTTTATTCGATTTACACGGTTCTCTGTCTACAATGTCATGGGACCCCAACCGTGCTATTTATACCAAACGAGAGAACTTGCTGCATTCACCAAAAACGAAAAAAGGACAGTTCTGCGCAGAGACGTGACAAAACGGGCCAGCTTTGCTCAAAGAGATGACAGAACAGGTCTGCTTTGCGCAGTGAAATGACAAAAGAGGCCAGCTTTGCTCAATGACATGACAACAGAGTGCAGCTTTGCGCAGTGATATGACAAAACAGGGCAGCTTTGCTCAGAGAGATGACAGAAGATGTCTGCTTTGCGCAGTGAAATGACAAAAGAGGCCAGCTTTGCTCAGTGACATGACAAAAGAGTGCAGCTTTGCGCAGTGACATGACAAAACGGGGCAGCTTTTCTCAAAGAGATGACAGAAGATGTCTGCTTTGCGCAGTGACATGACAAAAGAGGCCAGCTTTGCGCAGGGACATGACAAAACGGGGCAGCTTTGCTCAGTCAAATGACAAAAGAGGTCAGCTTTGCGTAGGGACATGACAAAACGGGGCAGCTTTGCACAGCGACCAAAAATAAATCACATGCCTACCCTTTCGCTTATAAAATGTGGTGCAATGCATCTGCAAGACCACTACACAATCTAACACTACATCATACTTTCCTTGTCCACGTCGAGATGAACAACAAGAAGCTAAAGGAATGGCAGAAATTTGCGGACAACATACGGGATAAAATTACGAAGGCTAGGGAGGAGGGCCGCAAGAAGGCAGAATGGGAGGAGACCCGCAAGATAGCAAGGGCTGCTGCGGCTCGCGAGGAACAAGGAAGGGCTACTGCGGCTTGCGAGGAACAAGCAAGGGCTGCTGCGGCTACGAGGTTAGCTCCCCGCAATGAGCGGCCGTGTAGCAACAACCCCATCCCGAACGTCCCCACCGAGTGTTCGCCGCAACTCCCACCTGAGGGGGAGACACCCCCCTTTGTTGGTGCGGGGACATGTGCAAGTTTTTCAAGTCTAAGCACCGCATCAGCCTAGGTATGCATTACTGGGGTTGCGCAAACTACTCCAGTGACTACCCCGACCGCCGTTTTGACACCGCAACCTATCGCCAGCCGGTAACGACCACATGCACCAATTTTTCCCTACCTTTTTCTCCTTCACAGCACGCACTAACAATCTCTCCCCTATATTTACAGTCTCCGGAGCCCCTATGTGGCTACCGCAAATGGATCAATCTTGACATCCACCCTGCGGACCAATGGACCCTAGACTTCGAGGAGTGGAATGTCACACGGGACAAGGAGTTGCTGGAGAAGGAGCGTCGCAAGAACGAGCACACCCTGCGTATACAACGCGAGACGCAAGCTCATCTCGAAGCGTGCACGCGTAGGGAGCGGGAGGCTCGCGAGAGGGAGCGCGAGAGAAAGAGGGAAATCGCGGCTAAGGCAAAAGAAGCTGTGGAGCAATTCAACGCCGAGCGGGCAAGGAAGGGAAAGTGGCCCCGGTCCACACAGTAGGTCGTACGAGCAGTTGGGTGGGTTAGTCGCATATCATGCCATATGTTATGCATGTAATAAAAATGTACGCGGCATGTTAAGCCCAACTGTATTATGAAGTTTATTTCTATTCAGCTAAGCTTATTGTCTCATCTTTTCGTATTCAATGATTCCCACGTGTTCAATATCACTTTTCTTCCTTTCGTCCAATTGTTCCTATCACAGTTGTCCTAAAAAAAATTTATTAAATTTCTTCCAATAAAACAATATAGCATGATCGAAAAATGTTTTTGCCAGTTCAACATATTTTTCACGGTCAGCAATGTACGAAAATCACAAATACACTAACCGTTACTTCACACAAATTTCGTTCGTACTCTACCAACCAAAATTCTTAATTTTCATAATTGCAAAAAAAATTATACTAGCAGCAAACTCCACTCCACATCAAATTCATATTTTTTCAAACACCATTAACAACATACCAAAATATTTCAAAACAAACAATCTGCTAAAATAATTCCTACATGTATCATCTGCAATACATAACGAATTTTCAAAATAAATTTCATATTTTTTTGCATCTCCTATTCTATATTATAAATTTGCTGCACACTCTAAAAATTATATTACATATGTATGCATAATATTTAACATTTTATCTAACTATCTAATCAAAACAAAAAATAAAACTTATAAATTATTTTGCGCATAATCACTGATCAGGGCAAACCCTAACCCTAGCACTGTAGTGACCGAGTGGTGCGGTCGGCCGCCGCATGACTCGCTGAGTGCGGTCGTCGAGCGCACGATTTGCATGGTGCGGTCTGGGACCGCACGACCTCGGTGTCGTGCGCTCCCCGGCCACACCATTGCCACGCGTCAGCTTTCCGTTAATTGTGCGGTCGGCTGGAGGCTACATCTGAAATTTTGTTTTTATCGGTGTTATTTTTTGAATTTACGGTAGCAACAGTACAAAAGCGTTCAAATTTCAGTAGGAGCACCCTCTGTCCGCGTGTACCAGGCGAGCGCGTCGCGTGAGATGTCCGCTGTTCCATCGCGTGGGATGCCGCGTTACATCGAAGGCGGGGACCAGCGGGTCCACCGGTGAAAAGGAGAGCGCGAATCGCCTGACCGAAGCTAAGCATCAACAAAAATTCCAACACGCCTCCGTCGCCATTACTGCTGTCAGCTGCAGCTTATTTCGACTGAAATAAACTAATTTATAATTAAAATTATACTGTATCTAATTAATACTATAACTAATAGTAGCTTATTTGATATAACAAAATCTAAAGGAATTAAAAATAAAAAAAACAGATTAGCCCATCACGAACAACACAAACGAATACGAAAAAAAGAATAGGCAAAAAAGCTCAAAAAACTAAAAAGTCAGAAAAATAAATTTTAAAAATAATAAAAAAATAAGTCAGAAGCTCAAATCGAAATGAGCGACCGTTAGAGGTTTGGAGCAAAGGAGGTCGACGTCGTAGGCTGCCTGCCCGAGAGGGTCATTTTCTATAGGATGACGGGGCCTGTTATTTCTAGTTTTTAAAAGTTATTTTTCAATTTTTTATAGTAATTAATTTTTAAATAAAATATTTTTTAAAGATGAGATCTATAAGTTAATTATATCATATACTATAACGACTTTATTTATATAAACCAAAATAACATATAAATTTTTATTACTTTATACTCTCTCACTAATATTTTAAAAATCATAAACTACAGCTAAAATCATAAACCAAACAAAAAAAAGGTCCGAATCTTCCTTCTGATATCCTTTATTTTTCAGACCAAAAGAAGCAATTCACTTATTCTTCTGGAGTAACTTGCATACATCATGCCTACGCACACGACGCGCACACAACAATCCATTTCATGTTTTTCCCACAAGTAATTAGTCCGCAAGATATATCATTTGGGAAGAAAACGGATCGAATACGGATTAAATAGTGTTCAATCATATTTATATTTATATTTTTTTTCTCAGATTCAAATACAAATCGAACAAACGTTAGACACGAATACGAATCGGATAAATACCATATATGAATTCGAATCGAATATCTACTCAATTCGGTCGAATCCAGATATTCTCATAACTTATATAGTATAAAGATATTAATGATATTTTATCATCGTACAATCACGCTTAATTATTCTAATTCATTTACTTCACCTAAAGAAACATAAATTCATATTCAATTAAAAACTTGTCCAACTAATTAGTCGTATTGTAAGAAAATATGCGTATTGTTTCGTCGAATATAAATATGGATACGGATAGTTCGGATAAAATAACATTTCGGATAATAAACATATGTATCATATTCGCATCTATATTTTTTTATGCAAATTCGAATACGAATATAATAGAAATTGTTGATCGACTAGGAAAATCTATACCACATTCATATCCTATATATTAAATACAATAACCAGATAATACAAATAATACAAATCTATTTTTCACCCCATATGCAACCCAGCCGGCTGATCGATTAACTAACGGCAGCAGGTAGCATGCAGCATGAACAACAACGCATACCAGTACAGCGTGAAATATTGACGCACGGAAACACTCAGCGTTTGAGGTTTTAACGGACTTCCCGACCCGCCTCGGCATCGTACTTAAACGCCCGGCAGCACACGCAGCAGAGGCACCGGTTCTTCCCGCTCGTCGTCCTACGCGTCGCTGCTCTCTTGTCCTCGGCCTCCTTCTTCTTCGCCGTCTCTACCCTGTTCTTCATGTTCTCCGTCACCGGTAGGTAACCCTTCTCCGCCAGCTTGTACAGGCACGGCATCGTGAACAGCACGATGTACCAAATATTCGGCAGTATCCTACACCAGTACAGGGGCGTATTTACGTGAACGAACTTGTCATATGCAGTACAGGAACTGGAGCATGCACTGATCGAGCCATCGAGGTGCGTACGTAATTAATGTACGTACCTCGACATGTAGATGACGCAGACGAAGACGAAGCAGGTGAGCACGATGATGTAGATGGAGGAGGGCATGTCCCGTGTGGAGCCGGCGATGTAGGCGCCGACGAGGCTCATGAGGTCGATCATGGTGGTGAGGGTGAGTGCCGCCACCTTGGCCTCCGACTGGTAGAACTGCTCGTTCAGGAGCAGGATGATGATCACCAGGGACGTCGCGAACGCGGTCGCGTTGAAGTAGTAGAAGGTCAGATACCGCTTCGTCGCCCGGTCGTGCAGCACCGGGTTGCCGTCTTCGTGGCCTTTGTTGTCCTGCCAGAAGCCGCCGGGAGGGTTGAGCCCCGCCTGGTAGGTCACCGACGCGGCGAGGGTGGCCAGCACGATCAGCCACCCGCGCATCTCCTTGAGCCACTCCTTGTGCGATGCTTCCTTGTCTGGTGGGTCGTCGCCACTGACGTCGACGACGTGGGCTTCATGGTGGTGCTCGTCGGACATGGCAGCGTACGCGTACGTTAGCCGAAATACCAAGCTTAATAGGTTTAGTCACTAGAGAACAAGTCACATATATATAAGCACTTAGTTTCTGCCTTCGCCAAGATTCGTGTGTACGCAAATGTTCATGGGACGCAATGAATTCTAGCTTTTCTCAAGGATTACGATAGGTAGAATGCTGGCCTGGCTTTTTCCTGGTTGGGAAATTCCATGGATGATTCCTACAAAAGAGTCCATACCAGGGTGTGTCAGTTCCTACATGTCGCAACAAAGGAATGCAAACTTTTGTATATAACAGAATGATCAGTCACTCCTTCCTTCTTTTTCCTTTACTTTTGTTTTGTTAATTAGTAAATGTATATTCCACAGGGGTTGTTAAGAATGATCAGTCTTCTTTTTTTTTCTGTTTTTAGATAGAGCGCTACTACTACTACGCTATGCTATACCGTTTGGATCGATCCGAACGGTATGACATCCAACCATCGTCGCTCCTCCTCCGCCTTCTTCTCCGCCACTTCCCTCCCCTTCCTATCTCTTCTCAGCGTCACCCACCTCGCCTTTTCTCTAGCACTGAACCAGTTCCGTGCTCCTCCTTCGCTTCCCCCTGCCCCCTCCACCACCACCCGCGGCCAGTGGCGCCGTCGCTGTCTCGCCGCGCAGTCTCCGACCCCTCTCGTCGTGCCGTGCCGCCCAACCTAACTGCCACAACCGCCGCTGCCACCGCCCTTCTACCCAGCCAATCACCCCTGCCGCTGCCTCCCCCCCCCCCCCCCCCCCCGACCTCCTTCTATGTCCGGGGGAAGGGTGAACCCGTAGCGGAGGAGCCAGATCCGGCGGCGGAGGAGAGTGAGGGGATGACGGCTGCAAGGAGGGAGAGAGCAGCGGACGGGAGCGAGGAGGGAGCGGCGGCATGAGAGATAGAGAGGGGATGGTATACCGTTCGGTAGTTTTTCTCGGGTATCAGTGTTTTCAGTCCAACAGGTTATAGAAATGTGAGCAACACTTTTGCTCTTCGAATCTCAGCAAAATATATTAATCTACCACAGATACAAACCACATGAAACTTATCAAGAATGTATATCCATGAGTCCCTAAGGAAGCTATAGAACTCTCATCCTAAACACGTAGTTTCCCCTAAAGTACCCCATCTACCAAAATTGTACATTGTGTAAAATCTATTGCTACCCGAACCGACTAAGTCTTGTTAACAAAACCCCAACTTAACCATACAATTAAAAGAGCTACAAGTCAAGAAGAAGCCAACTCAACATAAGATGAATCTTCCCCTCGAAAAAACGAAAATTTAAGATAAATCTAACATCGTTTGTGCCTCATGAAGATCACGCAGAAGCACCTAAACTGGAATAGAACTTGTCCCTTTTTCCTCTCATACTTATTCTCTCGCTAGGAGGAGGGTATTATGTTGGAAATGAAGTAAGTAGCTAGGACCGAAAATTGCCGAGGAGTACGCTCCCCCTGTCTGAGGGCGCACGGCAGCTCCTTTGGGCTTACCGCCAATGGTGTGGTAGCCACGCCGGCCGAGGTAAGGTGGACCCCTCTGCCTTACTTAGCCGGTTGTGCTAGTGTGTGATATGTGTGCCGCATTGTGATGTGATTTTATGGGTAGAGGGAAAAAGGGGTTGGGAATGCAGGGGCCTACTTGTTGTCAGGCTGGAAAAGGCAGAGGTGTGGATGATTGCTTGCAGTAGTCGAGTTGCGGTTCTCACCTGCACGAAGATGTTGAGGTCAGCCTCCTTTTGTCGCTGCGGTGGTTGGCCCCATGTAGTC
Source organism: Dendrocalamus latiflorus (assembly GCA_017311315.1). Classification (NCBI taxonomy): domain Eukaryota; kingdom Viridiplantae; phylum Streptophyta; class Magnoliopsida; order Poales; family Poaceae; genus Dendrocalamus; species Dendrocalamus latiflorus. The sequence continues at coordinate 27,825,698 of CM029617.1, read as the reverse complement.
GTTTGTGGTCTACGTTTCTCCCGCTACTACAAAAAGCCTAATACTAGATGCCACATCACAGACGAATACCCAAAATCATCAGTATTAAATACAATCACAGACGGTTTTAGTTTAGAGACCGTCTGTTGCTGCAAGCGCTAAAAACCGTCTGTGAAGAGGTAATATCACAGACAGTTCATAGTAAAAACCGTCTGTGAAATATTACAGACAGTTATTAACAAGAACCATCTGAGATAATACCAAATATCACAGACAGTTTTTATCTTTAAACTATCTGTGATACTTCACCGACAGTTTGTATTAAAAACCGTCTATGATAATTTCATTATATTAATTGCGCACAGACCCATTGGCTCTCTGTCTTAAATTACAAATCTAGGCTGCTGCTTTGAGCTGAAGGCGAGGCTTTGAGGCTATTTCGTGAAAGGAGATTATTTGGTAAGAGCGATTGAAGATCCATTAAGTTCTTGACTACCGATGGTTAGTAATTTGTTCCTAATTGCATTATAATTTATATATATCTTTTGGAGAAAGGAGAATTGAAGATGGTTTAGATCTAGCTAGCTTAATGTAGAGAAAAGATTATTAACATCTAGCACGGTTTAGGGTTTAGTCAATTCATCGTCTATTTCTACTTAATTCAATTTAATTAATTATTCTTGCTACATATAGCTACTTTAGATCGTATATATCTTGTATACTAATTAATTAATTCAATATTTAATACTAAATTGTTATATGCATAACGTAGGACCAAAGCTGAATGTATGCTAGGAACCTTATGAGTGAGGAGTACATTAATGACATGTCTACTTTTACATAAAGTAAATGATATGGCACCAAGTGATATCAATTATGGTTCCAATTTAGATAGGCTATATGATGACAATCCAGATTAGATACTTCGCGATGTAAAAGAGAACTGTGATGAAAGAGAGTATGTTAAATTCCAGGGCTTAATGGAGGACTCGAAGAAACCTTTGTTCACATGCTGCAAGTCAAAGTAAATGATTATTCTGCCCTTATGGGATGCGTATAAATAAGAGAACTTCACTTTACGCTCATTATTGTTCTGCACCATAAATGATTATTCTGCCCTTACTAACCTGTCGAGCTAGAGTACAAAAGAGGGCCAAAACCTGTACTCACTACTTACATGATATCAAGAGTGTGTGGCTGAAGCACTCATGCAAAACCATAATGTATATGTGTCACATGGCTTCATTGGAGGGCTCATCCACACCGCACGATAAAGAAATAATTCGACGGAGAGAAGGATGACAGTTCAGCTCCAAGGCATTTAAGCGGAAAAGAGGTATATGATATGATTAAGGATTTAGATGTTGTGCTCGAAAAGGGATATAAATCATGACCCGTGAGAAGAATATCTGGAAGAAGAGATCAATATTTTGGGACTTACCTTATTGGGAGCACCTAGAAGTTCACCACTGCATCGACGTCATGCACATAAAGAAGAATGTGGGCCTATTCTTTATGGCTGTGGCTTATGGCTTTTGATTAAAATTTTTGAATTTTAGCTGTTTGCGACAGAGATTGTGAAGAGAAAGATACTCGCTTGCGATTTTGGATGGTACATATGTTAGGCTTTTAACATATACTACAATTAACTTGTAGATCCCGTCTTAAAAAATACTCCGTTTGAAAGTTAGGTACTGTAGCAAAAACTAAAAGCCAGTTTCAAAAGCCGAAAAGAACAGGCCCTATATATCACAGCTTGATTGGTCTCCTACTGAACATTCATGACAAAATAAATGATAGTGTCAACGCATAGCTTGACTTGGTTGATATGGACATCAGGCCTAAGTTATCACCGACAAAGACCGATAAAGGACTAACTTACCTTCCCCCTACTTATTACACTTTGTGCAAGGCCGAGAGAACCGAACTGTGCCAATACTTGCATGGTGTTAAAGTTCCATCTGGTTACTCCACTAACATGAAGAAACTTGTTTCGATAGAAAATTTGAAGTTAATTGGCATGAAGTCTCATAATTATCATGTGTTGATGACACAGATGCTTCATATTGCAATTAGAAATATTTTACCGATAAAAATCTGAGAGACAATCATGAGGCTATGTTATTTCTTCAGCACAATTGTTCAGAAGGTCATCAATCCCGAAGGACTAGATGCTCTGTAGGATGAGGTGGTGACGACTCTATGTTATCTTGAGATGTATTTTCCTCCATCGTTTTTTGATATTATGGTCCATCTCATTGTTCACATTGTGTGGGAGATAAAAATATGTGGGCCCATGTTCCTATATAGTATGTACCCATTTGAGAGGTTCATGGGAATTCTCAAGTCCTATGTACGAAATTGATCTCGGCCGGAGGGCAGCATCGTTGAAGGTTTGCAACCTAAAAGGTCATTGAGTTTTGTATCAATTACATGGCTCAGGTTGAACCGATAAGTGTGCCTCGATCTCGCCATGAGGGGAGAATCAAAAGTATCAGGACCATCAGAAGGAAAGTAATCACTCCAGATATAGATGTATATGCTCAAGCCCATTTCACTGTCTTGCAACACATGACTGAAGTGTCCCCGTATATCGACCAACACAAAGATGTGCTTTGGCAACAAAATCTTGAGTGGCCGGATATTTGGATCACGAGACAACACAACAGTTGATTCAACTAATTGTTGAAGGAGCGACTCTCTAGGAGCTCATCAAGTGATATGCTAACATGGTTGGCAAAAGGTCCAACATTTACAGTTGTGACATGGCAAGGATATGACAAAAATGGGTACGCATTCTATACGTAGGCTCAGGATGTAAAGAGTACTAATCAGAACAGCGGTGTTCGCATAGATACGTTTAGTATCGATGGGTTAAGGAACTCCTACTATAGGTTAATGGGGGGGATTTGGGAGCTCGACTACATGCTTTTCAAGATCCCCTTGTTACAGTGTCGTTAGGTCCATCTCCCACAGGTGAAGGTCGATAAGTACGGTGTCACTATCGTAGACCTCAAACGTGTCGAATACAAAGACAAACCATTCATACTCACTAACCAAGTTTTTCAAACTTTTTATGTAACCAACTAGGCAAATAAGAAGCACTGCACAGTTCTTCCTAAAAAAAGAGAATTGTCGGATTTGAGAATGTAGTGGACGAGAAAGAATACAATCAATTTGACAAGTTGTCTCCTTTCGAAAATGGCATAAGGGTCGAGGAAGAACAATGTGACGAAACTAGCTATATACGCATCGATCATTATGAAGGGCTAATTTTTAAAGGAAATAAGTAAGTGGAATGATGAATTAAATCTTTATGTATGCGTAATATGTTATGTATTTTCATTTATATATGTATATGAGAATGTGTTATATAAATGTGAATTTGCATATATATATATATATATATATATATATATATATATATATATATATATATATATATATATATATATATATATATATATATATATATATATATATATATATATATATATATAATTTACATTTATGTGTATGAGAATGTGTGGTATATATGTGAATTTGCATTTATGTATATGAGAATGAGTCATATATATGTGAATTTGCATTTATGCATATGAGAATGTGTGATGTGTGTGTGTGTGTGTGTGTGAATTTGAGTAGGGAACATCACAGACAGCTTTAAAGTAAAACCATTTGTGATATATATCATCACCCGTCTGTGATATTTATTTTTCATAGATGGTTCTAAAGTAAAACCGTCTGTGATGTTTGGTTATCACAGACAATTTCTTTAGAACCGTCTATGATGATACATATCACAGAAGGTTTTTAAATAGAATCATCTGTGATTATTCCCCTATATGTATTTCGCTCTAGAGTCTGTTCCCATTGTACTAACGCTACACCCCAGCCCCCACTTAACGCCGCTGCCTTCCTCGAGCCTGTCGCTGCCTCCTTCCGACTCTGGTGGCCCTCCTCCTTCCCTAAGCACGCTGCCTCCCCCAAGCCCGATGCCGCCTCCCCCGAGCCCATCGCCACCTCCCCTGAACCTGACGTTGCCTCCTAGAGCCCGATGCCACCTCCCCTGAGCCCATCGCCGCCTCCCTTGAGCCCATCGTCACCTTCCCTGACTTCGGCTGCCCTCCTCCCCATGCCCAGTGCCCTCCTTCTCCCCCAAGCACGCCGTCTCCCCCGAGTTTGATGTCACCTCCCCCGAGCCCCGCACCTCCCTCAAGCATGCCGCCTCCCTCAAGCCACACAGTGAGCTTTACTTTATGTTCTTGATTTGTAGTGTGCATTAGTTGGTTGTGCTAGTTTGATATCTGTTTATATCTCTAAAATTGGTAAGAAATTCTAGCATTGGAAGGACTCTTGCATGGTAGAATGTGGGCTTTGTGATTGCTCGTTGAGGAAAACTAGTCATATGTGAGATCTAGGTGATAATCTAGAAGTATTCTACTAGTTTGAGTTGTCAATTGCTAGTTTCCTACATCGACTCAGTGTTCATTATTTCTATTTTGCATTGAATATTGGTAGATACAATTGTCTTTGCTGTGGCACATACTCGTTACTTGTTTTGCTACCACTGTAGCTCTGTTGGTGATATTGCAATAGTAGTTTTTCGGTTCTTGTTTGTGCTTATAGAGAGTAATTATTTTGTCACTCTTCTAAGGTAATGTTCAGATTGATAAGCAAGTAGAATATAGAGGGATTATCATTTGATTATTGATCTATAGACTAGAGTTAAGAAGGCCAAGTTTTAGAACTTGTATAACTCCTCATCTGAGAGCAAGGTTACAAATCTTAATATGTGTACTATGCAGATCACAAATGCTCAAGTTTTAGTCCAGTTCGGATTTGGAATTAATATGAGAATTTGCTACATTTTAGTTGAGCTGTCAATTGCTGATTTCCTACATCAAAATTTGCTACATTTTAATTGAGTTGTCAATTGATGATTTCCTACATCGACTCAGTGTTCTTTATTTCTGTTTTGCATAGAATATTGCTAGATTCAATTATCTCTGCTGTAGCACATGCTCGTCACTTGTTTTGCTACTGTCATAGCTCTATTGGTGATATTGTAGTAGCAGTTTTTTGGTTCCTGTTTGTGCTTATAGAGAGTAATTGTTTTGTCACTCTTCTAAGGTAATATTCAGATTGATATGGTAGTAGAATATAGAGGGATTGTCATTTGATTGTTGATCTATTGACTAGAGTTGAGAAGGCCAATTTTTAGAATTGGCCCTACATAGTCTTGATTTAGCATTAAATTAGGCTTCGTCAGTTCTATTATTTTTTTGAAGATGTCGTCCACTCATTCTTTGTCATTGTCGTTGGATGCGTGTGATGCACCGTCCTTTGAAAAATTCAAGCACCATGGAAGAAGACTATCGAAAAGACCCAAGGGCCGATTTACCATTACAAATGTTGATGTGTCTAGGACCCCTCTCAATCCTTGTCAAGCAATGTCCGCATTCTAGATAATGGTCAGAATAGTTGCATAGGAACGGATTGAGATTATGTTCGATTTGTGGAAGACAGTGACCGAAAATGTAGCTACTCCTCGGTTCTGTGAAGACCAATGATCCTCAGGTTTATCAATCTTGCAGTAATTATTTTATACTTATCAATTTATATATGTATGCACGACATTGATCTTCCTACTGACAGGTTGTATCCATCGCTACAGCTCCGTTCAAACAGGTCGACCTCAAATAATTTCAAGGACAATATGCATAGTTCTTGATGTCTAAAATCATAAAAGAAGTTGGGGAGTTCCACAATGTAGAATGAATTTGATGGGGATAAGATTGAGCTTAATTATACATGTGTGTATTTGTTCACGGATGGATAATTTATTTTATTTTAGGTAATTGATTTGTGAAATGGATGTTCTTGTTTCTAAATTGAATAAATGTGAATTGAATATATACTATGTTGATCTGATTGTTTCAGAGGGCATAGCTAACAGTTCCTAAGGCTAGCCAACAAATAGAAATAGATTTTGGATAGAAAAGAATATCATAGACGGTTATTAACTCGTAACCGTATGTGATAGTTTGCATCACAGATGATTCGAAAGCTGTCTGTGATGACCTGTCATCACTGACCCATAAACTCAGATGGCTCACGAATATATCTGTGATGACGTTTTTGAACCGTCTATGATGACCTTTTCTGCAGTAGTGTCCTCATCGTCTTCCTGTACTCCCTTGCCTCCTATCCTCTAGTTATCCTCTCCTTACTTCCTTCTAGGTGGGCCTATAGGTGGGCTAGTTGGTTCAGGGTGGTTTTTTGTCTGGCCTTGGCCGAGAGAGGCAATGTGGGTGGTTCCTTTGCATTGCTTGGCTTTTGCCGGTGGGAAGGGGAGGCAGGGCCGGCTGGTGCTGCTGGTTCTCAGGTGAGGGGTAAAATAAGGTGCGCTTATTGGTTGGAGATGGTGAGCCTCTCGGCTGTCTTAGTGTTGGCCGAGAGTACAATTGGCTTAGTCTTGGGTGAAAAATGTAGTGGGGAAAAAGAGTGGAGGCTTGGTGTGGTTGGCTTATGAGGGAGAGGCTTTCGCCACTTCTCTCTCTCTCTCTTGTCCTATCCATGCCGATTTTGCCCTCACCTTACCTTCTGGCTCTCTCAGTTTACTGTTTGCTTATGGACCACTGGTCCAAAGGGTGGGCTTGGCACTATGTTTTGAATTTTCTACAGCAGAGGTAAGTCAGTAAAAATATAGGTGTTGGATTTTTTTAGCTACTGAATGATGAGGCCCACTTAAGTAAGAGGAAGCCGACTGGCCTCAGATGGTATAGGAACCTTGATGGGCATTTCCTATACATTTGGTATTTTATAGTTGAAAGGGTATGACGGTAATTTTCTTTATTTCCTTTTATTCTCTCTTGGATTGTTCTTTCATTCGCTCTTCGATCGCAATATAAAATGGTGGGATAGGGTTTGGGTCGGCTTTGGAGGGTTCTACTCGCCGAGCAATACACGGAAAAGGCAACGCAAAATAAGAATGCAACTAAATTTTATTTAATCTTGTTTTAACGTAATTTCCGGCAATGCAAATTTTCATATTCATGTTTTTATGCTTGTATCAAATTCTTGTAAATAACCATTTATTGTAATAAGGTTTTATTTTACTTACTAATGCCCAATGTAATTTCTTGTGATCAATTCTGGTAACCCATTGTGTTGTAATTATCTTAATAAATCTTAATTTATTATTTATTAAGTCAATTGCACTGTTTAGAGGTAATTAAGATTTAGGTTTCTTTCACACACACACACACACACACACACACACACACACACACACACACACACACATATATATATATATATATATATATATATATATATATATATATAGACACACACACACACACATAAGCACTTAGTTTCTGCCTTTGCCAAGATTCGTGCGTACGCAAATGTTCATGGGACGCATTGAATTCTAGCTTTGCTCAAGGAATTACTATATAGGTAGAATGCTGGCCGGACCTTTTCCTGGTTGGGAAATCCCATGGATGATTCCTACAAAAGAGTCCATACCAGGGTATGTCCGTTCCTACATATCGCAACAGAGGAATGCAAACTTTTGTATATAACAGAAATGATCAGTCTCTCCTTCCTTCTTTTTCCTTTACTTTTGTGTTGTTAATTAGTAAATGTATATTCCACAGGGCTTCTTAAGAGTCAGTGTACGGATGATTCCAAAGTTTCCCTAAAAGATGATCAAAGGAGCCGTGGCGAAGCCAGGAACAAAATCGACGATGGACTCAAAATCTCAAAGAATTAAACTAGTTTATCACAAATATAGTATTTTACTCTTATGTAATTCAAATACATAAGTGAATAGATTTTAAATTTGTCAAACGCACAAAGTCGTAAGCATTACCTCGTAGGAATCATTACCATATTAGCAATTCCTTGACCAATAATACCACAGACAAATCCAAACCGAGCCATGCAAAACACCCTGCAATTAAAACAAGCCAATCAAAAAACATGATGATGCTCCAGCAATTGGAACTAAGCATCAGATCGAGCTCAGTCCAAATTCAGAGCAATTAAATTTCATGTAAAATTTATTACCTTATATAAGTATGTTCCAATTCTTTGCTGAACTGTAAATTTGCACCCTGGCCTTTCAGCTTCAAAAACATTGCAGGAAGACAGATTTAAAATCATAGTGTCACGCAGGAAGGAATTCCTGAAGTCAGATTACTACCACTACCACTTTGATTAGCAGCATCTCCACTCACGCCATCTCATTCGATTTCTAAGACTTAGTTTTTTTAGATTATTTCTCAGACTGAGTTTGATGGTCATGAAATGGATGAAACAACAACTAGACAGCAATTGACTTTAATTCATTCTCAGAATTCTCTAGCAATCTCTATAGGAAACTAATAGAAAGAAGTGCTAAGGGGTACTTGAGTGTTTTTCAGGATTGAGAGCATTCAGATATTGGAGCGTTGGATCTCCATTCAATAGATCCCTCATACCGGCCCCTTTCAGAAAAAAACAAATCTAGACCGTTGGATCTTCATCCAACGAATTCCCCATACCACCCCTCCAAAAAAAATATGGGTACTCCGAATCTGAGGTGATCCAACGCCCAAAAAATCTTAGTGCTCCCAACCCTAAAAACGCTCAAGTGCTCCCTAAACACCACCATAGAAAAAATATAATTTCACCTGCTTGGCAAAACTACAGCCATTCGTCTGAATCTCCCAAACAATCCCGTTGAAGCAGACACCTTCCTGAATCTCACATATGGAGCCAACAGACCTATAGGATGGGTTGTTATGGGCTGAACCTTATGGTTTATGGCTGTGGTTTTTGAATTCTGATCTGTTTACGAGAGCTAGTACGTACAGAAAATAGTTGCATGTGATTTTGACCAATACAGCTGAACTCAGTATACTTTTTACTACAATTAACCTTTAGACCTCGTCTCAAAAAACGCATCATTTTTAAAATCTATTGTAGCTACTGAACGACGCATAAGCTATAAATAAAAATGAACCCGCCCACAAGCGCAATATCAAAGCCACCCCGACCAAAAGATCAGCGGCGCACGGCCAGTCGCCACTCGGAACTCGGGCTCTCGGGCCGGCAGTCGGTCGGCGCTAAAAAGCTACTCGCCGACTCCCCAACCGCAAGCGACAAAATGCAGACTAGCAGTAGGCCAGTTCACTTCACTTCCTCCCCTAGTAGTCGCTAGTCCTCTTCTGACTTCTCTTGCTTCGTTGCTCGCCGGTCGACCCCGGCTGGCCGGCTGCCCCCGCGACGCGCCGCCCAGACGCACACGCCTCGCCTCAGGGCTCAGTCGCTAAGGAAGGAAAGAACAAACGTGAGGCACGTTCGTGATGGAAAAGGAACAACATTATACAGGTTCTTTAACATGCTCGATGATGGTGAGAATCAAGAGTTGATTGGATGTTAGGAGTTTGTAGGATAGATCACCTTTCTTTGGGTTTGGGTGTTTTCCTTTTTTTTCCTTTTTTGAGATTGGGTGTCGGTGTTTTCAGTCTAACTGATTATAAAAATAACGGCCCCGTTTGGCAGAGCTCTAGCTCTAGGAAATCTGTAGATTTCCTAGAGCTGGTCATCTGTAGCTCTAGGAAATCCTGGATCTAGAGTTGCAGGCATATTAAGTGCATTTACATGACTCATTTCATTTATATTATATATTAAATAAAAATATTTAAATCACTTTAATTTAGTCAACAAACTACAGATCCAGCATAGATCTCGGAGCTAGAGCTGTGCCAAACGGGGCCGTTAGCAACACGTTTACCTCTTCGAATCTCAGCACAATCTACTAATCTACCACAGATCCAAACCACATGAAACTTAGCAGGAATGTATGTCCATGAGTCCCTAAGGAAGCTGTATAACTCTCACAAGACAAAAATACATGAAAGAAGTATATTGCATATCAAAAGGATTTACTGGAAAATGAACCTTCTAGTCGTGTGGTGTTGCCTCGCCGTAAATCCGTGTGGCGTATTTTCTGTAAGTTTATTCTGAGTCTAACATTAACATTAGGCTTAACCCTAGATCTAAAACATGAACACCTACATAAATCATTAGAGCGGAAGCGTTAGTTACATACCCGAACTGGTTGACGCCATAAGGTTTCTCGGTTGGTGGTGATGCGAAGCTGAAGTAGACGACGGCGTGAAGGAGGTCGTCGGAGTTGCGGTAGTCGCCGTGTGCACGAACGGAGAGGTTCGGTCTTCGTTCACCGTAGCGCCCGTAATCGATCGGTCTCATTAGGGTTTTGAGGCCTAGAACAACTCATGTCAGAAACCTTGCCAAAACCGCCCTTTTATTTGGCGCTAGGTGACCGGGACCGAAACCACGTCATAGTTGGTTGCGCCCCCGATCAGGGCGCGAAGTGGAGGACGTGACCTCCCTGAGATCTCGGAGGTTGTTAGCCGAGATCAACCCAACATTCTCCCCTTTGATCGTAAGGCTAACATCATAAGCCCATTCTCGATAAAACAGCATACCAAGGCAATGTGTTGTATAGCCAATGAAGTGCCATACAACCCCAGTACCTATAGTGTACTATCCTATCTCGAAATAGATATACATTAAAACTTAATGGGAGTTGGTTTGCTTTAAGGTCCTTTTATCCAGAATCAGAGGCTTTCCAATAAACCCATGCCGGCAACATGATCACGAAAAATTAGGTGGTAAGCCTTTTGTGAGCGGATCCGCAAGCATAAATTTAGTTCCAATATGCTCAACCTTAATTGTTTGATCCTGGACTCTATCTTTCACAACATGATACTTTATGTCAATGTGCTTGGCAGCCGCACTTGACTTGTTGTTACTCGAATAGAAAACTGCGGGTTGATTATCGCAGTACAGAGTGGTCTAGAAATGCTGTCTACCACTCTCAATCCCGGGATAAAGTTCTTAAGCCATACAGCCTGCTCGATAGCCTCATAACATGCCACAAATTCAGCTTGCATCGTTGAAGATGCTGTAAGGGTTTGTTTGGTGCTTTTCCACGAGAAAGCTCCTCCTGCGAGTATGAAGATATAACCTGACGTGGATTCCTTAGTATCAACACATCCCGCAAAATCTGAATCTGAATAACCAATAACTTCAAGGTTATCAGAAAACTTAAATATGAGCATGAAATGCTTAATAGCTTGCATATAGCGCAAAACTTTCTTAACGGCTTTCCAGTGGTCCGGTCCTGGATTTGATTGATATCTGCCAAGCATCCCGGTTACAAAAGCTAAATCAGGGCGCGTACATACATGAGCATACATAATGCTTCCGACAGCTGAAGCATAAGGAACCGACTTCATCTGATCAGTTTCATATTGGTTCCTTGGACATTGAAAAGTCCCAAACTTATCGCCCTTAACAATAGGAGCAGGCAAGCCAGAGTACTTATGCATATTGTATCTCTTCAGTACTCTGTCAATGTATGCCTTCTGAGATAAACATAATATTCCTTTGGACCTATCTCGGTGAATTTCAATGCCAAGAACATAAGAGGCATCACCGAGATCCTTCACATCAAAATTAGATGAAAGAAATCTCTTGGTCTCAAACAGCATATCCTTATCGCTGCTAGCCAATAAGATATCATACACATAAAGTACTAAAATGGTGAATTTACTCCCCTTGAACTTAACATATATGCAGTTATCAACTTCATTTTCCTTAAATCCAAAACTCCTTATGATCTTATCGAATTTGAGGTACCACTGCCTCGACGCTTGTTTCAAGCCATAAATAGATTTCTTAAGTCGACATCCTATATGCTCCTTGCCTTCCACGACAAAACCTTCCGGTTGAGCCATGTTAACATTCTCTTACAAGTTGCCATTAAGAAATGCCGTCTTAACATCCATCTGATGCAGCTCTAAATCATAATGAGCTACAAGTGTCATAACAATTCTGAATGAAACTTTAGTTGAGACAGGAGAAAAGGTGTCATTATAGTCAATCCTCTCTCTTTGTGAGAAGCCTTTTGCTACGAGCCATGCTTTGAACCTTTCGACATTTCCCTTAGAGTCACGCTTAGTTTTGTAGACCCATTTACAGCCTACTGTTTTGACTCCGTCAGGACTTTCTACTAAGTCTCATACATCATTAGTGCTTATAGACTTTAGTTCATCCTCCATGGCTTCAAGCCATTTAGAAGAATGTTCACTCATTATGGCCTCTTTTATAAGAGGTGGGATCATCTACCTTCCCTATATCATTAACATCCTCATTTGTATAGACAACATAATCATTTGGGATGGCAGATCTTCTCTCCCGCTGTGATCTTCTAATAGGTTCATTAGTTATTTCAGGAAACTGTTGAGGCTCTTCATTAGGTATAACATTAGGAATTTCAGAGTCCTCAACAGTGGGTGCAACAACAGTATTCTCTACTGGAGGTGCAACCGCCTTAGGCACAGAAATAAATGTCTCTAAGATGAGCGGTGAAGGAACATAAACCTGCTTCTCCTCAAGATCTATTTTCCTGGGCTCCAGGTCCTCTTTTTTTTTTTTAAAGAACACAGCGTCCCTTGTTTCAACAAACTTAGTTATCCTATCAGGACCAAAAAAAACGATACCCTTTGAATCTGTCAGGGTACCCAATAAAATGATAACTTACTGTCTTAGGGTCTAATTTCCCAATGTGTGGATTAAATAACTTAGCTTCAGCACGACAACCCCACACTCGTAAATATTTCATACTCAGTTTCCTCCCAGTCCATAATTCATAAGGTGTTTTAGGTACTGATTTACTGGGAACCCGATTAAGAATATGTGCGGCTGTCTTTAGTGCTTCCATCCATAACTTTACAGGCAAAGTGGAGTAGCTCAACATACTTCGAACCATGTCCATAAGTGTGGTTTCTTCTTTCCGCTACTCCATTTTGCTGGGGATCACCAGGCATTGAGTACTGTGCGACTGTACCATTTTCTTGTAGGAACCTAGCAAAAAGGACCAGGAACCTACCCATAAGTTGCGTGTCGCCCATAATACTCTCCCCCACGATCCGATCTTACAACTTTAATCCTTAGGTTGTGCTGATTTTCAACTTCAGCCTTAAATTTGTCAAGTGATTCAGATCGATCTTTAATTGGGAAAGATATAGCCATAACAGGAGAAATCATCAGTGAATATGATGAATATATCAAAACTATCCACTGATGTCACAGAAAAAAAGAACCGCAAATATCAGTATAGATTAATTCTAATAGTCCTGTGCTGCGAGTAGCTCCCTTCTTTATTTGCTTAACATAATTTCCTTTAATGCAATCAATGCATTGGTCTGAGTCAGAGAAATATAATGGGTGGAGAATTTCTTCTTTAATGAGACGCTCCATTCTCCCCCTCGAAATGTGGCCTAAACGACAGTGCCACAGTTTCGAAGAAGTCTCATCATTTTTTTTACGCTTAGCATCACACATAATCTTTCTGGAAATGCCCTGGCTGCTTGCAGAAAAGACATTCTCCCCTTTAGATGCTCCGGCGAGAGCAACATGAGGCATAGGTGCATTGTGCACTTTAGGCCCCGACTTGTCTGAATTGGAGAGAATTGCAGCTTTTTCTTAGATTTGAAGTCCTCTTGAAACTTCCTTTTGTTAGAGCCACCAACATGAAGAGCAAAAATCCTTCTTTTCTGTTCTTATTCTCTCTTCCTCCTGGACACACATGGCGATCAAATCGCTCATGCTTCATTTTTCTTTCTGAGTATTGTAATTAATCTTAAAAGCCGTGTACTCAGAAGGAAGAGAGGTCATAATAAAATGGACAAGAAAACCATCAGATATTGCCATGTCCATGCCCTTGAGTTTTTCTGCCATATCGGTTATCATCATGATATGCTTTCTTATGCTACCGGACCCATCATACTTAGTGGTTAAGAGCCTCTGAATCAAAGTACTGGCATAAACTTTAGTGGAGTCTTTAAATTTCTCCTCGATTGAAGCCAAGTACTTCTTAGCATTTTCGGAATCGGGGATTGCTCCCCTAATCCCAACTGAAAAAAGAGGTCTTCATAATCATTAGTGATAAGCGGTCAGACCGCTCCCTTTTTTTTTAGCATAGGCCTCATAAATTTTCTTTTTCTCATCATAATTCTCCTCACCTTCGGTGGGAGAAATGGGAACGGCTACCCTTAAGGTATAGTCAAGGTCCAAAACATCAAGGACAACATGAATTCGTTCTTTATGGCGGCAACGTTTGATGCATTAAGTGCTAAATTTCAAAATACAGGGCAAAACTTAGAAATATCATAAATATATATTGCATGTAATTAACCCTACGTTGGTTTGATTAATAACATGCAAAATACAGTTCCAATTCATATCACCGTTGGGCAGAAAATGAAAAGGAACTCAATAATTTTATATGGCGACACATGATTACAAACAACGTTGGTCAGAATGTAATCATATGCATACATAATGCCAAAAACATAAAAATCTCCAATTAAAATATCTCGTTGGTTCAATTTTAATTAGAGACAAAACATAATAATATGGCGACATATGATTATAAACAACGTTGGTCAGAATATAACCATATGTATACATAATGCCAAAATTAATCATAAAATCTCAAAATTAAAATATCCCGTTGGTTCAATTTTAATCAGAGATTATGCATAATTAAACGGTAATGATACATGATAATTTGGGCCACTGAAAATAATTAAAACCAGTGCACAAAATAGACTTAAAACATAAGGAAAAAGCACTGGAAAAAACAAAAGAAAAGAAAAAAAACACTGCAGCCGGCCCTGAAGGAGACCAGCCCAAAACCATGCTCTCGGTCCACCAGAAAAGCTCACGGCCTAAAAAAACTTGGCCCACAAAAACCTCATAGCTCAAAAAACTCCCGTACGAGCCCAAAATCGCGCCCGCACCGGAATGGCCCGAAAAACCAGCGCGGCCGAAAAACACGGGCGCACTCGCGGCCCACTAAAAATCCCGCATGCGCGTGCGGGTCGGCAGGCCGAAAACGGCCCAAAATGCACACGCGCCCGGTCCAGCTCACGCCTGCGCGGGCGGCTGGCCCAGAAGATGCGCGCGGCCCAGCGGCAACACACACGCCCGCAAGCCGTTAGATCTTCATCCGATGGCCGAAAAACGCAGCCGGCCCATCAGCTCCTCGGCCCGTAAATGGAGGACCGTCCGATCTGATCGGACGGCCGAAATCACACGCAGCCGGAGCAAAACCACCCGAAACCTAACCCTAGCACCATTCTTGCTCCTCTCCACCCGAAAAACACGGGCGGCAGCTGCTCCCCTCAGATCCAAACGCGCGTCGTGTGCAAGAGCGGCGGCTCGGCGGCGCGCTCGGGCGGAGCGGTGGCGGCCCGCACGGAGCGGTAGCGGCGGCACCAATCATGAGGCGTCGGCGGCGGCACTCGGGCGGCACCGGCGACATCGGCGGCGGCATAAGGCGGCAGCCCCCGCAGCCCTCCTTGCCGGCGCGCGCGTGCGGCCGAGGTTGCGCGCGCTGCCGTCAAGTGGGGCCACGGCGGCGCCCATTATCGGAGAAGGCCGGAGCCGCAGGAGATCGTGAGTATTCGCCGCCGATCTAAGTTTTTTTTTTCATTCGGGTTTGAGGGTTTCGGGTGACTTGATTCGGGGATTTTCATTAGGGTTTTGCTAGAGTTTCAAAATTCCCCTCCTTCTAATTTCTAACCGAGCCATTAAGCATTAGATCCGACCTTTAAACATGATTCCGAGTTCGGTTAGGGTTCAATTAGGGTTCATGTGATCCTAGGGGATGCTCTGATACCATAATGTAAGTTTATTCTGAGTCTAACATTAACATTAGGCTTAACCCTAGATCTAAAACATGAACACCTACATAAATCATTAGAGCGGAAGCGTTAGTTACATACCCGAACTGGTTGACGCCATAAGGTTTCTCGGTTGGTGGTGATGCGAAGCTGAAGTAGACGACGGCGTGAAGGAGGTCGTCGGAGTTGCGGTAGTCGCCGTGTGCACGAACGGAGAGGTTCGGTCTTCGTTCACCGTAGCGCCCGTAATCGATCGGTCTCATTAGGGTTTTGAGGCCTAGAACAACTCATGTCAGAAACCTTGCCAAAACCGCCCTTTTATTTGGCGCTAGGTGCCCGGGACCGAAACCACGTCATAGTTGGTTGCGCCCCCGATCAGGGCGCGAAGTGGAGGACGTGACCTCCCTGAGATCTCGGAGGTTGTTAGCCGAGATCAACCCAACATTTTCCTCTGCAGCCAGCCAAGTACCTTTTGATTGGACTCTAGTTTACTAGTGCATACCTACTAGTAGTCTAGTAGTGCTCGTGCTCCTAATCAGGAGCCACCTGCAATTGGAAAAAAAGGTGTCAAGTCTAGGTGGCGCGGAAAGGAATTGGAGATCTAGATGGGTAGCAATGGTATTGGGTTGGGTTTCAGTGAGAGGAACTCGATGGTGCAGACATCGAGAAGAGTTGAGATGAGGAGCTGCCGGAAGAAGGATCCACGGCGCTGCCTTTGAGAGGAGTTGCCGAAGGCGACCGCGCTCTGACGCTCCCACCGTCCACCAGAAATCGCCGCTTTCTCTGCAGAAAAAGAACTTATCATCATTGGAGCAACAACTGGGAATCAATCTTTCAGAAAAAAATATATACATTACATTTAATCCCTAGTCCAGTGCCTCCATGCATGCATCATAGTATAGAACAAATTGCATGAGATCATCTGCATCTTGTCAAGATTTGGAGGTGCCCAGTGTTAATAGATCGGTTCTCTAAATTTGCATGCGATGAGAAAAATTGGGGATAGTTCACAAAACTGAGAATATATCATGTTCTTTATCCAGCCACACGGAATCATACCTCGTGCTCAGCCACCGGTGCCTCAAAGAGGTCCAACCTAGGTTCATTAGGGAAAATTGGGGGTCAATCCTTCTGCAGAATCAAGAATCGATTAAATTGCCTTTCTAAGCGAGAGGATCATACCGCAAATCTAGCCCGATGGTGCAACACGTGCTTCTGCCGACGGCGTCTCCTGCATGTGCCGAATCTGCGGAAGGATGTAGTCCACCTTGTGCTCCCAATCGGCCGGTGGTGGCTGCAAAGATGTGAGAAGACGCGAGGAGGTAGTCGACTCGACGCTACAACCGGACGGGAAGAGGTATGGGCGACACCACCGGACATGAAGAAAAGGGCGACGCCACCGGACATGAAGAGGTAAGGAAGACACCGATGGACGCGAGGTGAGATAGATCCATGTATGAATAATACATGAACCATGCATCAGCTAATTGTCTAAAATCTAGGAGATAGATCTATGTATGAATTTTAAAAAGTTGTACACAGCCACATAGGCCTGGCCGCTCGTAAAACATGTTAGGAAACCTGGACTCTATCCAAGAGTCCTGATCTAATTGGGCACCCCCACCGTAGACTATAAATAGAGAGTCATACCCCCCTCATTATGTACGCATGAAAGAAAAGCAATAAAGAAAGACCGGGAGTTCTCTCTACCTCTCTGTGTGTTCAATCTATTCTCTCTGTGATTCTGTGATTGATTCGTTCTTGTTCTAAGCAGAGGAATCGTTCGGACTGGTCGCCAGCGACGGTTTCTCAAAACGTTATCAGCACGACTTCGCTCCGGTGAACGAGGTAATCATCGAAGCACAGATTGAATTTTCTAGACCGCTTTTGAATCTGTATTTTCTTTTCGCGTTCTAGATTAAAATTCTACGGTGCAAATCCGCCCTAATCTACCGCGAGCAGACTTGAAGTCGCCGGCACAATGCCGATCGGTAGATTGTGAAAAAGGGTAGATGTTGATTGCACTGTAGAACGATGCAAATCCGCCCTAAATCTACCGCGAGCAGACTTGAAGTCGCCGGCACAATGTCGATCGGTAGATTGCGAAAACGGGGTAGATGTTGATTGCATCGTAGATTAGAAATTTTTGCATGGTGTTGTCTGATCCTGCATGATCACAAGCACAAGAAATATATGCAATGATTTCATGTTTTCTGCACAGCATTGCAGATTGGAAAATTTTATTATTGCATCTTCTTTTTGTTCTGCTCAGCAATTGCATGGAAAAAAAGGGGAAATTTTGCATAACCTCTGTTCGGGTCTTGCATTGGCCATTGCATAAGATAAAAAAAAAAGGGGGCCGCCGCCGGCCTGAAGCCGACATGGATCGCCGGCCCCACCGCGCCCGCGCCCGCACGCGCCGACGCCGCTGGCCCCACCGCGCCCGTGTCGCCGCCGGTTCCGCCCCCGCACGGGCCGAGGCAGCCCCGGGCCCGTCGTCTCCTCCCCATGCGTCGCCCGTAGCACGCACGCGCTTGCGCACCGGCCGCCGACGACTTGGTTTCTCCGCCCGGACGCCGCCCCGTCGCGCCGCCTTGTCGGCTTCTCCGGCGCCGCCGCCTGCATGCGGCCGCCGACCCGCACCCGAGGCCGACGCTCCGCACCCCGGCACCGCCGCCTGCATGCGGCTGCCGCCCGACTGCCTCCGCCGCCCGCCGGATACTCCCGCCTCGTCGCCGGCCCCCGCATGGCCGCCGACCGCGGTGCGCGCTGCTCCGGCCACCACCCCGGGCTCCGGCCTGTAGCCGTCCGCCCCAACGCGCCGCCCCGCCGAGCGCCCCATGCCGGCCCCGCCGCCTTCCGTGCTCCTCACCCGAGCCGCCTGCCCGGGCTTCCCCCGCCGCCGGCGCCTGCATGAACCGGCGCGCCGCCCGCCCGGATTCCTCCCGCCGCCGGCTGCGACCCCGCCGGCGCCCGCACGCGCCCGCGCGCTGTCCGCCCTGGCCCTCCCGCGCCGCCACCGCTAGGTGTTTACGGGGTAGGGTAAACCCTACCCCTTCCCCTCTTTCACGCGTCGGCCATGGGCCATAGAGGCCAGGTGGGAGCGGGCCGGATCCGGCCCGAATCGGATGGGGGAGGGCAAGGCCACATGGGCCGAAGAGAATTGGGCCGGGGGAGGAGGTCTAAAAAAAAAAGAAGGAGGCCGGTCGGTGGGGGGCGCCGGATTTTACAAAAAAGGACCCGAAGTCCTGAATATTACCGATTGACCCTTAATCATTTAATTTGAGTCCCAAATTTTGCATAAAAGGCTTCGTAGTTCCGAAAATTACGTATAAGCCCTCAAATTTACGAGCGGATCCAGAATTTTGCAGAAAATCCCTCTGTAAATCAGAAAATTGCGCGAATTTTTCTCTGAACTGAAATTTTGCGCATAAACCCCCAGAAAGTGCAAAATTTGCTGAAATTTCATATTTTAGCATAAAAGCGCCTCGGGAATCCGAATTTTGCATTATTTTTAGCATTTGAAGCTTATTTATTTATGCCATTACTGTTTTATGTATTTTCTGTATTTATTTACTGTTTTGGTTAATTGTAATTGTTTAAATTGCTTTTAATCACTGAAATCAGCAGTAAAATTATAGAAAATGCATAGAAAATTATGAAACATTACGAGAACCTTTTGTACCATTTATTTACCCGCAGTGAATTATTCCGTGCATGTCTACCAGCAGTAGACTTACACACATTTAGATGACTAGCATCACGAACTAGAAGTTCGAGGAGCTGGCCCAGCATGGCCAAAACTATCTGACGTAGGCATCCGATGTCGAGATTGTGCTTGGAGTCAGGAAGCTCCGCGCGACTATTGGGATTGGTGGACTGAATGACGCCCAACCCATGCCTAAAGAGAATGATCAGGCATTTCATTTTCTCAGGCACCACCTCTGCCTAACTCTCAAGAATGAGTATATGGTGGAGAAAAGCGCGCTAGCACTCTGGATCGCACTCAAGAAGCGGTTTAAGAGGCTAAAGTACATCATTCTTCCTCAAGCAGAGTATGAGTGGATCAGACTGAGGTTTGCCGACTTTAAGACGGTCAGGGAAAACAATTCTGCCTTGCACAGGATTTGTACCCGAAAACAGAAAATTGAGAAAATCCTTCCACCCCAATGCAGTACAATCCGCACGCAACTATCGTCAAGATGGCTATGAGGAATACGCCGAATTGATTGATATGATGCAGTTGCGGAGGCTCAGGATGAAGTTCTCCGCAAGAACTAAGTCACTCAGCCATCTGAGAGCTCCACTGACCATGAAGCCAACGCTGGGAGCTACAAGGTGCGAAAGCCCTTTATGAAGAAAACGGGAAGGAAGGGTATGGCCGTAGCCCAGAAAGGCAAAATTAGATGCTCCACGTGAGAATAAGGCTAGCAAGCCAAAACGGGATGGTAAAGGGCACATGAAGTCCACTCTGCATCGGTTGAGGGGGAGCATTCTGAGCAGCTGCCTGCGTTGATGGTGTTTGAGACCATTACGATAGCAGCACCCCTCTCGACCTAGAAGCAGCCAATGCCATGATTTCTCTTGAAGAGAATGTCAACCCGAAAAAAAAATAGCAGAAGAAGTCTAGTGCACTGAATGCATTTCGACTTTAATTGTCATTTATTTTGTGTGGAAGAATATGTTAGAATTTGCATGGATGGTACTTAAGAATTGTTATCTTCTCGTGATGGTTGGATGATATTTGAAGAATTCATTCATTTATTCAGTTTATGATGGCATGATATGTTCTGATATTGGAGTATTTTATTTATGTGTTGATTGCCTTCTCATACATGTTAATAAATACCCTATATTAGAACACGTGTAGCGCCCTATGAAGGAAGTGTGCTTAGCTAGCAGCGGCACAAGGAATATCATCTTAAGAGAGATTAAGAATTTTCAGTCGATTCGTAAGAGCACTGGCAGCCTTACGACAATCGCTGGAAGCGATGCATGTATGATCGGTTCCAGAAGAGCCACAATGGGCACAACTTTGGTTATTGAAGAAGCCTTATTGTACCCAGAATCAACTTGAACTCTCCTAAGTTTTAAGAATATCCGCGCAAATGGTTTCCACGTTGAGACTAAAGAAGAGTACGGTACGGAATACCTGCTCATTACGAAGCGCGACGAGAATGGAATCAGAAAAACTCCCTTCACTAGAAATTGGGCTATATTATACCAACATTAAGGCGCCTGCAGCGTACATTGTCCTGAAGACAGTACTTAGAAGCTCTGAACTCTTCTGTCTCTGGCATGACAGATTAGGCCACCCAAGTCTTAGGATGATGAGAAACATAATAACTCGCATGGGCATAATATTAATGAAGAATTTCCCAATCATGAAGATTTTGTGTGCCCTGCATGTGCACCGGGAAAATAATAACTAGTCCCTCCACTCTGAAAGTGAAGGATGAAGTCCCTGCATTCCTGGAACGCATCCAGGGAGACATTTGCGGTCCCATTCAGCCCATCTCAGGGCCATTCAAGTATTTCATGGTGCTCATTGACGCTTCTTCGAAGTGGTCATATGTGGGTTTGTTGTCCATAAGAAACCACGCCTTTGCAAAATTGATCTCGCAGATCACTCGCATCAGAAATGTGTTTCCAGATCATCATATCAAATCCATCAGAATAGACAACGCCGGAGAATTTACTTCAAAGGCATTTGATGATCATTGCATGGCAATGGGAATTGCAGTTGAGCATTCGGTACCGCATGTCCATACCCAGAATGGTTTGACAGAGTCTTTAATTAAAAAAAATTATTGCCCGACCCTCTTGCATAATTGAAATCTAGCAGCTACATGTTGGGGACACGCAGTCCTGCATGCAGCAAATCTCATCAATTTTAGACTTACGGCCTACAACATCCATTGACCTGTGCAACTAGCGCAAGAGTCACCACCGAAATTTTCCCAACATTAGGGGGAGGAAATCAACCCCTTGATAAAGAATGTCGGGAAATTACGTGGCAAGCCTGGGAAATCCATGTAGATGACCCGCACACTAGAGAAGTCCAGAAGACATTACATGGCAAGCCACAAGAATTCATGCAGATGACCCGCGCACTAGTGAAGCGAATAGAGAAGTCTAGAAGACAAGAGAAGTCTAGAAGACAAGAGAAGTCTAAAAGACAATAGATTTGCAAGCATTAGCAAATCAACTGCCTGATCACTTTAGTGATTTGAAGAGCGTGACTAAGTCGCATGTGCCTGAACGCACTGCACCGGAGAGGGTTGAAATACCAAAGAAAATTGAAGGTATCCCTAATCTCGTCCAGAGGCCTCAGAAAAATAAAAAAGAGGACGAGAACTCCGGTTCCTCGAATCCTTAGTAACCGGGGACGCCTGGCGAAAAAGGATAAGCGGGATTTATCACAGCCGATCATTGAAGTCCCCCAGAATGAGAAGGGGAGCCAGTTGAGACCTGGCACAAGTATGACACCTTCCGAAAAGGGCATACCGGATCTGAATATCCCCATCGGCTTGGATGTGTGCGCACACATCGGAGCCGAAAAACTAAAGGGACTTGCCACCGCAATTGAAAGAAGCGATGCGCAAGGTGAAGCTTCAGAAGAAGCAACTCATGAAGAAATAGCTATAAATTATGTGCACACGGGAGAGTCCCTGAATAGGACAACAGCTAATATCGATATCTACTTCGCAAAGAAAATTGCCACCATCATCGATCTTGATCCCGAGCCTGCATCGCTCGCTGAATGCAAGAAAAGATCAGATTGGGAAGATTGGAAGAAGGCAATAGCAACTGAATTGCTATCTCTGAATAAAAGAGAGGTGATTGGGCCCGTATGCCGCACACCTCCCCACATACACCCCGTTGGGCACAAGTGGGTATTTGTTCGAAAGAGAAATGAAAGAAATGAAGTAGTGAGATACAAAGCAAGGCTGGTAGCCCAAGGTTTCACTCAACGCCCTGGAGTTGATTATGAAGAAACCTACTCCCCAGTCATGAGTGGAATTACCTTTAGATACTTGATCTCAATGGCAGTGAACTTGAATTTGGAAATGAAATTGATGGATGTTGTGACTGCATACCTTTACGGTAACTTGGATTCGGAGATTTATATGAGAGTCCCTGAAGGAATCCCTCTCCCGAACCAAGACAGAGCAAATAGAAATCTGTACAGTGTGAAACTCAGAAAGTCACTGTATGGACTGAAACAATCTGGAAGAATGTGGTATAATCGCTTGAGCGACTTTCTCGGCAAGAAAGGCTACACGAACAATGAAGACTGTCCTTGTGTATTTATACGGCGATCCCAGAATGGATTCTGTATAATCTCTGTGTATGTAGATGATCTGAATATCATCGGGACAGCCGAAGACATAAAAGAAGCAAGCTCCTACTTGGAGTCAGAATTTGAAATGAAAGATTTGGGCAAGACCAAGTTTTGCTTAGGCTTGCAGCTTGAGCATGTCCCTGAAGGAGTCTTGGTACATCAGTCGACCTACACCCAGAAGGTGCTTGAAAGGTTTGACTTCGAGAAGGCATTTCCCTCGAAAGTACCGATGATCGGTAGGTCTTTACAGCAAGAAAAAGATCCTTTCCGACCTAGGGAAGAGGGGGAGGAAGTCCTGGGACCAGAATTCCCATACTTGAGTGCAGTGGGAGCACTCATGTATTTAGCAAACTGCACCAGACCGGACATTGCATTTGCCGTAAACCTCTTAGCAAGGTACAGTGCAGAGCCCACCAAAAGGCATTGGCAGGGCATAAAGGACATTTTCCGGTACCTCCAAGGTAGCAAGGACCTCGGATTGTTTTACAGAAAGAATCAAGATCTGAACTTGATTGGCTATGCAGATGCTGGGTACCTGTCAGACCCGCATATCGCTAAGTCACAAACAGGCTATGTATTCCTGTGTGGTGGAACTGCAATTTCATGGAAATCGTCTAAGCAAAGCCTGGTAGCTACTTCGACGAACCACTCAGAAATTATAGCACTGTATGAAGCCGCACGAGAGTGCGCTTGGCTCCGCCGAATGGTTCACCACATCCAGCAGTCATGTGGGATGAACATTGTGCAAACCCCCACAATTATCTATGAAGATAATGCCGCTTGCGTTGCACAAGTGCAAACGGGCTATGTGAAGAGTCATCTCGCAAAGCATATCAACCCCAAGTTCTTCTATGCACATGAATTGCAAAAGATGGACGAGATTAAAGTACTGCATACTAAGTCATGTGAAAATCTCGCAGATTTATTCACTAAGTCACTCCCCGCATCTAGCTTTGAAAGGTGCGTGCGTGGAATTGGAATGATGAGACTTAGAGAAGTGCAGAATTCAGGGGGAGAATTCTCACAAGCCCGCTAATAAATCTTGATCATGAAGATTAAGTACCCAAAAATAAAGTCTTGCAGACCAAATGAATTTGGGTGAATTGTACTCTTTTTCCCTTGACGAGTTTTCCATGAAGTTTCTCGACCAAGGTTTTTAATGAGGCAATTCGTGCATCGCAGCATCACATGTATCATGTACTCTTTCTCCAAATTTTTCCTACTGGGTTTTTATGGAGTTTTGATGAGGCATGAGCATGTTGGGTGAGTGCCCAAGGGGGAGTGTTAGGAAACCTGGACTCTATCCAAGAGTCCTGATCTAATTGGGCACCCCCACCGTAGACTATAAATAGAGAGTCATACCCCCCTCATTATGTACGCATGAAAGAAAAGCAATAAAGAAAGACCGGGAGTTCTCTCTACCTCTCTGTGTGTTCAATCTATTCTCTCTGTGATTCTGTGATTGATTCGTTCTTGTTCTAAGCAGAGGAATCGTTCGGACTGGTCGCCAGCGACGGTTTCTCAAAAAAACAAACGCATGCACGCGGGTGTAAATCCTGCAATTAGCTAAATCGGATGGCTCATTATTTGGGTTTGCTACGGGTGGTGCTTGCGCCCACAAACCTGATCAGCAGCTAAGTATCTTGAGAAAGATGGACAGAAGATAATATAGGAGTAACTACACTAGAAAATAGAAAAAAAAAAGCTTTTATATATGTGTATATCCGTTAGGAAAGAAATAGAGAATACAGCCAGTTAAGAGGTGCAAAATAATTTTTTAACAGAAACATGGGGGAATGTAGACACGTAGAGATGTACGTTCCCATAAAAGAACGACCGTGTCAGGCAGAATTGGGCCATCGTCAGAAGCTCCTTAGAAGTACCATATGCGTGAGATGCCAATACAAGTAGTCCAAGCACAAGGGTCTTTTTTTCTAAGTACAAACGGCGACGCGCACACACCACATACACGCACACCATACGCGTAGTCCAAGCACAAGGGTCTTTTTTTCTAAGTACAAACGGCGACGCGCACACACCACATACACGCACACCATACGCGTAGCGTCCAGCCGTCCAGGAAACTAAGGGGAGGTATTAGGTCCTGTTCGGTACAGCTCCTGCTCTCGGCTTCTTGTTTGGATTTCGTGCAGCTGTGCCAATAACCAAAGCCCCATTCTTGTTCAGTTATTCAGGAGACAGAGACGGAGATCGCACACTTTGTAGAATGATTTTTTTTTTTTGGTTATTAGTCAGATTGTAGAATGATCATTTTCTCTTGTTCAGTTATTCAGCAAAAATTAATCTCTGTAGAATAAAGTTTACTTGAAGAAACTGAAGTTCACCATGAAGTTGGTGGTAGACATGCCAGTAAACTGGAAGGTGTTCATTTGCAGGATGGTACCAAAGATGGGAATGAAAAAGAAAAGCATTCTGAGCTTTAAAGGCCATCCAAAAATTGAGCAATGCAGCTTTGAAGGTTTGTTTTTAGTTAAACTTAAAAGTTGATTATTGCCATCAACGATATCATTGCCATCAATTGCATTGAGCTTTTACACAAAGATTGACATCAATGATACACGAAGTTCATACATTTACACTGTGTTCTGATGAGCTACTGTGAGAAGTAGATGACACTTGTTACTTAAATCAGATTGCTATCGTTATCCTGTAATGTTACTTGTTGATACCGAGTCCTGTGATCTCTTGTTTATACATACACTGTATAGAGAAGAAATAGTTGAATCGATGTGCACCTGTTTACCTTGGATTCCTTGTTATCTAGATCTGAAGATCATTATCGTTGTGCTGACCATTGTGTTGACATTTTCATTGCTGATCATATATTTCGTTGGTCTGGCAGACAATAGCTTGAGGGCAGCAGGGTTTGGCTTCTCCATCACCACAGGCACAACAAGGTGGACGTCATGGTGGTAGCGGCGGCAGTGGGAGTGGTGGATCCAGTAGGTCCCGTGCAAGGCAGTAGTCACAGCAAGGGCCGGCACTGTCCGCACTGATCTTGTTGTAGCGGTGGTTGCTGTTAGCTAGCACTTAGAAGAAGTTGTACATGGAAATCAGTGTACTATTGTCCATTTGTTACTAGTGCATTTGTAGAACAGGCTATACATGCATAGCCACTAGTGCTTGTTATGTTTTTAATCGTATCTTGTGAAGTTTCAAGAATAAATGGTTTCAAAAAGGTTTCAAAAACAATTGTGATGCGTTTACGCCATTTGTGTACCAGTATAATCCACTGGTCAAATTGTGATTGGGACTGAAATAGAAAAACTAAATAGATTATTATTTTTCATAAATTGTGTACAAATAGAAAAGAGTAAGATCACTACTACAAAATAAGCTATATTAGACATCTCATCACAAACGGTTCATGTGGAGGCATCTGTGCTTTGATTATTACAAACGATTCATGGCTAAAACCGTCTCTTAAACTATCACAGACACTTATGATTAAAAGCCGTCTGTGTGATATACGTATTATCACAGACGGTTTTTAATTAGAACCGTCTATGAAACTATCACAGACTGTTTGTATAACAAATTGTCTCTGATATGTGCATTATCACAAATGGATCGTATAACAAACCGTCTCTGGTAATGACATGTTACCGATCTGTGGAGCATCCCCCCCAGGATTTCAGTCTCACCCATCCGTTCTCTTCACATCGGATGACAGGCACCGGTTCCTCTCACCGCTCGGTCCTTATTAATTACTCTCCATCTACCTTTCTACCGGCAGTCACGGGTGAGTTCATCCACTATATAGCTTCCTGCATCCTCCCCTCGACGACACCGACTACCACCGCGAGCTAGCGCCTCCGTTGTGACACCACGGTCGACTGCATAGCACACTCTTATCATAAGTGTCGTAAGAGTGTCTTATACAGTCTCATCGTTGTGCCACAAAGGTGGCGCTACCGCCGCCTCTCTATTGCCGGTGATATCCAGCCGCCATCCAATGCATCCAACTTGTTTTTCGACGACGCCGACTACTGTCGTGAGCTAGCGCCTCCATTGTGACACTACGGTCGACTGCACAACTTACTCTTGTCCTAAGTGTCATAAGAGTATCTTCTGCAGTCTCACCATCGTGCCACAAAGGTGGTGCTACCGCCGCCTCTCCATTGCCAGTGATATCCGGCCGCCATCCGATGCATCCAGTTTGTTCCTCGACAATGCCAACTACCGCCGTGAGCTAGCGCCTCCGTTGTGACACTATGGTCGATTGCACAACACACTCTTGTCGTAAGTGTCGTAAGAATGTCTTGTGTAGTCTCACCATCGTGCCACAAAGGTGGCACTACTGTCGTCTCTCCATTGCTGGTGATATCTGGCCGTCATCCGATGCATCTAGTTTCTATTGTCTGCTAGGATCTTTGCTTCTTATATATTCTTGCCGTGTTAAAGAGTTGGATTCGTTATCTTGTTATGCTGTAATGGTGGATACTAATTTTAATGGAAATGGAATATGTTGTTATGTTTGCCACTGTATTTGCTTGTTTTCAAAGGGCATAGGTATATAATGAACTATCACAGACGGTTTGTACTATAAACTGTCTATAAAGGATTATTACAGACGGTTCTATATACCAATCATCTGTGATACTCGCCAATCACAGGCGGTTGGTAACTAGAATCGTCTATGATGAATTTGGTGGTCGGTATAAACTTCAATTTCATAAAGCCTACGAATAAAAATTTAGAGGCCAGATCCATTCATCCCTGGAGAGCCCAACTAAGCTTACGCTTTATTTGGAGAACTCATTCCGGGCCGAGATCTATATGAATGGGTTGGAATTTTGCCTTTCTACATAGATCCCGGCTGAAAATATGAACCTCCCAAACAAGCCCATACGAGTTACGGCACACCAACGCTGCAGTTTGACACCCAGTTCAACGCCGTTCCTGCAGCCCTCAAAACTACTCAAACCCCCAGCTCGCCCGTCAGACCAAACCGCCGCGCACCAAAAACTCTGTGACCAAGTCACGCCGCAGATCGTGCGCCGTCACCATCAACGGTTTCCACGCCCGCCACGTCTCGTCGCGAAACCGCCCGTCCCCTCACGTACGCAGCCCACTCAGCCTCGTTTACCGGCGCCCCCACTCCCTCACGTACTCCTCTTCTCCCCGATATAAACTCCTCACGCAGAGAGATCACAAAGAGAGAGTGATCGATCGCAAGAAACTGCTGCACGCTAGAACGTCTTCTTCCTCGCAACACTACACGAGCGCTTCGATCGTCGATCGAACCATGGCCGGCGTCCTGTTCCCCGCAGTTGCTTGCATCCTTCTCGCCGAAGTCATATCTGCGCCGGCGGCGGCGCACGTGTTCACCGTCGGCGGCGAAGAGAGGGGTTGGAGGCAGCCGACGGCCAACGAGGAGACGTACAACCACTGGGCCACCAGGAACCGCTTCCACGTCGGAGATTCCCTGTGTATGAGCATTGCAAGCGTAATACCATCCATAAGGATCGTGGTGAGACCTGCCATGCGTATGACTGAAACGTACGTATCTGTGCAGATTTCAAGTACGCCAAGAACGACTCCGTGCTGGTGGTGACGCAGGAGTACTACAAGCTCTGCAGCGCGGACAAGCCAGTCCTGCGGTTCGACGGCGGCGAGACGAGCTTCCGGTTCGAGCGGAGCGGCTTCTTCTACTTCATCAGCGGCGCACCGGGCCACTGCGACGCCGGGCAGAGGATGACCATCCGCGTCATGGTGCAGAACGACGAGATGGGTGGCGACGGCTCCACGGCGGAGGCGCCCGCGATGTCGCCTGGTAACGATGACGGCGGATCGTTCAAGTCGGGCTCCGGCTCCGGCTTCGGCTTGACGCCGGGGTCTGGGGCGGGCTCGGGATCAGGATCGGTGCCGGCGCCGCGGGGGAAGACCAGCAGCGCGTCGTCCATGCATGCGCCGCTGTTTGGTGGCTATCACGTTGCTGGAGTTGTTCTGGGTGCTGCCATGCTGATAGCCTGATATTCGCATGGAATGGATCCAATGTGCATGTGTGTTGTTGGTAATTCATGCGCGATATTGATCCAAGTAGGGAAAGTAGAGGGTTTAGAATATCTTTTTTAATCGTCCTATTGATCGGCTGTTATCATCGTGTTAGCTACAGTCGTGATGTACTTTGTTGGCTTCTTAGAAATGTCAAATTATCGATGGATTAATCTAGTGAGCAAGAAATTTGTGGTGGGATAGTAGAGTTGTAGACGTACAACTTTATCTCAGTGTCTATATTTACATATATGTAAGTGTATTTTTTAGAAATTTCGTGAGGTTACGAATTTATTTACAGATTTAATCTTAGGTGTATGCTAAAGAGCTCACTTGCGTATACATATGTGTGGCGTACATATGTACATGTCTTCTTCGCAATAAGAAAAGGGATTTGCTAGCGTTCGAACGTCCGATCCGGAAGCTAGCTCCGTACTCAGCCGAAAACATTTCTACCCCATGTATACAACAAAAAAGAACGATGGAAGATGCAATATTTATATATAGTGTGTGTAACAAATTTAACCACCGTATACAACAAAATATTTTCACAAAAACCTCAATGTTGCATGGTTATTACTGATTGTTGCATGGATAAAAATGAAATGTTGCATAAACAAACACCTACCTTCCGAAGAGGAAGTCGACGGTGACGGCCGGATTTGGTGGCGGTGCACCCGAGGAGACGGCGGCGGGCAGATCGGCAACGCCTACCTACGCTGGAGACGGGGTGGCTGGGCTCATGATCGTTGCCGTACATAGGGTTGGGTATCGTCGGGACGAGAGTGAGAGGGGAAAGAATGACGAGAGAGTGAGAGGTGATGAAACAAGAGCGAGCGAGTTAACAAAATGTTGAACAGGCAATGAGTGCGCCGCGCTGGTACATGGGCGAGCGTTCGATACGGATTGGACGTACGAGCCCTATCAATTCCAATAACAAAATAATCTAGTTAGTGACTGTTCTGAAAAAATTGCTCAATTATATCTTTCGTACTGTGTTATGCGTGCGCTCTGTCAGTCTCTCGATTACTTCGTTACGGAACTGGTGGACATATTGCATGCATCTGTGGACAGGTTTGCAAGTGCACTACACGTTCTGTCTCCGTAGGCCTTCCACGCAAAACGGCAGGAATACGCCTTCGCGTGGCCGTTGCATAAAGCTTATATTCACCTTCTCCGTCCGCCGCCGCTTCCCCTTCCCTTCCCTTCCATTCCCTTCCCGCCGCGTCACCAATGGCCTCGCGGCTCCGGCTCGGCAGCCCGAGCCCACACCCTAACTCCAAACCAACCCCCCATCCTGGCGAGTTGGCGGGGGAGGGAGAAACGAAGAAGCCGGAGCCGCGGCGGGAGGTGACGGACCTGGACGGCGGCAGCGCGGTGGTGCACGTCCCGCGGTTCGTGGCGCAGGAGACGGCGTGGGAGTGGTTCGACTACCTCGACAAGCGCATCCCGTGGACGCGCCCCACCATCCGCGTCTTCGGCCGCTCCGCCGTCCAGGTCTGCGCCATCTCCATCTCCCATTACCCATTTCTTGCGCCTCGTTCGGTTAAGCTTTGGGGTTCTTGCTTTCAGCATTGGATTATAATTCTTGTGCCAAAATCGGTAGCTCTGCTGTTATTGGGGTAAAATTAAAGTGCTAACGAGTTCTGAGAGCATGTATAATGAAAAACTGATTTTTTTTTTTTTTGCCACATAGGATAGATAAGGTGCTTATTTTGAAGCATCGATGCTTAAATAAGCACCGGTGCTTAGCAGGTGGTTATGTGTATAACTATCTCTAATTAATAGATGGAAGAGATGTTTGCATTGGAGGAAATAACTTTTGCATAGGTGTTTAATGATGTGGCTATATTCTCTCTCTTTAAGCATTAATATAAGTATCTTGTATTGTACATACTCTCAGGCATGGTGTATGATTGGTGTTTATTTGAGGAAAATCGAATTTTGCGGTGTTGGGTTGGATCATCGGTGTTTCAGCATTTGTCCATGCTTTGGGTAGTGAACGTGCATTATTTGGCGCAAGCAGTACACTATGTATTGGAGGATTTAACTGTAACAAAACTGATTGTGTAAGGCGATCAAGGTTGTTGCCATGTGGTGTTAGTATTATATTTGATTGTGTCTTGTGGTTTGGAGCTTGCAAATTTATTTCAGATAATTACTGTGTCTATGTAGACCGAATGCGATTCTTGTAAACTGGATTGGCACTGAAAGGAGAAGTAGACTATGGGAATTGGCATAGCAAAGCAGAGTCGGCAGAAAAAATATCTTTTGAAAAGAATGCAGGAGAACTACATTCATTTTTATTAAGAGAGAAGAAATATTACAAGCAACGTCTGAATGGACAAAATCACCAAGTATACAACAACATCACCTACGCAACCACCTGAGAGCACCTTGAATCACCTAAAGCTACTTAACTAATTACTAGAAGAAGACACACAGATCCTCGACTCATAAACACGTACTTATGAGTCTACCCAACTAATCTACCTGCTTGCTTCTAGAATACTAGCAACAAACCTATCTATTGTCTTCGTCTACATCATCTTCCCTAATAATGCCCAAACTCTTCATCAACACATACTGAGAATTTTCCTCCATACATGACTTTCTACCTTTTGCTATCAAAGCTAGACAAACACTCCTTTGAGGGGTGAAGGGGTGAACTCTTGGGATGTTGGCTTAATTCGTGAGCGCTTCCATTTTGGCTGCAAATCCACCGGGCGTAACAATGTTGTGGCGCTGGACATTGACCCAACCTGAGAGGTGTCAAGGCCAATTGATGTTAGTGCCACTGAGTCTGGAGGTAATTCCGACAATTACCTCCGACAATTCCTTCATGGGTGACTCTTAAGGTTTTGTTAAGCTGGCCCAATAACTCATCATTCACAACAATCTCAGCAGATGAATCCTTCTTCTCGCTTGAAGAGTTGTTTGATGTTGGAAGGCTTGAACCCTTACGAGTATTACAAGTAACCTCATTATTTTCTTTTGGGCATGCACAGCTGAACTCCAATCCGCGGTCCACTTGAGTGGGAGAACCATGGATGGAGTCACAAGGGCCAAGCTCAGTTACCTTATCACATGACCTGCAACTAGCATTTAAGAGAGCTTCCTTGTACATTGGGTCAAAAATATCAGGAAATGGCATCATGCAAGTAATCCGTTGTCATAGTTTAGTTCATCGTATCAAAGTTCACCATTGGTACGTTCGTCTATGCAGAATTGGTGGTTTGTTTTGTCTTGATAGCTGACGAGAACTGTGAGATGGCCATCTAATTTTCTTGCGGAAATGCAACATTTGGGCAGAAATAAACAGATGCTGATACTAGTAGCTCTGATGTGCAACGTAGGTTAACTATTTGTTGGTGGCTTGGTGCCATCGTAACAAAGTTTCCGATGTGTTGTGTCCCTAAAGCAACTAAAAAATATAACCCTTGGGAAAGCTTCTAACCCAAGTATCTAATCCTCTGTTATTCCACAGCCTAGAGATACTTGCTATGTCGCAGACGAAGGGCTAACAGATTTGAAGTATAGCGGCCATCAGCCTCAGGCACATTCTTGGGATGAATTCCCTGTGCTCAAGGATATCTTGAAAGCGGTAAGAGCTGTGCCAAAGTGATTCTTTACAATGCTATATGTTAATCGGCAGAAACCAGCTGTCATTAGGAGTATTTGAAAAACGTCCTCTAATTTGCATTTGATGACAAGCCAGTGGAAAATATCCACGTGCAGCCTTTCCAGTGATTTGCTGATTCGTGTATGTTCCTTAGGTTCATGAAGCCCTCCCTGGGAGCTATTTTAACAGCTTGCTCCTGAACAGATACAAGACCGGTTCAGACTACGTTTCATGGCATGCTGATGATGAGCTACTCTATGGGCCTACTCCGGAGATAGCATCCGTCACATTTGGATGCGAACGCGAGTTCTTACTAAGGAAGAAGCCTACCAAATCACAAGGTATGCAGCACACTTAACTAAAAGTTTGTTCTAAACTGCCAACCCCAATGGTAGATTTTGGAGTCTAGACTGGAGATCATCGCAGCATCAAAAATTGATGCATTGAATCCTCTACCAGGTGCTACTGGATCTGGAGAAGCTGCTCGAAAGCGGCTCAAGGTCACTGCCCCTCAGCAGCATTCTTTTCTTCTGAAGCATGCCTCGTTGCTCGTGATGAGAGGCTACACCCAGCGGGACTGGCAACACTCGGTGCCCAAGCGTGCAAAAGCGTCCTCACCAAGGATCAATCTGACTTTCCGGCGAGTGCTGGCTTAAGCATGTCATGTTGCGGCGACGTTCGCTGGTGGTTTGGTGCCCCGCCCATATCATGTTCCTAAAATTTTGTGGTGATGCAAGTGTACCGCTTTTTTTTTTCTTTTTTTGACAAAATGTACCCCACACATTTGGCTTTGGGGACCAGATGTGTGTATCATGCTCCAAGGGTGGGTTGCATCTGAGAAGTTCGAACTGTAAACTACATGGTCTCCAAAAAAAAAGTTTGACATGTATGACCAATTTGTATCTCAAAAAAGAAATTGTATTTTTCTAAGCCCCCGAGGCATCTAATGTTTGTTAATAATCCTACAAACTTTGCTGCAATGTACCGATTAGAATCTCATACATTTGAACTCAATTGACTCGAGCTCTAAAACGGATCACACTGATGGGGCTGTTTGGTTCAGCCCATGCTTGCCCAATTTTGGGCTACCAATTTTTGGTAACTTGGACCAAATTTGGCACCTATTTGGTTTGTTACAAATGTGTTACCTAATTTTGGTAAGATATTTTTCCATCGAATCTTTAGCTCATTTTGATGTCAAAGTTTTGGCCAAAACATAGGCCAAGAATCCCCTCATCAAAGTTTGGTAGTGCTAAAATTTAGCATACATCGGTAGGGTTTTCAATGAACCAAACAGCCGCTAAAACTCCAACAGAACACTGTCTAGGGATAGCAAGAGGTCTATTCCCTGCAGGGATGCTCTCTCAAGGATTGCCACTAAGCATAATATAGGATTTAAATGTTAACAACACAAGTTCACAATACAATGTTATGGAATCCAAATACAACTCAAGCGTCACATTCTACATACAATTCCTGTTTCTTCGGAATAGGACCCCCACACTAACCCAAGAGCCAAAAGCCATTGGTTTATTGTGTACAACATTTCAACATGAGCTTAATAATCACTATTTCCTGCAAAAGAATGCTAACAGATATGTTACATAGCCACTGACCTTCTCAAGGATACGCACAAGGAAATTCCGGGGACACAAGGCTATACTAAGTTGGCAGCAAATTCTAGCTTCTAATAACATTACAAGCAAATCCTATTCCACTGCTCTTCTATACTAACCTGTTGCTATTGCAAAGAACATTTTCTACATTACAGCTGTCAATTGCAAGAGTCAATCAATGAGATATCCACATTCCCGAACGACTGTCTGAAATCTGCATCCTACGAAGAATAGTCAACTGAGAAAGCAAGCCTATGTTGCTTTTGCTGTGCATTTTCTCCATACGCTCTGCACATTCAACACAAAACAATAGAAGAGAATCGTACCATAAGATGAAAAGATTAGAAATCCAGTATTGAAGATAGGCTCAGAGCACGGTGATGTGCCTACAAGAGTTTCATTGTCAGATTCCTCCTTGCTGTTCAAACTATGGCCATCATGCTTTTCCTCTTTTCGGCTCCACACCTCCTTTGGACTCTCTGTTTTTTTCTTTCTCAGCTGAGCTAACTGCTACTTCTTTTTCCTTGTGGCCATCTGGGATAATAGAGTAGTTGTGCGCTAATCTCATTTATGAAGAAATGGCATGCATATTATGGATAAACAAACAATGGGCCCATAAAATCAACCCTAAACAACCATACCAGATTTTACATCTTTGTCAGAATCTGAGTGAGCAAGAGAACTGGATGAATCTGAATCATTAACACCAGCATCACTGGTAGCTTCGACAGACTTTTTACCTCCTGCTGTCTTTCTACGTTTGTTTTTTGGCAGCCCTTGTGGTTTGCTTTTCCTCTTCAGAAGTGAGGGCCTACGAAAGATGAATTAGTCAGATGAATAGCACCAAGGTCCTAAAGTCGGGTCATTAGATATGGACTTACCTCTTTTTTGACTTCTGTTGGTTAGGCAGAGTTTGCTTGCTGCTGGTAGTTCTCATCTCCTGTGCTCTGCAAGGTGTGATACAGATCAAACATGTAGGGATGACTACGACAGGGATTACTATGAAATATTCAAAGGTCTCGAATATAGCAGAGTTGGATCAGGTAGTAAGCAGAAGTAAATTATTGGACGTGAGATATCCTTTTGTGCTGCAAAGCATCCATTGAATGAAGAGAGGTATAGTAACACTTAGTCTGACTAGAAAATTATAATAACTACCTGTTACATCTGAAAATTAAAAAAAAAATCAAGTTGACAAAGTACACTATTTACAGAGAAAAGCAGTACTTTGTTAGCGCCCTCTCGATCGTATGATGGTTTCAGTATTATCTACTTCTGGGCTAAGTGCAAGATATAGGCTGAAAAGAGTAATTTATCTTAATTTTTACGTTATTCATTTTACTCTGATGCTTTGTGCCTCACTGATACTGCACGGCAGTTTTTTCCAGATGTTCAACTACAGTTTATTATACAGTAGATTCAAAGTAAAGGGGAAATTCTGGCTTACCGTCCTTGGTTTTTCCCTGGATGATCCTTCTTTTGCTGCTGCAATAATTTAGTGAACTATAAAGAATTAAACATTATCTTCTAGGTTAAAGAGACACTTTCTAGGAAAGAATTGGCAATACTCTACCTTTACTGCTGGATCATTACTTTCGATCATTTTCCACTTTTCCTTAGCCAAGTTAAGCACTTCGACATCTCCGTCATCGTATAGCACCTATGCAGCAGAGGAGCAGTGTCATATTTTGTTATGGTAATTGAGACTTAAGAACTTTCTTTCTTCATTGCCTTTCTTCCCAGATGCTTACATGTATATATAGCCCATAGGCCAGCTAATACCCTTTTTAACTAACTCCTGCAGGCTTAACAACTTGCCTAACAAACCCTTTGCTGTCCTAACAACCCTTTTTGCTGTCCTAACAAACCCTTTTCAACCCTCTGTTGTGGACACTGATTGCTTGTTGCGGCGTGTATAGAATTTGCCCACAAAAGCGTCCACAACACTTCCGCCCTCCTGGAGAAACAGCTCGTCCTCGAGCTGGAATGAGGGATGTGCGTCTTTGAAGGTCTCGAGCTTCTCCCAAGTGGCCTCAGAATCTGGGCAGCCGACCCAACGCACCAGAAGCTCCCAGGTGCCCCGGTTGAGGCGGGCTCGAATGACCTTCGCTGGAGTAGGCACAGCACGGCCGTGAGCCACCGGCGGAAGCGGTACCACAGCAGCAGGAGGTTCCCCATGGAATGGCTTAAGAAAGACCACATGAAAGACATCATGCACTTTGGCCCTTGGAGGAAGGCGTAGACGATATGCAACTGGACCCACGCGTGCCACCACCTGATAAGGTCCGTAGTAGCGTGGAGTTAACTTGCCACCGGATTTGTCGACGATGCCAGCTGCGGCACGGTGGTGTAAGCGCAACCATACCCAGTCATCGACATTGAACAGGACATCTCGATGCTGCTGGTCGTAGGAGTGCTTCATATGGTCTTGCGCCTGGAGTAACCGTTCTCTTATCTCAGTCAGGAAGAGATCACGGTCCTCCAACTGCTTGTCGACTGCCGCCACCCGTGACAGTCCAGGTTGGTATGACATCATCGTCGGCGGAGGACGGCCGTAGACGACTTGGAATGGAGTCGTCTGCAGTGCGGTCTGATAAGAGGTGTTGTAGCAGAATTCCGCCCACGGCAGCCAACGGAGCCAGCTGCGCGGGCGATCGCCGACCAGGCAACGTAGATAGACCCCGAGCACGCGGTTTGTGACCTCCGATTGCCCGTCCGTCTGGGGATGAAAAGCAGAGCTGAGGCGCAGCTCCACCCCTGCGAGCGCGAAGAGCTCTGACCAGAACGTGCTGGTGAAGACGGGGTCGCGGTCGCTGACGATGGAGCAAGGGATGCCATGTAGCCGGACAATCTGGTCGAAGAAGACGCTTGCCACCGAAGTCGCCGAGTACGGATGACCAAGCGCGATGAAGTGGCTATACTTGGAGAAGCGGTCCACGACGGTCAGCACCACCGATTTGCCACTGACTTTGGGAAAACCTTCCACAAAGTCCATAGCAATGTCCGACCAAACAGAGGTGGGCACTGGAAGAGGCTGCAGGAGTCCCGCCGGATGGAGATGCTCTATCTTGTTCCTCTGACAAATGATACAGCCTTGGACGAAATCGCGAACCAGACGATTGGCATGAGGACTGTAGAAGGAGGCGCGGAGACGATGGAGAGTCTTCTGGACACCCTCATGTCCTGCGCCATGGGCTGCGGCAAGAATGGTCGGCCAGAGGACCGAAGAATCCGGCACGAAGATGCGGCCACGGTGAAGAACCAATCCATCCACCACTGTCCAGGACGCACCCGCGATGCCCTGATTCACCTCAGCCCGCTTGGCGATGACAGCCGGAAGATGCTCTGCCTCGGCGGAGGTCGTCGAAGATTTGGAAATCAGGTCGGGTGATGGCGCACACCGCAGCGCCCACCGCGTCCTCATCACGACGCGAGAGAGCATCAGCAGTTGTGTTCAACCGGTCGGGCTTGAACTCCACCTTGAAATCGTAACCGAAGAGGCGGCTGACCCAAGTATGCTGTGGAATGGTGGATAAGCGCTGATCCAGTAAGAACTTCAAGGCAAAATGGTCTGTGCGCACTGTGAACGGCCGCGCCCATAGATAAGGTCGCCAGTGCCGCACCGCCTTGACAAGGCCGATTAGCTCTCGCTCATATGCAGCCAATTTGGCGTGCTGGGGAGCCACCGCCCGACTGAAGAAGGCAATAGGACCGGCGCCCTGGTGAAGCACTGCCCCGAAGCCTGAGCCAGATGCGTCGCATTCCACCACGAAGGCGGAGGAGAAATCGGGCAACTGGAGTACCGGCCCTGTGGTCAGAGCACCCTTGAGCGCCTCGAACGCCGTAGTAGCCGCCGGTGACCAACCAAACGCATCCTTCTTCAGCAAGGAGGTCAGAGGAGCCGCCATGACGCCATAGTTGTGGATGAAGCGCCGGTAGTAGCCGGTGAGGCCGAGAAAACCGCGAAGTGCGCGAAGGGTGCGCGGTTGCGGCCAATGCTGCACAGCCTCCACCTTAGATGGGTCCATGGCGACGCCGTTCTCCGAAATGATGTGGCCAAGGTACGCCACCGAGCGTTCCGCAAATGTGCATTTGGAGCGCTTCAGGAAGAGGGAGTGGGTGCGGAGCGCTTGAAGGACGGCACGGACGTGCTGAAGATGCTCTGACCAGGACGAACTGTAAATCAGGATGTCGTCAAAAAATACCAGGACCGAGCGCCGGAGGAATGGTCGCAGCACTTCATTCATCATCGCCTGGAAAGTCGAAGGTGCGTTGGTTAGTCCGAAGGACATAACCACGAACTCGAAGTGGCCGTGGTGAGTACGAAAGGCCGTCTTGGCGATGTCGTCTGGATGCATCCGAATCTGGTGATAACCACTCCTGAGGTCCAGCTTCGTGAAGAAGGAAGCCCCCTTGAGTTCATCCAGCAGCTCGTCGACGACGGGTATTGGGAAAACGTCGCGCACTGTCTTGGCGTTGAGGGCCCGGTAGTCGACGCAGAAGCGCCAACTAGCATCCTTCTTACGGACCAAGAGCACCGGCGAAGAGAATGCCGACGTGCTCGGGCGGATGAGGCCTTGTTGCAGCATGTCAGCACACTGCCGCTCGAGTTCATCCTTAAGCAGCTGAGGATAGCGATACAGCCTGACCACAATTGGGGCCGTGTCAGGAAGCAGCGTGATCCGGTGGTCCATATGACGTTGAGGAGGTAGACCAGAGGGAGCTTCAAACAGATCGGCGAACTCGGCCAGCAGAAGAGATAACAGATCCAATCGGGCCACGGCACATAGCGACGGCGGAGATGGAGCTTCCAGGCCGCGCCATTTGACAGGATGATCGTGCCGCCAAAAGGCCATGGTATGCTGCTCGAAGTCCCACAAAATTGGTCCGAGCGTCTTCAGCCACTGGCAGCCTAAGACGAGCTCGTAGTCTTCCAATGGCAGGACGTAGAGGTCGATGAGGAAGTGTTCCTTGTCAATGGCAACCGGGACCTGTTGGCAGACACCTGGTGACGGTACACGATCTCCATTCGCGACGCCCACCGTGAGTCCCGGCCGTGGCTCCATTGTGAGGCTGAGGCGAGCGGCCGTGGCAGAGGATATGAACGAGTGGGTGGAGCCGGAATCCACGAGGGCGCGCAACTGTGTCGTGACGACGGACACAGAGAGGCGCATTGTATCCCCCGTCTTGATGCTGGTCAGAGCATGGAGAGAGATTTCAACCTCATCTTCAGTAGCGTCATCATCTTCCACGGTACCCTCCACAGGCGCACTGTCATCCAATTCCATCAGATAGAGCCCTTTCATCGAGCAATGCTTGATGTGCTCCCTTGAAAATTTCTCCGGGCAATTGAAGCAAAGCCCATCCGCTCTGCGCTGCGCCATCTCCTGTGGCGTCAGGCGCTTGAAGCGGGTACCGGCGGCCGGCATCCCTTTAACCGGAGCCAGTGGAGTAGGGAAGGGCGCCCGACCCCCTGGCGCGGCCGAACGTGGCGTAGTGGTCGCCGCTGACGCCGCTACCCGGTGCAACGAGACCGAGCGCGGAGGCACCCTGGAGACGCTCTGGTCGTCGTCGTCTTCGAGTTCCAGGCGGCGTTCGAAGGCTCGTGCCAGCGCCATGGCGTCGTCGAGGGTCTCTGGGCTCTGGAGCTCCACATCGGTCTGAAGAGGATTCCGCAGGCCTGCGGTGAAGATGTCGATCTGCTGCTGTTCGGTGACATTTCTGCAGCGTGCCAGGAGAGGAAGGAAACGCTCCTGGTATGCCTCGACTGATCCCGTGCGGCGGAGCTTCATGAGGGCGCCGAGCGCGTTGCTTCGAACCGGTGGCCCGAATCGGCGTTGCACCCGATCGAGGAGCTGAGGCCAGGTAGGTACTCCGCGATTCTGCTCCAGGCGGTAGTACCAATCCTGAGCCGAGCCCTCCATGTAGAAGGAGGCGAGCCAGACCTTCTCTTCCTCCGGCGTGCGGTGGGCGCGTAAGAACTGCTCCGCCTTGTGCAGCCAGACGATGGGGTCGGTGGTGCCGTCGTAGCGCGGAAATCGCAGCTTGTGGGAGGACTGGTAGGGAGGAGGCGATGACGGCACCTCGAACTCGGGCTGCGCCTTGCCCTTGTCGGAGACGTCGCCGAGCTCGAGCTGGGTGGTCTGGAGGCGATTAACGGCGACCCAGAGGCGGCTCTGGTCGTTCTTGTGCGTCGCGAGATCCTCTTTGACCGATTGGATCTCGCCGAAGAGCTTCTCCATGGCCGATTTGAAGTCGGCGGCAAAGAGAGGGGACGCCATGAGCAAGCGCACGAGGGAGACTGGAGAGGAGTCGCGCGGCGGAGGAACGGAGGGGGAAACTGAATGGAAGGCGAACAACAAAGGAAGAGGAGTGGTGGGAGATGAGCAGCGGCGAGTGGGTGGGGAAGA
The DNA here is from genome assembly GCA_017311315.1 of Dendrocalamus latiflorus. Taxonomy (NCBI): domain Eukaryota; kingdom Viridiplantae; phylum Streptophyta; class Magnoliopsida; order Poales; family Poaceae; genus Dendrocalamus; species Dendrocalamus latiflorus. The sequence goes on along the minus strand of CM029617.1, from coordinate 27,784,935 downwards.
GGAGCAGCGGCGAGTGGGTGGGGAAGGAGGATGAGCAGCGGCGAGAGGATGGGGAAGGACTGCACGCCCTCCGATCTGCGACGGAAATGGCGTGACAGGCGATGTCTGGCGGGGAAAAAGTGGCTCTGATACCAAAGATGTTATGGTAATTGAGACTTAAGAACTTTCTTTCTTCATTGCCTTTCTTCCCAGATGCTTACATGTATATATAGCCCATAGGCCAGCTAATACCCTTTTTAACTAACTCCTGCAGGCTTAACAACTTGCCTAACAAACCCTTTGCTGTCCTAACAACCCTTTTTGCTGTCCTAACAAACCCTTTTCAACCCTCTGTTGTGGACACTGATTGCTTGTTGCGGCGTGTATAGAATTTGCCCACAAAAGCGTCCACAACATATTTAGTATATCCAGTACAGTTACAACTTACAAAAACCTACCAACTTGAACTACAATTACACAGCTGTTGCATTCTGTGATGTTGATTAGTTGATGCTATGGAGAACTAAAAAAATTGCTATTATGATTTTGTAAGCACCAAGCATTCTTTATAAATATGTCCAACACAACAACCCTTTGTGGTAACAAAAAACCGCAGGCAACATTAGGCTGAATGAAGTCATTAATGAGTTACATGCACCAATCAGCTTATCTAAAAGCTTAAAGCTAACGAGAAAAAACAAGCAATTCACTTATACTTCAACGCTCCCCCTCACGTGTAGGCTCTCTATCCTAAAATGTGGAATAGAAGTAGGCAATTTTTTTTTAATTGTGCCAGTCAGGTCTTGAATTCAGGATCACTTAAGAGTCTGTTCTTTTTTGTTGCGGCTTTTGGCTTTTGGCTGCGGTTTGTGACTTTTGAGCTGTTTGTACAAAAAATTACAGAGTAACAAAAACTCACATGCGGTTTTTACCGATATAAATGAAGTCAATAAAATATGTACTACAATTAACTAGTAGACTCTATCTTGAAAAAATACTCCGTTTAAAAGCTAGTTACTATAAAAAAAGCCGAAAAGCAACTTTAGAAGCTGAAAAGAACAGGGCCAACTCTGATACCATATTAAGTTACATACACCAGCCAGTTTATCCAAAAGCTTGAAGCTTACAAGGAAAGACGAGCAATTCACTTATAATTCAACACTCCCCCTCACATGTAGGCTCTTAGGCCTAAAATGTGGAATAGAAGTAGGCAATTATTTTTTAATTGTGCCAGTTAGGTTTTGAACTCAGGATCACTTAATTCTGATACCATATTGAGTTACATGTATCAGCTAGTTTATCCAAAAGCTTAAGCTAATAAAGACATACAATTCACTTATACTTCAACAGTCATAACATTACAAATGCATACAGCTATCTTCATAGAATAGCCAAAATGGTAAAAATGCAAAGGACTCCATTGCTCTTCATGCTTGTACTTGTAACAGTAAAATGAACCAAACAAATACATCATATTGATACTAATTAATGCACCATTCGTGGGAACTTACCCTATGTCTTTTCTTTGCTGAATCATAAGATTTCACGACACCTTCATAAAATCTAATAACAAAAAACAATCCATTAAAATCTAGGCTACCTTCAGAAATTAGATAATAACAAATGTTCATTGCTCAGATCTACACAAACTTAGAACTTACTTCTTATCCAAAGGCCACCAAACTTTTATTCTGTGTCCTACCAAGTCTGCACTGCTTGAGTCATGCGTTGAGCACTGCAAGCATTAATTAATTCTTAGTACAGATGCTAGAAGGACTTGAACTTGCACAAAGTTGAATACCACTAGCGCACATATACTTCCTTTCAGGGATGTTAATTAACAATGTTGCGTCAAGCATGTTAATAGGTTGGTGCTACTTACACAACAAAAGAAAACCATAGAGATTACCTTTGCTAAACCAGAAATCAATTTTGGTTTCTGCCTTTTGAGCGACCCGTTTAGGCTTCCAATTTCAGCGGTTCTCTTAGTACTTTCTTCATCAGCAGACTTCTAAAGAAGTTCAAGAAGAATCGATAAATCAGAACCTGAACTTTACCCATAGCTCCCATACATAGATACCATAGGGATGGAAAGAAATTACCTTTGCACTAGTACTCAAGACTTCAGTACGGGATTTCTGAGCACCCTTTTTCCCTTTGGATACAGGGGTTTTGGTACTAGTAGGCGATGCTACCAACTCTCTACCATTTGAGTCATATCGGACTTTCTCCTCCTTCAACTTATTTTCCAAGGAGTTATTGGTTTCATCTGTGTTGACAGAATGCAGTAGAAGCTCATCACTGTTTTTATGGCCTTTTGCAAAGTGTGGTCTACTCTTAGAAACTGATCTTTTGCGTTTTGGTGTTGAAAAATCAATTGGTTTCTCATTGCACTCTTTCATATCCATCCACCGCTTCTTTGGTTTGCTCTTTTCCAATTCTCCTAAATTTCCTTGGTTGTCCAAGTTTATTTCTCTTACCAATCCCAAGACATCATCATCTTTTCCAGTATTTACTGAACCAGATGGTGCCTTCTGCTTTCTCCCTGTCTTTTTTGCTCTTCGAGATTTAAGAATTTCGACAATTTTCCCTAGAGGAACTTCATTACCAAATTCATCAGTCTGATCTATGAGCATCTTATCTTCGGGAGATTCAACCTGGAAGGACACAAAACCCAATAGAAGTCAAGGTCCAGTAGATGATTCAAGCTGAATCATAATATGGACAGCTAAACATGCATTATGTACCTCAGCATTGTTTGCTGTCATAAGAGCCTCAAAATGGGCCAGTACATTCTCACATCCCAACCACATCTGCTCATCACTCACCTATACAATATCAGATAAATTATCAATATCAGAAGCCTAAAAGAGAAGCAAGAAATTCATTGTTTAGACGAACTATCAGGCGATTCTTAAACAAATGGGTTCCTTCAGGCTTTGTTAGAGAACATACCACATAATTTTCATTTTGGTCATTCTGAACTGGAGCATAAAGTTGAGCAGGCAATGGAACCATTTGAGTTTCTGATACATTTATATGGTCTTGACATAACCTCTTTGCAATAAGAATACCAAGATCACATATAGCATGCAAAGTCTGAAAGCAACATATCTCAGCTTTAATTCATACTTAATAGCAAGCAAGCTGATTGTAGTACAGCAGCAAAAATGTAGAAACAATCAAACAATACACTCAAAACACTTTCCTACCTTGGTCTTATTTAAATCAACAACATCTTGAGAACATTTCACACTTCTAAATATAGATACTATTGCTGTGAAGCTCTCCTTTTTCATGCCTGGAACACTATGCTGCAAACCTTCTTCTCCCAGCAGAGTTGAAAGAAGTAGATGCAATCGCCTGGAAAGAGCTTTTTTTCATAAATATGCATAAGCAAGAGTGCAACAATCACAGCTAGAAGAAGCAAGAAAAGCAAATTTTCTGTTGATTTTTTGTGTCAGAACAGCACATATTACAGAACAAACTAGAGTCCGCTAGGAAACCTTACATTAACAGCCATAGGTGTGTCATTTCAATTGAACCACTTAAGAGTCTTAAGACTAATTTTTATTCGCAAACACTTTAGGGGTTGGCCATTTAACTTTTCACGTACATAGTTAGAATGTGAAAATCATTGACCGCAACATTACATTTTATGTACACAAAGTAATTGAGGAGGGCAATGATCAAGCAGTATTATGAAGAAAATTAGAATGATATAGCAATGATAACAAGAGAGAATAATATCATAAGAGCTATTATCAAGCACCAGTAAATTGATAATATGCTTTGATAGTATTCGTCCATGTGAGGGCATCAAGCAAATATGAAATTATATATGGGTAAGACAGGCAACTTCATGATAACAAGCAAGAGAAAATAATGCTTTGACCAACTTCATAATAACAAGCAAGAGAAAATTATATATGGGTAAGACAGGCAACTTCAGATACCAGTAAATTGGACCAAATGCTTTGACATCCTCATATTCCTCGATATTAGGGCATGCAGGATCATGGGCGAGGACATGAACCAAATAGGAAATTATATATTCTGGGTAAGCCGTGAGCAAATTCATATATGCTTCGACAGAGAGTTGACGCATCTTAACTTGTTGGCATATTTGCACCACCTCAATCAGGTTGTGCTTAAGCTAAGAAAGGTAAGGAAACAAGAGAAACATATTAGAATCAGTAAAGTAGTGAAAACCAATTGATTATCGTGTTTAGAATATGAACCTCTTCGTACAGTGGGGCACAATAATCATCCATGCCTAACAAGAAGGCGCATGCATATTTTGCATCCAAGGCCCTCTCCTTGATATATTGATGTACTTTACTGAGAAACAATTTCCTCACCTGAGGAAAATCATCCTGGAAATGAAAGAAACTATAAATCTCCAAAGAAGATGGTGCATACAAGTGAATCAAATGAAAGGAACAATGAGAAAGCTGGTAAGCTGCATTATCCCCAAGACATACCTGTGAAATCCTCAGAATCAAATAAAACACATCAGCAGGCACTTTGTGGTCCCATTGTCTTGATAAGCGGAGAACAGCTTTTGCTGCTGCCAGCCTCAAATGGGCCTTATCAATAGCACTGCAAGTAACAGAGTAATGACAGATAACATTATATACTGTATAATGTCCACATTAAATAGAAAGGCATGTCTCTATTGGTACCTTGAAATCATATTTGGGGAAATATCACCATAGTTAAGAAAATTCTTAAGGATACCCATTAAGTTTTCTATTCCAGGATGTGCTTGAGCATCTTTGCAAGGTAGACAGCTCTTCACCAAAGTTTTAATGCCATAAATCTACAGAAGAAAATACCACAAGAGACTAACTAGAAGTCAAAAAAGTATTGATGATTGGACTAAGTCAACCTTGAAAACCAAAATTTCACTAACCTTTAGCAAACAACTCTGTGTAGTATCACCCCATTCAGATTTTTTAGCAGAAACTTCAACCATATCCTGGTGATGCACTTGGAATTGCAATAAAAATGTATAGGAAAAACAGAAAGAAATTAAGAGAGTAAGTCTTACATCATTGCAGTCTAGAATTTTTTTAGTTACAAAACTTATTATTTCTTCCCCTCTTGTTTCAAATATTGGCATCGCTATCTGAGCTATACACCCCAAAGATTGCAAGATAGATGGTAAATGCACTTTCTTCTCCTCCAACAAATCCACAAGCCTCTGTGAAGTTACAAATACAAGGCACAATGTATCAGAAATGTCAAATACATAGTACAAGAAAGAAACAACTAGACAAAATTCACACCTTGTAAAGAACAGATAGTGCCATCAGACCATCATCTTTTGTTATGGCAGCCAGAGCATGAACAGAGTATTTAGCCTGCTTCCGCGTTCCTTCTAAACATAGCCGCTCTAATAGAAGAGCAATGGAGCTGAAAATAGAAGCTACAGCAACTTAGTTCCATAATCTTAGTGACTACTGCAAAATATAGTGCCACAAAATGACGACTTTCAAGCAGCTGCACCTTGATGACGCTAGCTGTTCACGAATGTTGCCACCAGCCTTTGACAACACATGGGCAATACCCTCTTTAAGCAGTTCATTATCCTCCTTCAGGAGTTCGACGATATCTTCTTCAAGTCCAGACAAAAGAGAAGGGAAGAAAGTAGATATTGCCTGCAATGAGTGAAACACATGGAATGGGAACTGTCATCTAGAGTTTGATGGAGCAACATGCACACTAAAAGGGATAAGAAACAATAAGCTCTAAGAACAATATCTGAAAGAAGAGATGTTTCACAGCACTTGGGAGGTACAAGAGGTACCTCCACTCAGAAAAATACCATCAATTGATTACTTTAGGTACAAGAGGTACAATATCTTTGTATTACAGCGCTTGGGAGGTACAAGAGTACTTTAGGTATGGATCTTTTTCTAGTAGTTGTTAACTAGCCTGACAATGGTCTGCCATCGGCATTGATCCGACGCCTAAACCTTTGTCAGTCACTGCCGTTGTCATGTCCTTCATCTATATTCACCATTGGAGTTAATCTGTGGAACATTAAATGAGAAGTTTCAATTAATGTCAATCCTTAATTAACCTTAGTGGCAGGGCAGGCAAGCCAATCAAGAGGCCCAAGCATAAGGCCTTTTGACCTGGACAATGGCATCTACATCAATAAAATTGCGCTGGAACCTTCTATGCTCATTTGATCCATAGGTGCAAATTTCATGATTGATCCATCGGCCCAAGGCTCCATCAATAAGCACGTGCAACACAGCAGTTATATTTTTAGAGTGCCGCCAAAGGTTTGGGACAACGGAAGATAGAAACAAGGCTAATTCTAAACCTCCTTGACTTATCCTCTTGTTCCTCGTTTTCTATTTTGATGGATATAGCGAATTACATGTCTATCCTTTTATGCTGTTTTTAATCCAGTTGATGCCCAACAATTTAAGTACCTGGCTACCTGCCATGCAGGTACCTTTAAACCATTGGATTACAACTAATGAATGAACCTCATGATTTCAAACATTGGAGGTGTTAGACAGGCATTATGGGCTTATAGCCTTAGGCCCAGTTGTGCTTAGTATGGTTGGTTAGATATCTATTATAGGCAAGGATCTCTCTGTTTTGGCCCATGATTCTATTAGCCATAACCCTAGACATCATTGCCTATATATAGTTACCCTGTACTGCTACCCATAATCAATCTACGATTCATTGCACTCTTGTTGCTTTCATGGTATCAGATTGGGAATTCCTTCCCCTGTTCTCGCTTCCGCCCTAGCGCGCGTGCTCTCTTCACGCCGCGCCTCTCTTCTTTTTCTCCGCACCGGCCGTCTCTGGCCGTCGATGCGTCTCACGGGCGAATCCCTCGCCTCGCGCCCTCTTCTCATGGCTGGCCTACCTCCCGCCGCCCCTCCTTCCCCCCAACGCTGCCGCTACTGGCACTGCTGCCGCGCGCGACGACTACCCGAAGGAGGACTTCAAGTCGGCCGCCGCCGCCGCGCAGATCGACCGGATTCGCGCCGCCGCGCGAAAGAAAGCCCTCGCGATCGCCGCGGAGGCTGAACGCGAGGCCGCTGCGGCTCGTCTTCGCGATGCGCTCGAGCGCGCTGCTCGCGCCCGTGCTGATGCTGCTGCCGATCCCCTGCAGGATGCCGCCGCATCTCCTGTCTCCAGCGACCACGCCGTCCAGGACGCCATGCTGCTTCATGAGGCTGCCGCTATCCTCAATCTCCACGCCCAGGCAGTCGCGGTCCAGAACGTTCGTTCTCTGGTCCCCATCGTCCTCGACATGACCTCCGGTAATTATACCCAGTGGTGCGAACTCTTTCTCCTCATCGTGGGCAAATTTTCTCTGGAGGATCACATTCTTCGCGACGCCGCTGCACCAACCTCCCCTGATTGGCTGCGCATGGACTGCGTGGTTCGGTCTTAGATCTTCAGCACCACGTCCGCCGACCTCACCAGGATTGTCATGGAGCGCGGCTCCACCGCTCGAGCTACCTGGCTTGCCATCGAGACCCAATTTCTCGGCAACCGGGAGGCACGAGCTCTTCTCCTGGAGGCCCGGTTCCGCAACTTCCTTCAAGGAGACCTGTCGATCACCGACTACTGCCAGAAGCTGAAGCGCATGGCTGATGACCTTGGCAACCTCGGCGAGCACATCTCCGAACGCACTCTTGTGCTCCATGTCATCCGTGGTCTCAACGAGAACTTCTCTGCCATTGGTCTCCATCTTCAGCGCAGTCGACCCTTCCCCACCTTCTTGGAGGCCCGCGCCGACCTCCTCCTGGAGGAACTCAACCTGGCACATCGCACGCAGGCGCCCTCCATCGCCCTTGTCACCACCACCGACGGCTCTGCGTCCTCGCCCGGTTCCAACCACCAGACGTCCGCCGGTTCCAATGGGGCCTCCAAACCTGGTTCCCGCGGCAAACGTGGCAAACGCCACGGGCACTCTGGCAGCAGTTCCACCACTGGCGTGGGCTCTGACGGTGGGACTCCTCAGCAGCCGCGGCCGGCAGGACAGGGCGCCGCAGGGCCTTGGCCCTCTCTTCACCATCCCTGGTCCGGCTCCATCTATATGTGGCCGGGTCAGCGACCACCACTGGCGCCTCTTCCACAGCAGCGTGCCGTGGGTGGTCCGCCGCAGCAGGCTCTTCTGACTCACCACCAGCCGGCGTTGCTTGCCCCACAGCCGCATGCTCTGTTCGCCGGTGGCTAGGGCCAGTGGACCGTCCCTCCGCCGTTTCCCTACAATGCCACCGGTGGTTTGCCTTCCTGGGATCAGCAGTCTCTGGCGTCCACATTCAACACCATGACTCTCCAGCCGCCTCAGCAAACCGACTGGTATTTTGACTCCGGTGCCACCTCCCACATGACATCCGATGCTGGTACTCTCTCGCATTTTCTCCCCGCGAAATTCAGTTCCTTCTTTCATTGTTGTCGGTAACGGGTCTTTACTCCCTGTCACCACCACGGGCGCAGCCCACCTTTCGGGTTCACTTCGACTTAACAATGTTCTTGTTTCCCCAAGTCTTATTAAGAACCTGATTTACGTTCGCCAGTTCACCACTGACAACAATTGCTCTGTTGAATTTGATCCCGCTGGTTGTTCTGTGAAGGATCTTCCGTCCCAGAGGGTGATCGTCAGATGCAATAGCACCGGTCCACTCTACCCACTTTGCCTGCCTGCCGACGCCCCCCTGCCCAGCGCCTTCCTCGCCGAATCCTCCTCCCTTTGGCATCGTCGACTCGGCCACCCTGGTCAGGAGGCGTTCAACACTCTCATGCATACTTCCTCCATTCCACCATGTAATAAAGAAGTTAGCACCTCTTTGTGTCATGCTTGTCAATTGGGTCGCCACACTCGACTTCCGTTTCCTGTGTCCACCTCGCGTGCTACTCATAAATTTGACCTCATGCATTGTGATCTTTGGACATCACCTATTGTCAGTGTTTCGGGATATAAATACTATTTGGTCATTCTGGATGATTGCTCGCATTTCCTTTGGACATTCCCTCTGCGGCTCAAATCTGACACATTCACCACACTTGCTAATTTTTTCTCTTACGTAGCTACTTAGTTTGGAGCCACCATTAAGGCTGTTCAGTGCGACAATGGGCGCGAATTTGATAATTCCAACGCGCGCACTTTCTTCCTCACTCGTGGTGTCCATCTTCGCATGTCCTGTCCTTATACCTCTCCTCAGAACGGTAGAGCTGAGCGCATTATTCGTTCCATTAATAACATTGTGCGCTCCTTACTGTTTCAGGCAAGCTGTCCTCCATCCTTTTGGGTAGAGGCTCTCAATACCGCCACCTATCTCATCAACCTCCTGCCGACCAAGACCCTTGGTTCCTCCACACCATACTTTGCCCTCCACGGCAAACCACCCTCATATCATCATCTTCGTGTCTTCGGCTGTGCATGCTACCCCAATTTATCCGCAACAGCAATTCACAAACTTGCTCCGCGCTCCGTGTTGTGCGTCTTCCTTGGATATTCTCCTCACCACAAAGGATATCGCTGTCTTGACGTTGCTTCCAATCGGCTCATCATTTCTCGCCATGTCGTCTTTGATGAGACCTCGTTTCCCCTCGCCAAGCAGCACCAGCAATCCCATGCGGATCTTGCTTTCTTGGAGGATTTCACTAACATTCTGCCATCCCCCATCGGCCAAGGTTCTTTTCTCCCTGCAGGTCCATCCGCCGCATCAGTGCCCACTGCAGCCTCGGCACTCCGCGTGCCCCCTGATGCTGCGACCATGCTGGAGACGACACCCGCACAGCCACGTGCGGCCCCGACGCCCCCTCAGCCGACTCCGCCCTGCGCCATTTCCCCTGCAGCTGCTCTGGCACCCGTCCAGCCATGCGCAGTCCTGGCACTTCGTCAGCCGGATCAGCACTACGCCCCTACGGTTGTTTCGGCACCGGCTGCACCACTGCCACCACCGCCCGCTGTTCTTCCTGCTGGAGGCAGGGACTTCCGATTCGTCTACTCCAGGCGGTCATCTTCTGCGTCAGCGAACTCGGCCGCACCTGCCGCACCCACCGATGCCCATGCGCCTGCTGGACTTCCATCACTCCCGCAGGGCGCGGTTCCTGTTCCACCGGTGAAAAACAGCCACGCTATGACCACTCGGGCCAAGAGTGGTTTCCGCGTACCTGCCCTCTTCGTCGCCGCTCCGCTTTCGCCGCTCCCGAAAACCTACTGTAGCGCACTTGCCGATCCTAATTGGCGATCTGCTATGGAGGAGTACCGCGCTCTTCTGCAGAACAATACATGGGATTTGGTTCCTCGACCACACAAGGCTAATGTCGTAACTGGTAAATGGATCTTCAAGCACAAACTTCAGGCAGATGGTTCTCTCGAGCGCTACAAAGTGCGTTGGGTACTGCGTGGTTTTACACAACACCCAGGAGTGGATTTCGCCGAAACATTCAGTCCTGTTGTGAAGCCAGCGACCGTGCGGACGGTACTGTCTCTTGCTCTCTCCAGACAGTGGCCGATTAATCAGCTTGATGTGAAGAACGCTTTTCTCCATGGGACCTTATCTGAGATAGTTTATTGTTCACAGCCATCTGGGTTCGAGGATTCTACTCATCCGGAGTTTGTCTGCCACCTGAACAAATCACTCTATGGTCTCAAATAGGCTCCCCATGCATGGTACAGCAGGTTTGCTACCTATCTGCTCTCTCTTGGGTTCACTGAGACCAAGTCTGACACATCGCTGTTTGTGTACCACCGCGGCACTGAGATTGTCTACCTGCTTCTTTATGTTGATGACATCGTTCTCACCGCCTCCTCTGCCGAGCTCCTCCGCCGCATCATCACTGCCTTACAGCGGGAGCTCTATGAAGGATCTTGGTGAGCTTCATCATTTTTTGGGGATGCATGAGCAGAACTCTCATGGTGGTCTCCTCTCACAGCGTCAGTACATGCTGGACATCCTGGAGCGAGCAGGTATGGCAGACTGCAAGCCATGCTCCACCCCTGTTGACACCAATCCGAAGGTGTCTGCCTCAACTGGTGACCCTGTCAGTGATCCCAGCGACTTCCGGAGTTTGGCAGGGGCCCTTCAGTATCTCACCTTCACCAGACCGGACATCTCTTATGCAGTTCAGCAGGTGTGTCTTCATATGCATGACCCTCGCGAGCCCCATCTTGCTGCTCTCAAGCGGATTCTTCGGTATATTCGTAGCACTCCATCTGGGACTACTACTTCAGCCTTCCTCGCAGACTGACCTTGTGGTTTACTCTGATGCTGACTGGGCCGGTTGCCCGGACACGCGCAAGTCCACCTCGGGCTATGCCGTGTTTCTCGGAGATAACCTAGTTTCCTGGTCCTCCAAGCGTCAGAACACGGTGTCTCGCTCCAATGCAGAGGCTGAGTATCGTGGTGTGGCCAATGCTGTTGCCGAGGCCTCCTGGCTACGTCACCTACTGTTGGAACTGCATACCCCTCTTCAGCAGGCTACCTTGTATACTGTGACAACATCAGTTCAGTCTATATGTCCTCCAATCCAGTCCAGCATCAGCGTACCAAGCACATCGAGATTGACCTTCACTTTGCTCGCGAGAAAGTGGCACTTGGCGATGTCCGCGTACTGCATGTTCCCACCACTTCACAGTATGCCGATATTTTCACCAAAGGCCTCCCGTCATCGGTCTTCAGTGAATTCAGGTCCAGTCTCAACGTCCGAGGTGCAGACGCTTCGACCGCGGGGGGATGTTAGACAGGCATTATGGGCTTATAGCCTTAGGCCCAGTTGTGCTTAGTATGGTTGGTTAGATATCTATTATAGGCAAGGATCTCTCTGTTTTGGCCCATGATTCTATTAGCCATAACCCTAGACATCCTTGCCTATATATAGTTACCCTGTACTGCTACCCATAATCAATCTACGATTCATTGCACTCTTGTTGCTTTCAGGAGGAAATTTCCTGAAACAATTGTTCACTCTTGAGTAGCAGTATATCCGTAACATGCAGGCAACTCCTGAAGGAGTTTTGTGCTTCCTTGGTGACAGAAATAAATTGACCAAGATGTTGCAACTAGAAAAGAAACAGTGTTTCAGTGAACTATACCGTTAGAAGATTCATGCATGATGAGATGAGTTTTGTATTCCCAGCAGGTTTTTGTTCAGAAGCTTCAGAAAGAATCTCTTTGACATACTCCTTGTTCACAAGTAAATATGAACATCTCATTGATAGTGTGCTCACAAAATCATATAGTACATGTTTTTCACCAAGTGTATTAAGCAAATCAACCTGCACATGACAAATAAAATCAAATTATTTAAAACAAGACATTCAGAAAACAATTCAAACAGGTCTAGCCATCATAAGCATTTTTGTCCACAGAGAGTTTATATGGGTCATGAATTAGGTAGTAAATACAATTGCAACAATTCGTACAGGTCTAGCCATCATAAGCATTTTGTCCGCACAGAGTTTATATGGGCCATGAATTAGGTAGTAAATACAATTGCTTAACCATTATATGGTAACCATCTCTTTCCATATGCAGCAATGGATGAGACAAATGGAATCAAAAAGCATAAAAACTCGTGTTAAGAATGGGCTAGAGGCATCATTTCTTAATATCCTAGTTTTCGTTTCTATTTTATATCTCAACTTAGAAACAAAATAACTATAGGTAAATCAAATAGTAGGTACCCGAAGAGACCAAGCTTTGTGGAATGTTGCTGAACAATCAAGCAAGCTTATTAATATGTTCCAGATATTGGCATCTTTTAGCAGATGAAGTGTGTTCAAGTTCTCCTCAGACTTTGCAGGGTCACTGAACAAACGAGACATGCTCCGGAAACATCCGAGGATTCTTTTTTGCAGATCAGGGGCATTTTCCTGCTTTACAAAAAAAAAAGCTAAACCAAAGTCAGTCATCAGACAGTAAATCTGCAGTGCGTTCCAGTCTTCAAGAGTCACAAACCTGGCCTATTTGCCGAAGGGACACGTACTTCAGCATTTCTTGTTGGAGTCTGGAATTGGAGGCAACATATCAAGATATTTTTATGAGAGAGAGAGAGAGCAAGAGCAATTATCAAACTAATCGACTTCTTACAGACTGTCAAACCTTTGCTTTTGCAAAAGAACTTGTTCCAGAGCTTTCATCTCAGCTTTATCAAACTGTGTGACAGCTGTTACCCAATGTTTCACTCTTTCCTTTGTCGGAAACTCTGGTGGGAACAATGAACCACATAAAACTGATTCAATTGACTCCGGTCTGCACCAAATAAATAAACGAATCACATGGATATTTTCTCATAGGCTCACACTAGAACTTCACTGATCACAGTGTATGTCACACAATCACCAAACTACAATATCGCTGCCTCGGTGAAAAAAAAAAGTTATACTATTGAACAGATTTCCATGCAGCAGCAGGACTTAAAGCATACAAGTTTTTATTTGTGGTTGTAACTAGGGATCAAAATCCCGGCGGTTACCGGCTGGTAACCGGCGGTTACCGTTTTTACCGGTGGAGACCGGTAACCGAAAAAAACGGCCGGTATGAATTTTTGATTTTCGAATTTTGGCTGGTTTTTTCGGTTACCGGCCGGTTTTTCCAGTTACCGGTTTCAAAACATCTCAAAATTCAAATTTTGATTTTCAAATTGTGACCGGTTTTTTACCGGTTACCATTACCAGCCGCCGACCAGGATTTCTTCCGGTTCCGGTTTTTGGAACCTTGGTTGTAACCATCATATGTTTGACGCTCGAGAAAATATGAACAGATACAAAACAGAAAGTTTGCCCATAATTCTATAAAATGTCACAAACACGAATTTATGCATTTGTATCCAATGCTCGTCTCATGCACCAGAAAGAACAATGTACCCAATGCTATTAAGCAGATCTCAAGAAAAGTGGAAAAACCATAGCAAGCAGTAAACATTACAAAAAAACAATGTGTAGAGCATATCTTACAGGCAAGAAAATATAGTACGATATCCCAGATATGCTAGCATATATGGAGTATAAAATCACAATAATATCTAACCACAGATATTGAATAAATTACATCTTTTGAATTGTATAATTGCGAAGCAGAATACGAATACACCACGAGATTATTTAGTGTACTTACCGAAAATCTTTGTCATATAGACATCTTAATATTTTTCCAGGTATCCACTCAAAATCATCAGAATTTGTTGAGCAATCAGAACCCCTCAGGCAATACACCTTGTAGATATCAGCCAATCTCTCCATGGTGTAGCACTTCACCGAAAGCTGATTGTTTTCAAGAATACACCATACATTTAAGTAAACCATACAGATCAAATTACATGAAACGAAAATTGAATGATGCAGAAAAGAGCAAAGGAATATTAGCTGTTTTATCACGGACACGCTCTGCTACTAGTTTGATAGTTTCAACTGGAACAGCACCAAGTGAATGGCAAGCTACATCACAAACAGCAGCCACCACTTGCTTTCGCACATGTTCTTCATAATCCAACAATCTGTCACATAGTGCCTCTGCCAAGGAGCCAACACCATCAGGGCAAGGACAATTCATTGCTCCCTCAAATGATATGGACAGCTATTGGGGGGGGGGGGGGGGGGGGGTGAACACTTACTGATAATCTCTAGAGCTTCAGGTCGAGAATGGTTAGACATTAGACATTTCTTCAAATGCTCAATCACAGAAACACGAATTTCTACTACTCTGTCAGTCAATCTCTTCAGGAACTCAGCAAAAAGAGACTTAAAAGATTCCAAGATAGGGACTCCAGGTAAAGAAAAAAGCTCCCCGAGTAATTCAACTGCTTTAGACCGAATTTCTATTTTATCTGCCTAGAAAATGTCAAATACAAACTTTGATTAACAAGGCAGAGCCATCTAATAAAATTAGTTAGGCAATGTTTATTTCATCTTCTAAAAAGAATGGAAGAGACATTTTGTTCCCAAAGCATTATTTCATACTGCACACTATCAGTGTATAGGTACTTTTCAAACTGATAATTGAAAGTTAGATCTTACCAGTAGTTCCCCAGTAATATAAGGCACCGCCACTTTAAGAACCTTTGGAGCACACTGATACATATCAAATATGACTTCATGATGATCAATGTGATCATTTGAAGAACTGCCATCCCCAGCCAAGGATGATGTGAGAAACTTCTTTATATACGGTTCAAGTTTTCTTGCAGAATGCTCTATAACATTGCGAGCAAGCTTATGCGCAGACACAGAAACACCCTAGTGATCAAAAGTTGCAGAATTAAAACTTTATAGAAGGATATGAAAGATAAGAATTGGTTAGAATCATACACACAGAAGCTAACGACTGTTTAACAAATTACAAAATAAGCCCGAAAACGCCTTAGAAGTGAAAGGCACTCACAGTTTTTCTCCGGCCTAAAGCTGATAACAGTACATGTAGAAGGTTTTCATGTATATCCTCAGTCTCATCTATAATAAGGGCCATTATTGTCTGCATTGACTTTACAACATTTGGCTCATGATTGTCACTGCATCAAACAAGTTAAAAGTCAAAATATAATGGGTAAACAAAAAATGGGCTACCCATAGCATATAAAATTCCACCAAAAAACTACATAATTAGAATAAATCTTGCATGTACAAGTCACTTGGCAGCATTAATAGTCAAATCATTTTGGCTGGAAGTAAATGTTTGTGTTCCTGCTTTAGGACAATAGAATACAATACTCCAAGATCTAATAACTTGGTATGATGAAATAGCATAGTACTACTACACTAATGGTGGAATGGAGAGACATGGGGTAATGCGGTGTTCTAAATCAAGGTTGCTGGAGCCACAAATTGGCCCGCTAAACTACTAAAGAGTTCGAGCAAGCCCATCTGCTCTGCATATCAATGCCACCAACCCACATATTAATGCCACTATCAACGCAAACCTGCATGAGAGCGTAAAGGTTGGTGGCCACTCACTAACTGCTATTTAGAACACGGGTGTCAACAGTTGTATAATTCCTTTTTTACAATTTTCTTATTATCCATTCCATTCATTTTTTTATAGAATACTAAAGTATTCTAATGACATAAAAAAAATCCATCAAAGAGGCCTGTTGTGCAATTTAAGGCAGACCTCCATGCAATTTACTTTTTCAGATAAGTCCTCCATACAAATTACTGTCTCCAAAATATCAATAAGTGATCCTTATGATTTAAAATTTCAAAGAGGTCCTTCACACAATTCACAAAATGAAAATTTGTGTACATCTCAGACTCTCAGTCCTCACATTAATGTATCCTTATAAACCTTAACAATAAACACAACCCAAAAAGGAATTAAAACAATTCTTTATGAAGTAGCTTCAAACAAGGCCGAGAAGTAAATTTTATTGGAGAAAGTTTATGTAGGACTATTTTAACACATGCAACTAACAGTGAGAAACCAAACACGGTAGTAATTACCACTTGCACGATCATGCACAAAGTGTGAAAACTAGTCAGAGAGAAGTGGTATTACATAACAGTATAACACAAGGAATCACATCCAACCAAATCTCGCCTAGTTGACATAGCAGAATTACCTGATGACTTTTAAAAATGTTTGGAACATGTCTGTGATGAGATCATTGCATTCAAGGTCTAACATCACAACACATGCCCGGTATCTTGCAACTGTTTCCAGAATAGCAACTCTCCTGCCAAAGGATTGGCTATTAACATCACTGAGTCCACTAAATGTACCCACAATCAAACGAAATATGTCCTGCGAGAGAAAGGAAAAAGATAATTCTCAAATGCTGAATAAACATAGTAAACTCAGTCAAAAGTTATTTGGTTTAGTGCATTCTGTAACCATTCTTGATGATAGTTACCCTTAAAACATCGTCACTGTAGGGAGCTTCAGGTGCAGTTATTCTTGTAATTTCACAGAAGCAGGTTGCCAAGTTGACTTTGACATCTTCATCCTGATGTTTCAACAATTCTTCTCTGGCAACTGCCTTTAGACATGATTGGATTGTTTCCATCATCGAGGACTCTGGCGACTGCTCTATTCCACATAGGCATTCCACAGCTTGCTGCAGTACGATTAGCTTTAATAGTATATCCAGTGCTTATTTAAGCAAGAAGGAAGAATTTCAAGCAAACAGGTAATATGGCATTAACAAAAAAAAATAAGCCATAATAGGGCCTGATTCTGAGAGATCATGTTAACAGTAAGCAGCTAAATCAAAATGGTAGTGTAATACTATCCTTACTCCCTGTGACCCTGTGCTAGGAATAAAAGTACAAGGCAGACAACCAATTCTCAAGACATCTGATCTTTTTCCATCGTTGATGCCACTAAAATTCCAGCTTTCTCTCTCAAAAGAAAAAGACCTAGCTTTTGAGCTTCTAGATTTGTTCCTTATAGTTAAGTTCAGTTGTTCCAGCTGAAGCAACCATAATGGGTAATTGCCAAAAGAAAAAAGTTTAAATCATAACAACATTCGACCACAGAGCCTGCGCTTACAACCTACCAACTCATATTTTGGAACAACTATAGCAAAGCTGCAGATAATTGGCACAGAACATGAGTACACAACTGGAAATGAATGGTAGAAATCTTAAAGTACGAACTACTATAAGTTACTAATTTGCACTATGCTCCCTTTCTACAAAGACTTGAGTTGTTTAAGTCATGACACAAAGTTATTTTAGATTTATTTTTATGTGATGATTAGATATTTGACTAATAAAGCTGAGATTACAAAACTATATTAGCGATTGTTCAAAATTCAAGTTTTAATTTCATTTTATATTAGCTGAATCTTGCATTAGCTGTTTTAGCCTTACACGCTTGTGGGCCAATAGCCTGTAGCACGGTTGTTACGGCGTTATTGAGAGCGATGGAGGGAATATGGATGGCAACAATTTGGATGCATTCGAGATGGATGATTATTGAGAGATAAGTGTTAGATTGCTGGTGTTTTGTTCTTTTTGGTTGTGTGGAGTGTGGGACTTCTAAGCTACTCCAGTATTACTTTCAAAACAATGATGTCCAACTATTGATGTTATTACTGATTTGCTATGGACTTATGAACCATGGCACTATGGTTTCATTTGTCATGTAATCATGTTTAATTTCCATTGTTACTGTCGTCTTGTTTTCATATTTTGTATGTACAAAATAGTGAACCAAAACAATGCCATCGTATGTTGACACTTGACAGTTTACTAACATTGCAAGTTTTACTCCATGGCAGCAATGCTGTTGGTGACAAACATTTGCTTGGCTCAGCTACCACATACTAAGGATCACCTGATGCTTCAGAACCATGCACCTTCAAGATACAGATCCTTTTCTGGTATGTTTGTGTTCTCTTTTTGGAAGAATTCTCCCCATGCTTTTTTAGAAATTCATTGCACTAACAATCAAAACTTAAGATGTTTCCTCAAAATAAAAGAAAGTAGACTTTAAAGCTTGCTGCAGTAACTTTCTGATTAGGATTTGTTCTGGCTTGTTCTATTATCTTTATGGCAGTGTGGGTTTGTTGTGCTTTGCTGCTTTCAAGTTTCAATATTGATGACTCAGAAGAGTTGTTCTCGTAGTCAATCTTTATTGATGTTTCAGTTTGTCTTCAGGTGGAGACGTGGAGTACAGGTCAACATTATGTGATACTGCAGAACTACAATTCTCTATCGAGGTACATTGCAACTTCTGTTCATGATTGGTACCTTCATATTTAGTTTCAACTTTCATATTCGATTTCATCAAACAAGCAAGTTTGTCACTTGAATTTATTGGAAGGTGTTAACAGTTTACTAACATAGAAAGTTTTGCTCCATGGCAGCAATGCTATTGGATGGGACTCATGGGAGCTGCATGCTACTTGGGAGAAGAGCAAAGTCAGCAAACAATGGACAATGTCATCAAGGCATGCCATTCAACATTCATGTTTTCTTGTTGCACCATTATTCATGTTTATTTGCTTTGTTACATAGTTAAAATAGTCACACTCTATATTCAACAAATTTGTTGCCATAAAAGATTAGGATGTGAGTATGGTGTCGCCTCGTCACACGCCAAACTCGCCTAAAAGGTGTGAAGGTAGTCAGGCGCCTCACCTCGCCTTATCGCCGTGATAACCATGGTATGCATGCTACATACATGCGCAGCGTGGCAACTCGGTGACTCGCTTGGCGTCGGCATGTCCAGGCGCCCCTCACTCGCCTGAGTCGCCTACTCAGTTGTAACAACCATGGCCTGTAGATATACATATGCAATGGTTGCCACATGCTTGTATTTGGAGTGCAACACTTGCACACGAGTGGCTACGGTTAGCACCAAACAAGTTCAAAAGCTATGGTCTCCCAAATCGCAACTATTCAATTTCAGTTGCTAGCTGAAAGATTCCATATCCCAGCTAAAGAACCTAAAGAACAAAAATGGTTCGATTCAATCTGAACATCTACCCCACAAAACCCCATAGCAATACAGATGAACCTGCATTTCAGCCTTAGAAAACTTGCACTCCGACCTACCAAATTGGCCCTAGCTAATATGCACAAGCATCAATACTTCCTAAGTAAAGTTTTACATTTATAGCTAAAGTAACAAAAGCTAAATCATGGCTGTGTGCAACTGTGAACTCACAAGATCTAATCAAGGAGCTGCAAACTATGCTATTTGCTACCAAAAATTTCAAACCTTCAAAGTATCTTTCACCGATTTCACTGATTATGCCATTTACTACCAAAATTTTCAGCATTGGAAAGTAGCAAAAAGAGAAATGAATAATCCACAAGATATCCATATTTATACAGCTATCCACATCATAAACACATCTTAAACCCTATCATAGAGCTATCGGCACCAGTACATATAAAGCCCAAAAACTTAAACCTAGGGTACAAGGTTGACTGCCGAGTTCCCCTCAATGATCAGTTCTAAACTAAAGAACAAAACAAGTAGCCTACGAACAAAAAGTTGGATTGCATTTGATATTACTCCACAACACAGACCTAACAAATTAATTTATTCTAAAAATAATGTCTACAAAAACTACCATATAAACATAGCGTTCTAGGTACTGCTAGCCGCAGGTGTAGACAAAACTGCATATAAACAATGTATCCTCATTGGAGCACTTCCACGCAACATGCCCTAGGCGTAGAAAGGTTTTCACATGAACACCCAAAATAGGAATTCGCAGACCGAAATTACCGTTTCCTTAGCTTCTCTCACTTCTCAACTATAACTGAAGCAACCGCCACCACACCAACCCACCCGAAGGTGAAGACTTTTACACCACTAAAACCCCATAAACCCTAATCCACAGCAATTCCTCATGCAAAATAGCAGAAACTGAACCAATGGGCCCCAAACCGCAACCGCACAATTCAGCACTCAAAACCTTGACACGCCCAAGCTTCATTCAGCACTTCCTCCCAACACAAGCCGGACAATTCCACCCAAAACCAGCAAACCACCACCAAGCATAGCACCAATTCCAGAGCCAACGCAGCCTCCCCGACCAAATATCGCCAAAACCTAACCACTGGCCTCCTAATTACCCAAACCCCCGTCGAAAGCCCCCGCCTTTCGAAGCCTCCCGACCACTAAATTCAAGCTAAACCGTCCAAATCCAGCAAAAAAAACCCCTAATTTGCACGCGAAACCCCACTACCTCCACCCCACCCCCACCACCCTAAACCTGCCGAATTGGCCCACCTCAGCCACAGATCCACCCAAACCCACCCGACCTCGCCCGTCCACGACAAGAGCAAGCAACCAAACCAGGAAAGGAAGCTTCGGGAGTCTGCCAGTCTCACCTCGAGGAGCTTGGCAAGGGCGTCGGCCGGGTCCGCCGGCGCCGCGTCCAGCTTCTCCCCGAGTTCCTTCAGCTGCTCCGCCGACGCCATCCCCAGCCACCGCGCCGGATCGGTGGCGAATTCGCGCTCTCGCCCCGGCGAGGGTTCCGAGCCCGAAGCTTCTCCTCCCCTTCCCTTTCTCTAGGTCCTAGTCTCAGAGAAGCGTCCGGCTTTTGGCTCTCGCTGTTTCGAAATTGGGGTGGGGGTGGGAAGAGGCGGCGAGCTCGTGAGCGAGATGCGAGGTTTGGGTTCGGGTTTGGGTCTCCAAGTCGAGCCAGTGGCCTGGTGGTATCCTCCTACCGTTTAGAATTCTTTTTTTGCCTTGGTGGCTATGCTGCGGGTTTTCCGCTATGTTGACGGCGTGTGACTGACGTGTGGGTCCCAACTTCTGTGTGACCTACTTGTCAGTGTGTCATGTTGCGTTTCGGGCTGGTGGAGAGGCATTTTTCGGGTAGTTGTAGGACGGTGTATTTATGGCCTGTTTGGGACTACTCCACTCCAGATTTTATAGCTCCGCTCCACCTTTATCTTGCCAAACACCTCCAGCTTCTAAAACTCTGCTCCAAGAAAAAGGTGGAGTTGAGGACCAACTCCACGTTTTTTGTGGAGCACCTCAAGGGGTACTCCAGGATTTGGACTTTTGTACTCTCTCATGGAGTTAGGGTAAAATTACCCACCACTGCCATTACACACGTACCAATTCGATCTTTTCCTTCTCCTCCCCACCCACCGCGCGACTCCTCTCCTCCGCCCCACCCACCCGCGCCGCCCGTCTCCTCCAGTCCTCCGCCCCCACCCACCCGCGCCGCCTCCTCTCCTCCGCCCCTGACCCATGCCGCCTCCTCTCCTCCGCCCCCCACCCGCGCCGCCCGTCTCCTCCGCCCCCACCCACCCGCGCCGCCTCCTCTCCTCCGCCCCGACCCGTGCCGCCTCCTCTCCTCCGCCCCCCACCCGCGCCGCCTCCTCTCCTCCGCCCCCGACCCGTGCCGCCTCGTCTCCTCCGCCCCCGACCCGTGCCGCCTCTCTTCTCCTTTCTCAAATCCCTCCGGCGCGTCGCCCCTCTGCTCACCTCCACCTCGGCGCGCCTCCTCCAAATCCACCGGCGCCGCCCATTTCCGCTCCTCCGCCCACTCTACTCCGCCGCCACCTCTCAATCTCTTTCCGCCGCCGCCTCTCCCTACGGTGCGCCGCCCCTCTTGCTTCTACACCCGCCGCTTTCCACACCTCCGCCATCCACCAAGCGACGCCATCCACCGCCACCATGCTCTCCTCCATCTCGCCGGCGACCGCCCACCTTCTCCTCTTCCTTTACCCCCCTGCTTTTCCTCTCCTTTTCTTCTACTCCGACGCTGGCGAGGACTGCATCGACTTCTTCACCGCCCACCGACTACACCGACCTCCTCTGCATCGCCACCCAGCGCCGGCTGCTTTCTCTAATTGCTATTTTCAATTACTGTGTTAATGAATTACTGTTAGTGTTTGTTAATTTTTATTGCTCAGTGGATGTTCACTTGTGATATGTGATCTGTGTGATGGTGAATTATGCACTGCGAATGCTAGGACAGCAAATTTTATTTGTGTTCTATTATGTGATCTGTGATGTGTATATTTGTGATCAGTGCTTGTGCTAGGACAAAAGGATGCAATTATTTGACCAGATTATTTGTTTTTTGGTTTTCTCGAATAAATTAATTGCGATTATAATATTTTACATCATATTTCAATTGGCAACAAAAAAAATTCAGTTACATATGCTCCGCAGACATCAAAACATACACCAAACATTATTCAGGGGCACATTGGACCTTTCTTAGGGAAACCTCACATTTCTGAAGCTGGAGCTAGGCTGCGTGCCAAACAGGACCACCTACTCCAGGAACTCCACAGTGGAGCTGCTCCATGGTGGAGTTGGTGGAGTGGAGCTGGAAAAACTGGAGTAGAGCAGGCTCTTAGGGGGTATTTGGGACTGCTCCACAAACTCTGCTCCACGAATTCTACCGTGGAGCAGCTCCACAAAAAACCTAGAGTTTGTGGAGCACCCCTTTAGGTGCTCTCACAACTCCACCTTTTTTTTCCTCGAACAGAGTGCGTGGAGCTGAACCTATTTGGCTAAAAAACATAGAGCGGAGCTGAAAAACGTGGAGTGGAGCAGTCCCAAACATCCCTTTAGATTCCGGAGAGGCGTAGCTATGGCCTTATGAGCACGCGAGAATGCAATTCACTAGATTTATTGGTCTGAAATTCTAAATTTTGATCACCTCATATTTTGATCCTCTAGTGAAATAGAAGGCACGTAATTTAACTCGTAAATCTTGTCAAATGTAAAAACCTAACCGTTTAGGAGTACTTATTTATTTTCCCGCCATAATACCTAGCTGGTCGTTTGCATCAGAAACGCTCACCCCTTGTCCAGCGATTTTACGAGTTTACGTGATTATTTTTATTTTCTGTTTTTGTAGGTCTGCAATCATGGGCGGAAGCAGGATGCCTGGTACGCACGTGCGCTATGAAATTTTTTGTAATATATATATATATATATATATATATATATATATATATAATTTCTTGTTATATATTGTAATTGAAATTGGACCTTATTGTAAATTGATAATGCTCGAGGAGATGCAAATTATATTTCATACCCTCTTTCAGGTTTTGTAGACATCCCAGCACATATTTTTCTCTGCCTATGTGGCACAATATAAATGGTATGAAAGTAGTTTATTTTGTTTTCCAATTAAAATATAGACTCATACACGTGCACACACACAAGTGCCCCTCTTAGCACAAGCCTAGAAAGACGCAAGCCGAGGTAAATCTACGATCTCACAAAATTCCTATTGAAGTGTCAGGATTTGAACCCTAATAGATTTGAGTCGTACATCCACAACTCTACCACACCAAAAAGATGTGGTTCTTGTGCTTTATTTTATTTACCTATTAAGAATTTATTTTAGTTTCTAACTTAAAAATTAAGTGTTCGATTCTCTATTTGTTTCAGCCATCGCAACTATTACTCTGAGTGCAATGATTCAAAACTAATATGGGGTGTATTATACGAGATATTTTACTTACAAATTTTGAAACCATATGTGATGTTAATAGGCCACATCGATATTGTCGTACTAACTATAGATGTACTAAAAACCTTATATATTTTCTAATGGTAGAGTATACGAACTATCATGGTTATGTAGTATACTAATAAAAATCTATGGAATTTATTTATCACTATTAGTATTTGTTATTATTATGACGCCATAAAATTAAATTGTTTTCGCAACTAATTATGTGAAGTAATTAATTAATTGTGATGAAAACCCAACTAATTACATAGTAACGTTAAAATACCATGTGAATACAATATTTACAATATATGGTTTACACAGAAGCTAATATTTTATTACTCCTTCTGTTCATTTTAAGTAACATTTTTTATTTTTTACGGTTTACGAGACATGACTTTGACCATTATCATTTATAACTTTATCTTATTATAGTAAGGTTCACCTGCATTGTAATGGAAACCTAAATTTTGTATCAAATATTATTCATCGACTTGTCTCGTCTCGCTAATGTCAAAGCACATACAATTAGTACGTAATTTATATTTTGCACAAAAAAAAGTAATTGTAATTTATCTGCTCCTCCACCCTGCACTAAGCACTTTTTAGTATTTCACTTTCGCAAATTGTAGTCACTTTTCTGTACTAAACATTTATGTAACACCCCCATTTCTGGGAGCGTTAGGTTACCTTCGCAACTGCCCAGGATTGTTCAGCAGCAAGTATTGTAGAACAGTGTACATCATTGTCAAAGCAAGCTTAAGCATAAAAACCAAACTTTATTACAAAAGTAAGGCTTAACAGCTAAATTTTACATAAAGGGCGTACAACTCAAAGATACATTACCAAAAAAAACTCCACAGGCAGGCCTGAGTGTAGAATAAACCCTAACACTCGGCGTCGTCTATGTCGTAGGGCTCGGCGTCGTCTTCATAAACTTCTTCATTCTCTTGACTAGCATTTTCTGTTTATGATTTTAGCAAGTATGAGTACAATCAACCGTACTCAACAAGTCACACGGGAAAATACTATTTAACTATATGCAAGGAATTGCCATGGAATGGGGTAAAGCAGTTTATTATATTATATGGATGCAATTTTGTTTGTAAACACTTTGCTTTTAAACATGAAACATCAAATCATAAACTTCTTAAGCTAATTGGGGTTTTCCAAACTTGATTAACATACTTCCACATTTCCCAAAACCATACCAAATCTACTTATGCCCTTGCTGTTGGAATCATCCATTAAACACAGCTTCATATACCGGAAGCACGGTGCATTCGAATACCATTTATAAATGACTCTGTAGAGCTGCCTAACTTTACCCACAAGATCCCTCAACCCTCATGACTGAGTTGAGAAAACAAGGTTGTTTCATTGCATCTACCCGATAGACTATGGACCCTCTGTCCAAGATACGGCGGCCTGACAGAGCGGAGCCTACCGTTGTGAAATATGGTTTTACCGTTTCCATACCACAACCCAACGCCGGATGTTCCCTCCTGGAACAGTATATCATACCATTATGTAGATATTCAATCGATCTGAGCAGCTACTAAAACCAGGTTTGACAAGTCAACGCTTGTGGTTGAGCGGTTGCTATGTTCTTTACTTGGCATATGGGTCTAATCCTTATATTTTCACCGAGGCAAATTCCATTCATAAACCCATATTTAGTGCTCGCAACACTGTCACCATTTCACACCATGCCTCCACCCTAGAATAAGATCATAGTCTTAGGTCATCTCATGGCACCCCGTGATATTTACTTATCCTAGCTTCACTTTCAAAATTCTATCGGCAAAATGCCAAGACTCTTAGTAGTAAAATATTGTTGAGTTTCCTAATCTACTGTGATTACATTAATAATACTTTTAATATTACTAAATTTTATCAAGGTGAATATGGCCATCAAATTAAACTGGGCTTTTCGGGTGGTAGGACATTAACTAGTATCATGTCATTCCAAACATTCATTGTACATAAAATAACAGTGCATAAATAACATAATGAAAATACTGATAAATAAATAATTAACAGAATGTAGGTTCAATATGATCAATGACATGTGACTTACCTTGCGGATTTATGATTTCGACAAGTTTGTATCCTTCTAGCCCTTGAGTTTGCACTTCTCCTCCTTGGTCTTCTTGGAAATTAACATCGGGAGCTAACGCAAAAAGGGAGAAAAACAAATCAATTCCGAGCTCAAAAGACTGAGCGAGGAAGAAAGAAAACAGATAAAAATAAAATTAAAGAAATTCAAATAAAATAGGATTTTGGATTTTTGGGTGCTTGGAATGGTGAAATGGAGTTGAAAAATGGATTCGTGAGCTCGAAATGGTCAAAATGGCTATATTTTTATATTTTCGGATTTTAAAAGGCTTAACGGGTCTGGTTACTGTTCATGGCGAGTAATTACTGTTCATCGCGGGCGGGTAGCTATTCATGGCGGATTGGGTACTGTGCTAACGGGTCGAGGTACTGTGCACTATAGGTTCGGGTTTCGACTTGACGGGTCGGAGGAACAGTAACCGGCCTGTTACTGTTCATCTTCTTCCCTCAGACGCGTGCACGCACAGGATGCAGGGGAAGCAAGCGGCGGCTGCCGACGGCACTACGGTGGCTTGCGATGAAAACGGGGACCACGGTTGGACTCAGGAGGATGCCGGGAACCCATTTTTGGGTCGGCGACGGCCGGGGAGGCGGCGTTCGCAGGCGGCAAGCTCAAACGCTCCGCACGGTTTTTGTTACCACTAGGGTAAGTGGAGGGTTATTTGGCCGAAAGCAATAGTCTTTAAGTATCTCCGAGGCTAGGGGAATCTAGAGGAAGTGGCAGTTTGGGCTAGGATGAACTGTGTGAGGCTGGCCACGATGAGGAGTTAAGGTCGGGCGGTGGGCCTCGCCGGCAGGGAAGAGGAAGGCTCGGCGAGCTAGGGCGATGGGTCGAGGGTGTTTCTGGGGGTAAGGAGGAGCTGCAAATGCGAGCAATCGGAAAATAATAAGCTGGATTAGTGGGATTGAATTCAAACCTATTTTAGGGTCTTTCGGCGATTGCCGGCGATGGAGGCGGTGAGGGGCTAATTGGGCGTGCCTGGGGCTTCACTGGGTTGCGTGAAGGAGGTTGGAGGGGTCCTTGGTCTTTATAGGGGCCCGTAGGCGGTTTGGCGCCGAGAGAGGACTAGGGCGGTGGCTACACCTGGCCGGGGTCGAGAGAAGTCGAGGAGGGTCGACAAGGTGAGCTGGTGAGGCTGTAGGGGATGAGGTACGGTCGTCAGAGCTTGCAGTAGAGCAGTGGCAATGGGAGAGCATGGGATGGGGCGAGAAGTCTCGGGTGGCGGTAAAACAGGGCGGCGGCAGCTGTTTTCGGGAGGAGGGCGAAAATATCCGCCGTGGGGTAGCTTCGGTGCTAAGCAGGGTGACTTGGCCAGGGCTAGAAGACACGGGAGAGTGCAAAGGCTTGGCGGTGGAGAAAGGAGTTGGCGGCGGCAGAAAATCGGGCGGGCGACAGAGGCGGCGGCGGAAATATCTTGACGTGAATAGTGCTGACAAATCCTTCGGTCCTGGGGCAATGTTGCACGAATCTTAGAGCTTGGATGGGGTGGTTTGGAGGAGAATTGGCTAGGGAAGCTCAAGGAATCAAAATCAAATTGAAATTTTAGATTTTGCAAAAATTCAGTTTGTTTCAATTTAAACCCTTGGTTAAATGCACGTAGAAATTAAATGACACTATATTCAAAAATTGTTAGTTAAAATGTTTTAATGACATTTGCGTCAAAACTAATTATATGCAATTCTGGATGGTTTGCTCAGATAAGTAACTGATGCTCAAACTGCATATATGCAGAAAAGTGTAATGTAATAACTGATCCTCCCATTTTAGTACACAAATCATCCTTCCACTGAACAAAAGTGTAATGTAATAACTGATCCTCCTATTTTAGTACACAAATCATCCTTCCACTGAACGTGAAAGCCAAAAAGACTAGTTAAATGGACAAAGAATCTTTGTTAACACAGCGATTAAGTAAGTATATCTCAACCAATCACTTACACAAATAACCACATAAGATGGATCTTACGGAATGACGACATTGTCACAAAACCAGTATATCTCAACCAATCACTTACACAAATAACCACATAAGATGGATCTTACGGAATGACGACACTGTCACAAAACCGAACCAAGATGGCAAGATCGTTAGAGCCAAAGGCCTCACCTTTTTGCTGGTGAACACGAGCTCATTGCAGTACTTGTTCTTCCATGAGAAGATCTGCCCACCGTGCAGACTAATCTGCAACCACATCAACCAAAAAATTCACATCAGACTAACACAAGACAAAGAAAAGGTGAGCCGATTGCCCATCAAAACCCACAAAGTTCATGCTGAAGAGGAACAAAAAACACGGCATGGGGATGAAACTAAAGATGACAAGCAAAGAAACTTCTCCCAGTTACATACTACAGAATCTAAGAGCCGTGACAGAAAGCATGCATGTGTGCTACTATGTTCAAATCACAAAGCCAAAGTAATATTATATAAAGAAATTAACTGATGACATTTGTTTTGTACACACTTTGATGAACTAATCAGATATTTAATACTAATTAAACTCAGTGCTAATATAGATGAAGGACCGCACATTGTTGCAAACAAAGAAATAATTTTATTAATTACATAGAAACAAACTATTGCCTTAGAAAGGAATAACCAAGTAAAAGGAGTTCAAATATTCATATAATTATGGTCATACCCTTATTTGAAGTGGGCAAGCTTGGAACAATATATATTAAGCAAAATCCCCTTATGAAAGTTCCCTAATGTCTGACACAGCAGCATACATGTATCAATGGCAATCACACGTGAGTTGCATCCTTGAAGTCCCTTTCTTTGTTTTCATCTTCCTAGTTGCGTACATCCAGCGCACATTATTAGCTCATGTGAACCAAATACAGATTTAACACGACTATATGTATTCACATCAACCAATTTAGATTTGATAAGATAAAAGGGGAAACATCAAAGAAATCCTCAATCAAACAAACATTGATACCATGAGACGGTGGCCATAGACCATTGTGGACCGTGGCAGTTGTAGTCAGACATGGTAGACAGCACCTAGCAAGGCTTCGAAGGCAAATGACATTGGGCCAAATTTCGCACTGACCAGCTGCATAAGAAGAGCCATGGCATTGTCTCCATCGAGGTGACATTGAATTTACTGAAATTGGAATTAGAATCAGGCTCCATTATTCTATATTTTGAATCAAAAACATATCGAGTTGCTGAAAATATGAAATGAAACCTCTAACCTAATCAGTTCTACCCACTGCTATGCCTTGTCCTCTTCGCTGTCTGCCTCGGTAGCTGCCTCCACCTCTGTGCTGATGGCGCACGCTAGCTTCACTCCTCTGAAGCTATATCGGCGATGTCGCATGCCTGCCTCCATGATCCATTGCCGCTGCGTGGCTTCACCTGCATCAATTTACCAAGAATATCATGACGTCGGACCAGTGTTCCCCTAGGCAGATGCCTAGGCTAACCAGTTTTAGTATCTATATAAATTTCCTATGTTTTCTTAGTTGGACAAATGTTTAGATTAAATCATCTAAACCCCTTTTTAACCCAGAAGACAGATTTGCCATCTTCTGGACAATAGATTTAATAATCTTATATCTTGTAATTTACATGTGCAAATATATTTAAAAATAACATTTTAAAACCTACAAGAAATTATCTACCACTTTATAGTTATTTCTAAATTTTAATTCTGGCATTAGATTAGTCAAATTAATATTTTTCCACGGTTACATCCAGCAGCAACTCGGTACCGGATAGCAGCTTCGCAAAATTTGTAACTTCTATTATAATTATATAAAAATTATGTTCTTAGACTTTTTAGAAACATTTAGAAATTACCTACAATGTTAATGTTGACCAAATTCTCACATTAGTTCATTTACTATTTTTAATCTAAAGGTTAACACATGTCGCCGAAACACAATAAATTTACCAGACAACAGGATAGCAAAATTCATACCTCATAACCTACTCAGCCAATCGACATGAATAAAAATTCTATAGAAACCTAATGAAATCCTATACAACTTTTCAGTAGATGAAATTCCCAAATTATACTCATACACTACCTGTAAAAATAGTACAACAGTAAGCAGGTCAAACCAATCTATAATTCGATCCCCCGGCAAATGCTTGCTATCTCTCTGTAGAATCGATCTTTAATATCTAATTAAATAGATGAAACGGAGAAGATGTTTACCCCAGAGACGAAGTCCCAACTCACGGTCACTCTCCCCTAATTTGAAAACAATTTTCATTTTCATTGAGAATTGATTTCATTTGATTCTTCACCCGATCCACCACCTTTCTCCACCATTCAAGCCCCCAATTCCCAGTCACAGCATCCTCCCCATCCATATGTCCGTGACACAGTGAGACGACACATTTCACCGTTCAAAAATATCACTACCACCACGATGCCACCTCTATCACGGTCGACCTTTCCCACATGACTTCTCACTCAGCCGACCTGACAACTCTGTGCATTTGACTGCTGCAACGCAGCGCCTGAGAAAACCCTGACACCTAGCGCCACGCCATCTCCAAGCCTTCCCGTGCCTCTATCTCAGCCACGCGCCACAAAACGAGCAACTCGACGACTGTGCTAAACCACCTCACAGCCTCTATAAAAGCCCCAAAGCCCCTCCGTTGAGATGCACCGACGCCTGGGTAAGCCACCCACACCCCAATTGCTCCGATGATCATCACATCGCCATCGACCTTCGAAAATCCCCAAGTAAGCCGCCAATTCAATTCTCCTTGTTCAGTCAATTTCCTTTCAATTCCTTTGGTAGCATCCTTGTACTCCTAGTAAACCCCCTAAAGCAATGCCCTAGCTTGCCAAGTCTTGTAGCCTACCGGCGGTTAGCTTCCCGCACGGTCGCACCACCTCACCGTGGGCAAACCACCACAGACCCTCACAACCCAAGTCGACCATGCCATCATCACCCCTCACCCCCAAGGATGCTTTATCACTTATGCTCCCATTAATTAGAGCCTCAGAGAATTACTACACCATGAAAATCCTCCAAACACTCCCCACCCTACCGTTGGCCGTTCTTTGCCCGCCGACCATCACAGAGCCCCAAAATGGGTTCTCCTCAGTCCCCTGAGTCCACCCATGCCCTCGGTTTCCACCAGAGTTAACCATGGCATCGAGAATCACCGTCGCAAAAATCCTCTATTCTGCCGCTACAGTGCGTGCGCAGGAGAGGAAAATGAATAGTGCCAACCTAGTACTATAGCAAATGAACCCGATATGAATAGTACAAGTAAAAGGAATCCCCAAGAGCAGATGCATATGCATATGCAAATGCGGTGGCTAGGTGATGGGAAAAACCAGGAAAAATGGCTGACGCTGGGAACAAGAAGAGAGTGGCAAGGGTTTTTTTTTCAAGTTTTTGGGCCTTCCTCCCCTTCACGACCCCTTTTTAACACGGAATGAAATTTTATCTGAGCATAACTCCTCCCAACAACTCATTCCACGAAACCAACCCAACATCTAAAATTCCCACACATCCCCTTTTCTTATATTTCTTTTTCACTAACTATGCACGGGCCCTCGAGACTATTTTCGGGATATTACATTCAGTAGGCACTCCACAGGAGTGAAGTTGAGACCATGCATAAAAAAGGATAGGGCAAGGGTGGTTCATCGACGAGTAAACTCTCAGTTATACTGTTATAAGCAAGAGAAGTGGAGACATGTGCATTGTATTCATGAAAAGCGAAATGAGATAATGAGACATATGTATGAAACTTAATGGGAATGAATATGTGAAATTGAGATGATGGTAAATGGATATGAATTGTTAATATGATGTTGGCCTTGTTTATTATTCTATTGTGCATTTGCTAAGTCGTGGAGTCACCATTGCTTTGTTGTTATTTTTAGGTATTTATTGATGATGACATGCATGACAGGATCTAGCACAAGTTGATCTTACACTTAATAGTTCTTTCTTTCACGTAGTAATTATTTATTCATTGTTAGAAATAAATCTTACTATCTATGAATAATGATTTCTCTTTAGCACTTAATAGTTTTATATTGATGCTATTTGTTAATTCCCTTTAGCTAAATTTATTATTGATTCAACTTATTGCCAATTGATTCATTTTAATATCAATCAATGATTTTCGTATTGCTGAAATTTATATGTTCATGATTATGTTAAGAGATTATTTGAAACCTAGCTGTTATTAATATGTAATTAATGGTTTAAATTGATAGCATTTATAATTGTGGGTGACATTTTAGACTTTTGTTAAGCTAGGGTGTTACAGCTGTGCCACCTCTGAAGTTGTGGCTGGCTACCATCAAGCTAAAAAATCAATATGGAATGTAGAAATGTTGAGATAAAGTAGTTTAGGAATGCAAAATTCAAGAAAATAATAATCAATTTAGTTTTAGAGGTTGTAAGTTAAATTCAATCATCCAAGTTGGTATTATGCTCACTGTTTCAATTCTTAACTCTTAAATTGCAACTGAAGTGACACAAAGCCTGTAGTCTGCAACTTATCATAAAAGAAACCACTAATTGTTGGTACAAAAAGCTTCACATATGAAGGGCCCATGGAAACTCAAACTGACCAAAAAATATGTTAATCATACTTTGTTGACAAGGCGATTCACGTGGCATTTGGTAACAAGAAAATACATGAAAACTATGTTTCCTCCAAAACTATAATTGTAAGTTTCTTGGTAACTAGTTCCTTGCAGTTTGTCTTAGCAGGAATAGGCCTAAATAGATATATAAGTAGTACATAGAAGAATTGCACCATTCATTCTTTTATTAATATAAATAAAGATGTTGTAACAATGAATTGGGTCAGAAGTACATATTCTCTAATAACACCTTCTAGTTTGTACCATTACTCAAAAAGAAACAAATCATAGGAAAGTAAAGATACTAAAACAAATGACAAAAAGTACCACTCAATACAAAATTGAATCTAATCTTAGCTTAGCACTCAGTTGATTGCCTCATTTAATAGGACCCTAAAAGAATCATAGGATGCATACTTAGTTTTGGTGAGCACAACTTTGCCACGTGATAGTTCACATGAATATGGTAGACCATACAGATATATGTATGGAGCCATTGTATTAAAAGATATGACCTTATCAAAATTAGATGGTAGATGCATGCAGTTATCAAGTAAGGATCCAAAGACCTACAATAATAGATCTTATCTAAACAATAGCTACAACTGCTCAATATCAAAACAAATAAAGAAATACTAAATATGCACTATCCCTTGATATGCAGTGTTGGACTATTTGAATTACATGAAGATCAAATTCTTCAAATTGAAGTTGGAACAATATAATATAAAACTAAACACTTCCGCTCATATATGTTTCTTACAAAAACCACATGTGCTTATACCAGTAGTAATTTATTAATGTTTGTGGACAATGTTATGTGATATGAAAAAACTATCATCATCCCCATTTTGTTATGCCTCCAATCTAATGGTTTACTTCAAAATACAACAATCACCTTCTGAATGAAACAACAGTCCATTTGAAATGTGGGAACACAATGGATGCATCTGCTAACCTCCTCAAAACATTGGTAGCAAAAACAAAGTAGACCTTGTAGTGCCCACACAAGCCTGCCACACAATCAATTTATATCGAATCATACAAGACAATACAAGCAATTTAATTGACTCTTACTATTAATTTATTTTCAACATTAGCTTCAGTAATGAATGATGTGTATCATGATCCTAGATGTACAAAGGAGAATGTAACACCCCGGCCCAACATGAGCCTAGAATGTCACAACTACTCTATTCCTTACCAATTTCACCTGCCTTTCATATGCTTCCAACAACAATATTGAGAGACCATGTGGAGGTGACACCATATTTGTGATGAGTAATTGACACTTGTTCTGGAAAGTTTGAGTTTGATTTGGCTGGTTCGCGCCAAGTCGATGTATGGCGTAGTCTAGTACATGTGGACCAGGTCGAGTGCGGTCGGACATGCTTGGGACACTTGTTCTTCTTTTTGACTGGTCGATTGGTTATTTTGTGCTTGAGTATTTTCTCTAATGCAAATTATGATTATATTGTTTCGAGCGGTGCTATGTGATGTTTTCTTGTCTGTGATGGCTGCAGGACCTTAAGGCGGAGTCGTGGCGAGGCATGAGATGGCCGAACTAGGCACAGGCAGTGCTGAGATCAAAGCGGTAGGGAGATGTTGAAGACGGTGAGGACTCGAGGTGGTTGCGAGGCTTAGACAGCAAGAAATGAGGAAGCTTCCAGGAAGGTGCAAGAGTGGCATTTTGGTAAATGCGCAAGGCTGTAAAGTGGAAGCGAATTCAGTTGGAGATAACGGGTAAAGCGTTGAGGTTTAATGGGCAAAGCATTCGTAAACCCGGAAATGAGAGGCTATATATAGGAGGGTTGTCTCTTGGTGGCGGAATGGGCTTTAGGGGTTAGTTTTGCTTTTGTGCTTTGTCTGTGTGAGAAGTTGTTGAACTGAGTTGGCTCTTGTCTCCATGTCTGTCTGAGCAGAGAGTAGTTGAGGGAGGTCAGACTGTTGAGTTCTTGATTTTCTTTTTGTGTTGTTGCTCTCGGATGGAGAGAAGGGTGTAATGGCTGGAGACATTTATCTCATGTAATCATTCATCTCTATGAATCCTTTTAAAGATATCCTGTGTTTGAGATGTTTTGATTTCAGTTCTTGTCTCTCTGTTCTTTGTTCTCCTCGGTTCTTTTCTTTCCGAGTTGGATTCTTGGTAGAGTCGTTGCAAAATCTTTTGTTTTGAACTGGGAATTTACTCAAAGCCTTTTGGCTAATCCATTCCTGAGAGCAAAAGGTTGAATCGAAGTATATTTTCTTCTCTCAATTATGCCCTCGAGTTCCTCTGTTTTCCAAATTTCTAGGGTTCACTGTTCATCCTTGGCAGAGTAGATGAGTGTTCTTGATTATTGTTGATCAGAGGATGATTTCTAGAGGTGCTTAAGGTCTCGTGGTCAAAAGATGCCAGAACCTCAAAAGACTTGCATAAATCGGATTTTTGGCCATGAGTAGCGACTTCCTCTATTTCAGGATTTCTAGGGTTTGGAGGCAGGGCATTTTGATGTTCTTGATTTCCCTTCAAAAAGTTGGTTTCAGATTTGTGTTTTCTTGTCCTAAGGCTATTTCCTGCTGTGATTGAAAATCTCTTGTTCACAGGATTCAAGAATCACAAGCTTTTGGATTTTGTTTCTCCTGCTGTTCTCTTTTCGGCAAAAATAGTATTTTCTGTTCTCAATTGCTCCTTGTCTTCATTTTCCCTTTCTCTGAGGTTGATTTGCTATTTAATTTGAAGTCCTGTTAAGTTGACCTGAGGAGCATCTATCGATCAAACATTTTTTCTGATTTCTGTTTGTCTTCGGTATTCACTGTTTCAAGTATTTTTCAGTCAGCCTCTTTCTCTGTTCTTCAGGTTTTCTGTCTCTTCTTATTTCAGTTTTGCATGTCTTTTCGGTTATGCATTTCTCTCTTGTTTGCGTAATTTCTGATTTGTTTTGTTTCCGGTCTAGTAGCCTGCAACTTGTTCTCTTCTTTGTTTGGGCAAAGGTCTATTTTCTTGCGTTTTTGTTCGCCTCTACTCACTGGCACTGAATCAATACCCAGTCAGACTGGGTGTATCATTGCGGTCAGATCGGTTGGAACATTACGGTCAGACTGGCTCCTCGTGGGTAGTCAGACCGGCAGTTCATCCACGATCAGACCGGCAGTGGATTTGCGGTCTGACCTGCAGCGTAATTGCGGTCTAGCCGGATTGGATGCTCTTCTGGACAGTTGCTGTTTCTTGGTTTTTCATTCGTGTTTGAGCTCTTTTTGATTTTCCAGTGCGCGTTCATTCTCTTTCTTCATAGCTTCTATAGCTATCGGAGACAAGAAGATAGGTTGAATACTTGGGGCGATTTTAAAGGCACCATTCACCCCCCTTTGTTGCCATTTCGGTCATACAATTGGTATCAGAGCCGGTTAGCTCTCTTCTATAGATCTTAACCGGTCTGTGAGCCATGGCGACAGACAAGTATTCCACCAAGTCCCCTATCTTCGATGGGATCGACTATCCCTTCTGTAAGAGTAGGATAGAGACCTACATACAGACTCAGGGCTATGCCATCTGGAGAAAGGTGAAAACGCGCTATGTTGTTCCTGCCAATGAGAACATCAATATGGCAAACATGCCTGATTTAAGGCGAATGCTAAGGCGAGGAACATCATAATCCAGGGTCTGAGCCGAAGCAAGTTCGATCGCATTTCTCATCTCTCGTTGGCCTACGACAACTAGGTGACCCTCGATGCATCAATGAGGGCACCACCCAGATCAAAACGGTACGACAGGACCAGTACAAGCGAGATTACAACAAGTTTGAAATGCTCGCTGGAGAGTCTCTTGATGAGTGTTTTACGAGGTTTCACAAGATCTTGAGCAACCTCCGAGTAGTCGGTCTCACATACCCTGACTCGGACAATGCTCGACAAATACTCTCTGCTTTGGATTTGCGTGTTTGGGAGATGAAGGTGACCACCATCAAGGACACGACAGACCTCTCGACCTTGACGCTTGATGCGCTGTATTCACGCCTCAAGACTCACGAGATTGACATAGTCTCTCGCAGGTCGAAGTCACAGTCGATGTCATTAGTCACCGATCCCAGTCAAGCCTCTGGATCTTCTTTTGATATTGTTTCTGGATTTTCTCTTGCTGCTCTTTGTGAGTTAGATGATGATAAACTAGAGCAACTCCCAGAAAACCAATTAGCCCTTTTAGCGAGAAAGTTCTCCCATGCATACAAGAGAGTGAGGGACAGAAAGAGGAGTGGACCGATAATCTGCTTCGAGTGTGGTGGCCCCAACCACATTCGGGCAAATTGCCCTAAGCTGGAGAAGGGCAAGAGCGACTACGGCGGTGTGAGCAAGAATGACTACACCAACAAGAACCGCAATAAGAAGCCCCCAGCTCATGCCCAAGGCAAAGAGAAGAAGTACCGCAACCTTGGCCAGCTATGACCAACTCAATGATGCATTTCTGAAGCTAGAAAAATTTTATGCTAGATCTAGAGCTAGGGTTGTTGATCTTGAGAAGGAAGTAGAGAGATTGTCATGGGAGCTTACTTCACTTATATCTGCTCCCTCCCATGACGAATGTGATATGTGTACTTCTTTGCTTGGAGATATGGAGAAGTTAAGGACCTCTCATGATAGTGTGACTTTTGAGCTAGACTTGCTTAAGATGGAGAATGTTAGTCTGTTAGCTGAATTAGAGATGACTAGGACTGCTGCTCTTTCATCTACTACTGTTGAGACTACTTCTTACACCTCATGTGAGGTTAAGGACAATGCTTTTAGAGGTTTTACACTATGCTTCTTGATCTGCATGATAATTGTGAAAGTTGCAATACCTTAAAGATTAACCTAAAGAAGGCAGATCATAAAATTGCTGAACTGCATGCTTCCTTGCTTGAGCCCATTGTGTCTTGCACCAATTATCCTAAATTAACTACTGAACTTGAATATGTCTCAAAACAGTTTGAAGAAATGATTGACCACAACAACAAAATGGCTTAGTATGCGTCTAAGGATCCTGTTAGTTCACCATGCAATAACTGTGAAAAACTAAAATATGAACTCGTTGCATTGAATGATAAGTGTGTGAAGCTAACTAAGGACTTTCTAGAGAAGCCACAAATTGATTGTGATGTGTGTGCTGTTATGGGGGAGAAGCCTAAGGAAGTGGTAGAGGTGCTTAGGCACGAGGACCAAACGGATAGAAGTAGGACTATCCCTCCTGCTCCTTGCGAAGACCTCAAAGTTGAGGTGGCTGTGCGTGCACATGCCATTCGTTCTTCTGCTGTTGGTTCCTCTTTCTCTCGTTCTGCTGTCTCTTCGTCCCCTGCTCTTCTTGCACCTCTCTCTTTCAGGAGTGTCAGTATCATATGAACACTCTTGAGAGATTTGTTGAAGGCAAGAAGAAGCTGAATCTTATTCTAGACCAATCCAAGATTTGCAAGTTCAATCAGGGTCTAGGATATAATTTCTTTGAGGATGTTAGGAAGCATCCACTTGCTGTTCTCAGACCCATAGCAGCAGGTGTGATCGAGGTCAAGCCCAGAACCAAAAAGGTTGAGTTCAAATCCGCGGGCTTTGTCCAAGAGATCTTTGACAGTAAGGTGGTAACACATGTTGCTTCGACCTCCCAAAGGGCGAAGTTTCATTATACCTTCTGTCAGAAGGATGGACACATGATAGAGAGATGCTTCAAGCGCGCCAAGATCGCGCGGAGAGACCGTTTTCAGGCTCTTAGGTGAATTCAGGGTCAGCCCCAGACCTTGAGTGCACCTAAGACCAACACAAGGTCTAGAGTTGATCATATTGATGTGTTTGGGCAGCATTGAGGACTTGGTTTTTTTAAGTTTTTTTATTTTCGTCCTCGATTTGCCTCTGGTCATGATATCCACCGTCCTGTGGGTAGATCTTGTTTTCCCCGTCGAGATAGCTACCCGCGGCGAGATCAGCATGTTGCTGGTGCTCCGACTAACTCTTCCATAACAGTCAAGCCCAGCAACAACTTCAGGTTTGCTCATAGACCTTCTGGCTTTTTGAGCGACGGAGAGCGTAGGGTAGTTAGAGGTCAGTCGTGTGTGACTACTTCTTCTGCTCGTCGTGTGACTCAGTATTGGGTTCCAAAATCTCTTTTGATTTATCCCAGTACTGAGCCATCCCTCCCTTGTTGACTCAGGTTCGCTGGGCAGGGAAGGGAGAGGTATGGCTTGTGGACTCCGGGTGTTCTCGACACATGACCGAAGATTCTCGTTGGTTCTCTTGCCTAGCCCGAGCTCCAGGTGATGAGACGATCACCTTCGGAGATGCCTCTTCTGGGCGCGTCATCTCTAAAGGTACTATGTGCATTAATGATTCTTTCATTTTAAAAGATGTTGCCTTAGTGAGTAAGCTGCAATACAATTTGCTCTCGGTTTCCAAGCTTACTGATGACGGTTTCGAGGTGAGCTTTAAGAAAAATGCTTGTAAAATTCTTGATTCTTCGGGGAGTCTGATTTGCGGGTTTTCTAGATATGGGAGGATCTTTCGTGCTGATTTTGTTGAGTCTTTTGGTGATCCTTTCAAGTGTTTAGTTGCTTCTGAGTCCCATGACCTCACTTTCTGGCATAGGAAACTTTGTCATATTGAATTTGACCATTTGACTCGAGTTAGTGGCCACGATCTCATTCGTGGTCTGCCTAAACTCAAGATGGTCAAAGATCTAGTTTGCCCTCCTTGCCGGCACGGCAAGATGGTTGCCGCCTTTCATCCTCCGGTCACAGTGACTATGACCGATGCACCAGGACAGCTGCTCCACATGGACACAGTTGGTCCAACTAGAGTGCAGTCAGCAGGAGGGAAGTGGTATGTTCTTGTCGTGGTCGATGACTTCTCGAGGTACTCTTGGGTGTTTTTCTTAGCCTCGAAGGATGAGATATTTACCCATTTTCGGGGTCTATTTAGTAGGCTTTCTGTTGAGCTCCCAGGTGCCTTACGAGCGATCTGCAGTGACAATAGCACGGAGTTCAAAAATTCCTACTTTGAGAGGTTTTGCGATGAGACAAGTGTAGAGCACCAGTTCTCTTCTCTGCACGTCCCACAGCAAAATGACGTCGTGGAGAGGAAGAACCGTACCTAGGTCGAGATGGCCAGGACGATGCTTGATGAGTACTCTACACCTAGGAAGTTTTAGGCTGAGGCGATAGCCACCGCGTGCCATATTCAAATAGAGTTTTTCTGAGGGCACACTTGCATCGCACTTCTTATGAGTTGAGATATGGGCGAAAGCCCAGTGTCTCTTATTTTTGCGTGTTTGGTTGCAAGTGTTTTATTCTGAAGTCTGGGAACCTAGATAAGTTCGAGTCACGATCTTGTGATGAGATTTTTCTGGGTTACTCGACTTCTTCACGGGCGTATAGGGTCTGGAACTGCGAGTCTAGCAAAATGTTAGAAACCTGTGAGGTAACCTTCAATGAGGCCAGTCCGGGGACTAGGCCCAATATCGTAGATTCTGTAGAGCAGTCCGAGCCCATCTTTGTGGACAACGAGGAGGATGAATACGAGGGTTGTTGTAACAGCCCAGGTTTTTATTAAAATAAAAATAAATAAATAATACAAATTAATTAAAATAGAATTTAAATTAAAACAAGTATTTTTTGTGCCTAATTTCATTTTTGGGTTTACCCTGAAATTCTGTTTTGAAAAAGTTGGATTTGAAAAGTATTTTAGAAAAAACCTAAAAATATTATTACATAAAATAATATTTTGATTTTCTATAAAAATCTTATGTCAAATTAATTAATTGGAGTTATTTGGATTTTATTTGGTTTTCTGAGTTTTCTGGAGTTTCAAATCTATTTTTGAAATTAAAAAGTATTTTGAATGTAAAAATATAATACCAACATTAGTTGGAAATATTTTTATTAAGTCCAAAATGTCTCCAGGAGGTTCTCTGAATTTTCCTAGAATTTTTGGAAGTAATTATATATTTTTCTGAGCAATAAATGAATTTCTGGAGTTTTCTGAAAAACAAGAAAATAAAATAAAAAATTAAAACCCAACCCTCCTCCTTCGGCCGCCACGTTGACGACCAGATGCCACCCACGTCACCCGCTCCGCCCCGCCTCCCCCTCCTCCCCGCTTGCCACGCGTGCGGCCCAGATCGGCCACCTCCCGCGTGCCTCAGCCCATCCCACCGTCCACCCCCGCCCTCTGCGCCAGCTGCCCGATCTCCATTCGCCCGTCCGCCCCATCTGCCGTGCCCGCCGCCGGATTCCCATCCGACGCCTGTGCCTCCCCTGCTCTACCTCTCTATGCCAGCCGGGGCCACCTGTCGGCTTCGCCCCCTTCCTCGCCTTTCTTCCTCCTCTCGCGCCAGCCGCCCGCAACCGCCTCCGTCTTCCCCGCCGAAGCCGCCGACCTCCTCTCCCCCGCGCGCCCCCCACCTCCCCACGCCTTCCCCGTCGTGCGCCCAAACTGCCCCGCCTTCTCCGCGCCCCCATCTCCCCACTCCTCCCTCTTTCCCCGAAACGGCCGCCCGCAACCGCCACCCTCTGACGACGAATTCCCACCGGCTCCGCCCCCGTCCGCCCCTATAAAGACCTCCTCTGGCTCCGCCACAACTCGCACTCCCTCC
The DNA here is from genome assembly GCA_017311315.1 of Dendrocalamus latiflorus. Taxonomy (NCBI): domain Eukaryota; kingdom Viridiplantae; phylum Streptophyta; class Magnoliopsida; order Poales; family Poaceae; genus Dendrocalamus; species Dendrocalamus latiflorus. The sequence goes on along the minus strand of CM029617.1, from coordinate 27,743,789 downwards.
CGCCGCTCTTCCCGTCATTTCCCGTGCGCCGGAGCTCCCCTGCAGCGTGCGCCTCCGCCGCTGCCTAGGATTCCGGCGAGCGATTGCCGCCGGCCCGGGCCATGTCTCGCCTCGTCATCCCCACCATGCCCTCTCCACACCCGCGCGCACCTCAAGGACCTCTCGGCCGGGCCCGAACGCCACCGGAGGACCGTCGCCGCCGACGCCTGAGCCACGCCGCCACCTCTCCTCGCCGCCGGCACAACCTCGGCCACCTCTGGTAAAATGCCAGCCACCCCCGAGTTCCCCGTCCTCCCATCTCGCTCCTCGACCCCTCGCCGCTCCCGTGCGCTCTCCGGCCGGCGCTGCCTCGGGCGCCCACGTGGCAGCCACATGGCGCCACGTTCCCCGCCACCTCAGTGCGTCCCACCCCCGTCAGCGTCACCTCACGTCCCCACCACCTCAGCCTCGTCCTGAGCCCGTGGACCCGGTCCATAGACCAGGGGCCCACTGTCAGTCCCTGTAGGCCAGGGCTGACACCATAAATCGGATTTTCTTTTAGGAAAATAATTTCTTTAATCTCCGCTGACGTCATAAATCCCTTTCTCAAAAGAAAAATAATTCCAGAAATTCTTCCTTTTCTTTTTCTCTGAATTTAAATTTCCCGGAGCCCGTTCTCCTTCGTCCTAACTCTGATTGAGCCCATTCAAATTTCTAAATTCATAAAAAATTCCCCTCTATGCATTTCTAGCCTCAATTTAAATATTTGAAGTCAATTTAAATTTATTTGAATTTAGTGGGTTATTTTCATGTGTAGACTTCGACGATTCGGGAAAATTCTTTGACGAAGATTCAAACCAGGTTGAAGAGCAAGGCAAGTCACACTCCTTGATCATGTTGATCCTAGTTTTCAAAATAAAATTATGTTGATTTAAATTATTCTGCATGCATATTTTTATTCAATTATTTCAATTCAGTTTTGAATTTAGCTATTGCCTACTTGTTATTATCTCCATTGACCTTGAATCACCTTGATACCTTGTAACCCTAGATTAAAACTCTAGTTGACACATTAGTATGGCTAGAGACTTTATGATTAGAAAATGCTTAGCTTTGCTTAGACATAATTATGAGTTGGGATACCTTTTCACATAAAATGATATACTTTTGATATATACTCTTGACTTTGGTGAGTCAAGGAGTGTTAGGAAATATTTTGAAAAAAATATCAAACTTGGTTTAGACTTAGGCAATTGGTCAGATTGGTGGGTGCAGGCATGCCCTGTTGGTTGGAGCCGCAGTGGTTGATTGTCGTGCACGGGGGTATGTGGTTGGGCCTAAGTCAGATTAAGGATCGGTCTGTGAGCTACTGTTGCAAAGCCCTAATCGTACTACCACCTGGCTGGTATGGGACAACCCTGGCTGAATAATTTGCGAAGTCCCAACCTGAGTCAAGTCGTAGGTTGAAAGTGAGCGTGGTTGGTGCCATGTGAAGTCTCACTTGGGCAAGCGTGGTTAAACCATGAGAAGTCTCGCCTAGGCTCAAGAGGGGGTCCCGGTCTAGTGGATTCCTTACTGGGGTGAAACCTTAGAGTTGACTCGACCAGGTTGAAGGCTTTGCATTGTAAAGGCCTTGTCACGACTCCTCGCCGCACACCTAAGGAAGTGTGTAAACTGGTGGCAATATGGGATGATCGTGTCTTGTGGGTAAAGCTGTACAACCTCTGCAGAGTGTATAATCTATCCTGGATAGCCGTGCCCACGGTCATGGGCATGCTGAGTAAAAGTTTTTCATGGATTAGACTTTGCTTTTCAAAAATGTTTTTGACAACCTTGTGGATGGATGGAATCCACGAGAGATGAAAACCTTGCGGATGGATGGAATCCGTGAGAGTTTGAAACCTGGTGGATGGATGGAATCCATCAGTGAAAGTGTGTGGATGGATGGAATCCATACGTGATCTTTTGGAAAAGATGGTCCGGGTGGGATGCCCGTAGATAGGCTGGTGTTTGGTCAGAGCCGGCACTGACGGTATTACTTTCATATACAAGAATTGTTTTTACATACTGTATTAAATTCAGCATTTTCAATCTAAGTACTATATTTCTTTAAATACTATTTTATGCAAACTAACCCTATAAGCCTTCCATTGAAGCCTTTATCATTATGTTGCATTTCTCCGTGTGATTTTGCGGAGTACAAGTTTGTACTCACCTTGCACCCCCTATACAGAGGAAGATAGAGTCGACTACGGTGAAGATCTGGACGAATAGGCCGCGTCTTACTATCGTTTGCCTGTGGGCAGGCTTGGGCTTCGCTTTTATCAGTTTGCTTCCGTAGTTATTTCCTTTATTTATTTTGCCAATAGGCGTTGATGTAAGACTTGGCCATAAGGCCTTACCCTTTCATTTAATATAATTAGTCATTTGTGCTTGGTATTTATCTTTATTGTACTGTGTGCACTAGCTAATCATGGACTAGTGCGATTTATACAGAGGATCCAGGAGTCGTTACTCCGGGTTCCGACAGTTGTCTACCCAATCCAATTCCTCCTCCCCATGAGGTGCCTGCTTCTACCACCGCACCTCGAGGAGATCAGCCCATTCTTTCCGCATCTTCTGGAGCTAGTGGCTCTGTTCCTATCTCATCAGCTCATAAGGTAGATGCCACTTCTTCTTCTCATCCAGGACCTCCCCGTCATATCCAAAAACATCATCCTTCAGAACAGATGATTGGAGATCTCTTTGAACGTGTCACACGCTCAAAGTCTGGCATATCTCACTTCTATCTCCACTCTGCCTTCGTTGCCTCTTGCGAGCCCAAGGATGTCAGTCATGGTCTTTCTGACGAGTCTTGAGTCAATGCCATGCATGAGGAGTTAGAGAACTTTAAGACAAACAAGGTCTGGTCACTTATTGAGCCTCCTAGAGATCATAATGTCATAGGTACCAAGTGGGTGTTCAAAAACAAGCAGAGTGAGGATGGGGTAGTCATTCGAAATAAGGCAGCATTCACGGACCATGCACATTGATATCCGATATCACTTCCTTAGAGACCATGTGGAGAAGGGTGATATAGTGCTCCAGTTTGTGGAGAGTGATCACCAGTTGGCAGATATCTTTACCAAGCTTTTGGATAGCTCTAGGTTTTCAGCCTTACGGAGAGAGCTTGGAGTGGTTTGTCCTTATGGACTGTAGTGAGGGGGAGCTTTGTGCTTTACTGTTTTATCCTATATTTTATGGTCCTGTTCTCATTTTGTTGCATTGCATTCGGGTGCATTGGGTTAGTCCTCCTAGTATAGATTAGAGTGTTGCTTAGATTTCTTTCTCTCATCTTGTGGTTCTAGGATTCTGTTTATTAGCTGTCTCTCTTCTCACTAGGTTGAGCTCACTCACTTCTTATAGGTTCTAGCAAGGGTTGATCCACCCTTGGGTAGACAGGGAACATGTTTGCTCCTTAATGTGTTAGTAGAGCAGCTGATAGTCCTAGTATCATATGGGGTAGATGAGAGTCAATTTGAGCTATAGTATCCTCTATATCTTATCTATGCTTTAAGGACTGCCTTTTCTGATAGCTTTGGTTTAGGGCGAGTTTATTTGGGAGTTTTTGGAGCTTAATATTGACATAACTTAACTTGAACAAAAAGTGCATCACTTGTTGAGGGGGAGCTAGATTTCCTGCATTTTATTTCAGCATTTTACATTGTAATATAATTACATGGAGCCATGACTATTATCCTTATATGACATGTTTACAATGTTTTACATCTTGCCATGATCCGTGCTTAATTGCTAGATTTATCATGTCTTTATATTGTCATCAAGCCTTTGCCATTGATAAGTTGATTAAACATGCACAACTTGAATTAAGACATGCCATGTTAGCTCTTGAGACTAGTCTGTCTTTAGTTATCCTTTTATGATTCATGTCATATCAAAAGGCTGAGTTGAGTCTTGAATCTTTATTGAGCTTTAGATTGAGTTATGCTAGTTTCTTGATGAAGCATGAGTTAGAACAACTATTTAAGAAAGCAAAAAGATCTCTTTTATGTGCGAAAGAACTGATCTCACTAATTCTATCTCATGAGACTGCTTGCTATTGCATTAGGCATGAACTTAGGGGGAGTTTTGGATGACCAAGATCATCTCCTTAAGCTTCTCGCTTGGAGTGGTCGCATAAGGCTTGAGATCGAGCACATGACAAAATTTTGGTTGGAAACGACCATGAGTTTCAAAAGAAAAACATGTCAATTGTGCTAAATTTGCTTAACTACAAAAAGAACTAAGTGCTTGACCAAATGATTCGTTCTTGAACTTCTAGCACTCTAAATTGACTCAATTCTACCTTCTTGGTTTCACTTAGATTCTTGACATGGCTTGCATCATCTTTGCATACCTTTAGCTAGACTATAATCTTGAAATGGCTTGACATACTAACAAATTCATCTAATATTCAGATTGTTACTTACGTGGCTTGGCTTAATTATGCATATTTCGTCATGATCTTGATAGCATTCATTTGTATTATGGCTTGGTGTAATACTCAAAAGTTTATTTGGATAATCTTCATGGCTCTAATTGCTTAGATTGAATAAAATTCAGCCATGTCATCCATTTCCATGCTATATTCTCTCTTTTGCATATTGATGATTCTATTGCCAAAAGGGAGACAATATTGGAGAAAAAGCCAACTTTTTGGGAGCTTTGGGAGCTTTTGTGAGGAAAACTTGCTCTTTCTTTTGCTCCTTTCTGTCTACGTGGTCTTGCATCTCTTGTTGCTTCTCTTTTAGACCATGTATGACTTTCAAACAAACTCAATCTTATGCTTTTTCTGTGTTTCTCAATATACTCATCAAGGGGGAGATTGAGGGACCATGTGGAGGTATCCCCATGTTTGTGATGAGTAATTGACGGTTGGTTTAGAGAGTTTGAGTTTGTTTTGGATATTCTAGGGTTGAGTATCTTTCATTTATGCTATTATTGATTATGCTGTTTCGTGCGGTACTATGTGACGGTTTGCTTGTCTGTGTGACTGCAGGACTTCGGGGCTAGGTCTTGGTGAGGCTGGTGTGGTGGTTGCGAGTCGGGAGACAAGGAATCGGAGCTGGAGCTACCGGTGGAGGACACGACGGGAAACGACAAGCGGACCGGGACTAGACTCAGGGAGGAGTCGAAGGTCCAGACGGTTGGATGTCGGTTGCGGTCGTGTGCGATGGAACAGACCAGGACTAGACTCAGGTGGAGTCGGAGGTCTCGGTCGGAGTCAGGTGGAGACGACGGGCAGCGGCGAGAGGACCGGGACTAGGCTCAGGGAGGAGCTGAGGTCCAAATGATCAGGATGCCGGGTGTGGTCGTGTACAGCGGAGCGGACCGGGACTAGACTCAGGGAGGAGTCGAGGTCCAGATGGTCAAAGGTGCCAGTTGCAGAAAGGTTCTGGGAAGGTGCTTGAGGGGCAAATTGGAGATTTGACTCAAGCCATGAGTTGGAGGCTGGTTTTCCCTCCAATTCTTGTGTTGACTTCTTGCCTCATGTGTGTATGTGAGGTTGGAGTGGGCATTGGTTGCCACTTCTTGATTTCCTACTTTGAGTTGAGCTCGTGCCTTCATATGGAGAGGTGGAGGCAGAGGGGAGTAGGCATTTTGGAGAGCAAGGGGGTGTGAGCAGTAGTTCTGGAGTGAGCTCTACGTGTGTTCTCTCCTCATGTGAAACATGTAGTGAGAGGGTAGTTTTTCATTCTCAACTGCGTATGGGGACGTATTGAGTGATTGTAAACCTTATGTAATCATTCTCAGTGTTGAATCCATTTGAGTTATCATGAGATTCAGTTCCTTCTGTTTTCTGCTGCTCTCTGTTTGATTCTTTTGTTTGAGTGAATCTTTGTTTGAGAAGATGAAGCTCGGTTGCTCTATGATGGGAGATAAGCCTCGAGGTCATTTGACCAATTCATTCCTTAAAGCAATCTCCAGAATCAATGTGTATTCTCCTACTTCACTCTTGCTGCATTTTCTCTATTTTTCACTGTAGCTAGGGTTTATTGCTAGAGCATGTTTGAATCTTTGTTTTCCCTTCATTAGGTGGCTTCAATCTTGAGGTGTGATGTTGTGAGACCATCTCCAGTTGGTTTTCTTGAGTTCTTGAGCAAAGGATTAGAGATTAGTGAGTAATTTGAAAATCGACTCATTCTCTGTCAAAGTTTCAGATTTGTGCTTAAAACCTGATCCCTAGCTCTCTTGATGAATTCCTTGGATTCCAGAGGTCTCTATGCTGTTTAGAATAGGTTATTGCTTTTTGGACCAGAGAGAAACAGCTGCAATTCATCAATTTGGCCGAAATCTGTATTCTCAGTAAATGTAGGATCGGAAATGGCAACAGAGGGGGCGGGGTGAATGATGCCTTTTAAAAATTAACCCCAAGTATCCACGAAAAATCTCCTCTCCGATAGATATGAAATCTATGAAAAGAAAGATTCATGCTCTCTGGAAATTCAAACTAACAGAAAAGGAAGCATTGGTAAACAAATTGAGGCACAACATCTGCAGAAAGCAGAGAATCAAAGAGAATCAACAACAGCAGCAGACAAAAGTCAGTAGGCCGGTCAGACCGCCGGTGCCAGGCCGGTCTGACCGTCGGCACAGATCCGGTCTGACCGGTGGCAACCAAGAGGTCTGGCCGCTAGGGTTAGCGGTCTGACCGGGGCTGTGCAAACAGAGCTCCCGACTGAAGAAATTTTTTGCCAAGTTTTACTGAAAATGCAGATTTGTGCCAAATTGATGAACTGCTGCTGTTTCCCTCTGGCCAAAAGAGCAATGACCTATTCTAAATAGCAGAGAGACATCTGGCAAACACGAGAATTCATCAAGAAAGCAAGAATATGAGATTTGAGCGAAAAATCTGAAAATGGAAAGGGAATGAAGATAATTTCCAAATTGCTCATCCTTCCCAAATCCTTTGCTCATGAAACTTTGCAATTCATCTGGAAATGGTCTCACAATATAAAGGCACAAGACTTAGGCCATCTCTTGAAGGGAAATCAGAAGATTTACCCAAGCCCTGACTTCAAACCCTAACTACAGGGAAAAACAGAGGAAATGCTTCAACTCGGTTCTTTGGGAGAAATCAGCAGAAGAAAAGTGATTGCTCTCAGGAATGACTAGCCAAAGGGCTTTGACGATTCTCCCAATTCATAGCAACCCATTTTGTAGCTTCTGGAACAAAGAATCAAATCAAAGACCTCAAGAACAAAATCAGGCAGAACACAGAAAAAGTAGAAAGAAGCCAGATCAACTCAGGGACAAACATTTCTCATATTGCTTAGAGATGAAATATTACAAGAGGTTTACAACCACTACGTCCCCATACGCAATTGAAAGAAAAATCACTACATGCTTGGTTCTCTCTGGGCACACACGAGAACACACTGCCCAGCACAGAACACTTACACACACACTGCTTGCTTCCTTCTCCTTTTAACAATAGGGCTCATCCCCAAAGAAGGAAATCAAGGAGAGTCAGCCTACATCCACTCCCTCCTCACATACACACATGAGGCAATGGTCAAAGCAACCAATTTTGGAGGGAAAACCAGCCACCTCCAACCTGGCTTGAGTCAATTATTCAAATTGCTCTCAAGCACCTTCCCAGAAGCTTCCCACAATCGGTACCTTGACCGTCTGGACCTCGACTCCTCCCTGAGTCTAGTCCGGTCCGCTCCGCTGCACACGACCGCATCCGGCATCCTGACCGTCTGGACCTCCGACTCCTCCCTGAGCCTAGTCCCGATCCACTAGCCGCTGCCCGTCGTGTCCACCCGACACCGACTGAGACCTCCGACTCCACCTGAGTTTAGTCCTGATCTGTTCCGTTACACACGACCGCAACTGACCTCCAACCGTCTGGACCTCTAATTCCTCCCTGAGCCTAGTCCCGGTTCACTCGTCGTTGCCCGTCGTGTCCATCACCGGTAGCTCCAGCTCCAGTTCCTTGTCTCCCGACTCGCAACCACCTCACTAGCCTCGATCATCTTTGGCATCACCGACCGTCTGGACCTCAACACCTCCTGTGCCTAGTCCCGATCCTCCTCGCCTCAACATGACCTAGCTCCGAAGTCCTGTAGTCACACAGACAAGCAAACCGTCACATAGCACCGCACGAAACAGCATATCAACAATAGCATAAACGAAAGGTACTCAACCCTAGAATACCCAAAACAAACTCAAACTCACTAACACAACCGTCAATTACTCATCACAAACATGGGGATACCTCCACATGGTCTCTCAATCTCCCCCTTGATGAGTATATTGACAAACACAGAAAAAGCGCATAAAGATTGAGTTTGTTTGAAAGTCATACATGGTCCAAGAGAAAGACAATGACGCTAATGACCATGTTGACAACAGGAGCAAAAGAAAGAGCAAGTTTTCCTCAAAAGCTCCCAAAGCTCCCAAAAAGTGGCCTTTTCTCCCATATTCTCCCCCTTTTGGCAATAGAGTCATCAAGATGCAAAAGAGAATATAGCATGGATATTGATGAAATGGCTGAATTTTATTTAATCTAAACAACTAGAGCTATGAAGATTATCCAAAATGACCATTTAGTATTACACAAAGCCATAACTTAAATGAAAGCTATCAAGATCATGGCAAAATATGCATAATCAAGCAAAGCCACATAACTAACAATCTGAATATTAGATGAATTTCTTAGCATGCCATGCCATACAAGAGTAGAGTCTAGCTAAAGTTATCCAAAGATGATGCAAGCCATGTCAATAAGCTAAAAAGAACCGAGAAGCTAGTTTTGAGTCAATTTAGAGTGCTACAAGTTCAAGAATGACTCATTCGTTCAAGTACTTTAATCTTTTTGTAATGAAGCAAATTTGGCACAATTGACATATATTTCTTTGAAATTCATGGTCGTTTCCAACCAAAATTTTAGTCATGTGCTAGAGCTCAAGCCTTGTGCGACCATTCCAAGCAAGAAGCTTAAGGAGATGATCTTGATCATCCAAAACTCCTCCTGAGTTCATGTCTAGTGCAATGGCAAGCAGTCTCATGAGAAAGAATTGGTGAGATCAGTTCTTTCGCACACAAAAGAGATCTTTTTGCTTTTACTGAATTTAGCGCAAGAGCAATAAATTATCAAAAACTAGCATAGCTCAATCTAAAGCTCAATAAAGATTCAAGACTCAACTTAGCCTATTTGACATGGCATGAATCAAAAAAGGATAACTAAAGACAGACTAGTCTCAAGAGCTAACATGACATGTCTTAATTCAAGTTATGCAATTTTAATTGACTTATCAATGGCAAAGGCTTGACGACACATAAAAAGACATGATAAATCTAGCAAGTAAGCACAGATCATGGCAAGATGTAAAGTATTGTAAACATGTCATATAAAGATAATAGTCAAGGCTCTATATAATTATATTACAATGCAGATTGCTGAAATGAAAGAAAATCCAGCTCCCCCTCAACATGTGATGCACTTTTAGTTCAAGTTGGGTTATGTCAATATTCAGCTCCAGAAGCTCCCAAATGAACTCTCCCTGAACCAAAGCTAAAAGCTGAGAAGCTGGCAAAGAAAACAAAAAAAGACAGTCTTTAAAGCATAGATAAGATATAGAGGATGCCATGGCTCAGACTGACTCTCATCTGCCCCATATGACACTAGGACTATCAACTGCTCGTCTAACACACTAAGGAGCAAACACATTCCCTGTCTACCCAAGGGTGACCCAACCTTTGTTAGAACCTATAAAAAGTGAGTGAGCTCAACCTAGTGAGAAGAGAGACAGCTAATAAGCAGCATCCTAGAATCACAAGATGAGAGGAAGAAGTCTAAGCAACTAGACAAGAGAACCACTCTAATCTATACTAAAAAGACTAACTCAAATGCACCCAAATGCAATGTAACAAAATGAGAACAGGAGCATAATAAACACGATAAAGCAGTAAAGCACAAAGCTCCCCCTCACTACAGTCCATAAGGACAAACCACCCCAAGTTCTCTCCGCAAGGCTGAAAACCTAGAGCTATCCAAGGCTTGGTAAAGATATCAGCCAACTGGTGGTCACTCTCCACAAACTGGAGCACTATGTCACCCTTCTCCACATGATTTCTAAGGAAGTGATATCGAATATCAATATGCTTGGTCCGAGAATGCTGCACTGGGTTCTTAGCAATGTTAATAGTAAAAGTGTTATAACAAAAGAGTGGAACACTGTCTATAACTAACCCAAAGTCCCGCAGGGTCGAAGCCATCCAAAGTACCTGGCTGCAGCAACTGGCTGCAGCAACGTACTCGGCCTCTATGGTGGACTGTGCAACACCGGACTGCTTCCTAAAAGACCAAGAGACAAGAGAAGTGCCAATGAATTGGCAGGTGCCAGACGTGCTCTTCCTATCTATCCTACAACCAGCAAAGTCTGCGTTCGAGTAGGCTCTGAGGGAAAGACAGGATGAGGAAGAGTACCAAATACCGTAGTCAATGGTAGCTCGAAGGTACCGATGGATGCGCTTCACCGCCTAGCGGTGAGATACGCGAGGAGAAGCCTGAAAACGAGCATATAGACACACAGAGAAGTGTATGTCTGGTCTCGATGCAGTGAGGTACAAAAGGGAGCCGATCATGCTTCTGTACTCTTTTTGATCAACTGGCTTGCCATCCTCATCTGGGTTAAGTGAAGCTGTGGATGCCATGGGAGTCGACACCAGCTTGCCATCACTCATGTCAAAGCGTCTCAGGAGGTCTCGAGTGTACTTGCCCTGATGCACGAAAGTACCCTCCCGAGTCTGCTTGATCTGGAAGCCAAGGAAGAAGGTTAACTCGCCCATCATGCTCATCTCAAGCATTGGCTCCCATGTGTTCTCTCCTCATGTGAAGCATGTAGTGAGAGGGTAGTTTTTCATTCTCAACTGCGTATGGGGACGTATTGAGTGATTGTAAACCTTATGTAATCATTCTCAGTGTTGAATCCATTTGAGTTATCATGAGATTCAGTTCCTTCTGTTTTCTGCTGCTCTTTGTTTGATTCTTTTGTTTGTGTGAATCTTTGTTTGAGAAGATGAAGCTTGGTTGCTCTGTGATGGGAGATAAGCCTCAAGGTCATTTGACCAATTCAATCCCTAAAGTAATCCCCAGAATCAATGTGTATTCTCCTACTTCACTCTTGCTGCATTTTCTCTATTTTTCACTGTAGCTAGGGTTTATTGCCAGTGCATGTTTGAATCTTTGATTTCCCTTCATTAGGTGGCTTCAATCTTGTGGTGTGATGTTGTGAGACCATCTCCAGTTGGTTTTCTCGAGTTCTTGAGCAAAGGATTAGAGATTAATGAGTAATTTGAAAATCACTCATTCTTTGTCAAAGTTTCAGATTTGTGCTTAAAACCTGATTCCTAGCTCTCTTGATGAATTCCTTGGATTCAGAGGTCTATATGCTGTTTAGAATAGGTTATTGCCTTTTGTGCTAGAGAGAAACAGCTGCAATTCATCAATTTGGCCGAAACCTGTATTCTCAGTAAAATCTGTGAAAAAGGGTTCAGTCGGCTGTTCTGGTTTCAGGGAGCCGGTCAGACCGCTCGGGCGCCGACGGTCAGACCAGTCTGACAATGGCGTTCAGACCGACCCTATTACTCCGGTCAGACCGGTATGGCATAAGTGGTCAGACTGACGCACTATGGGCGGTCAGACTGGCCGCATAAGGGCAGTCAGACCGGAGGACAGGGTGCGGTCTGACCGGCCCATATATGGCGGTCTGACCGGCCCCTCTCGACTGTGCTGGTCTCAGTGTTCTATGCTGCTGTTTTTCTTGTTTTGCTGTGATTTTTCTTTGCTTCTTTCTCGTGGTTATCCAGTATGAATCTCCAGAGAGTATGACTCATATCTTTCATAGCTAATATTGCTATTGGAGATAAGAGACGCTCGTGGATACTTGGGGGGAAATTTTAAAGAGGCACCATTCACCCCCTCTGTTGCCATTTCCGATCCTACAGGATGTCAAGAGTGCCTTCCTCAATGGGTATATTGAGGAAGAGGTCTATGTTAGACAGCATCTAGGTTTCGAGAACCCTAAATACCTAAACCATGTCTACAAGCTTTCCAAATCCCTGTATGGACTTAAGCAAGCCCCTAGAGCTTGGTATGAGAGGCTTAAGTCTTATCTGTTGAGTCATGGGTTTGAGATGGGTAAGGTAGATAAGACCTTGTTCATTCGCAAGTATGGCAATGACCTTCTACTTGTCCATATTTATGTGGATGGCATCATCTTTGGCGGCTCCTCTCATGCTCTTGTTTCCCAGTTCTCCGATGTCATGAGCACAGAGTTTGAGATGAGCATGATGGGCGAGTTGAGCTTTTTCCTTGGATTTCAGATCAAGCAAACTCGAGAGGGTACTTTCTTGCATCAGGGCAAGTACACACGAGACCTCTTGAGATGCTTTGATATGAGTGATGGCAAGCCAGTGTCCACTCCAACGGCTTCATCAGCTTCACTCGATCCAGATGAGGATGGCGAGCCAGTTGATCAGAAGGAGTATCACAGTATGATTTGCTCTCTCTTGTACCTTACTGCCTCGAGACCGGACATACACTTCTCCGCATGTCTGTGTGCTTGATTTCAGGCCTCCCCTCTCGGATCTCACCGCCAGGCGGTGAAGCGCATCTTTCGGTACTTTCGAGCTACCATAGACTATGGTATGTGTTACTCTTCATCATCCTATCTTTCCCTCAGAGCTTACTCCGACGCAGACTTTGCTGGCTGTAGGATAGATAGGAAGAGCACTTCTGGCACCTGCCAATTCATCGGCACTTCTCTTGTTTCTTGGTCTTCTAGGAAGCATTCCGGTGTTGCACAGTCCACCGCAGAGGCCGAGTATGTTGCTGCCGCCAGTTGCTGCAGCCAAGTACTTTGGATGGCTTCGACCTTACGGGACTTTGGGTTAGTTATAGACAGTGTTTCACTCTTTTGTGACAACACTTCTGCCATCAATATTGCCAAGAACCCAGTGTAGCACTCCCGGACCAAGCACATTGATATCATATATCACTTCCTTAGAGACCATGTGGAGAAGGGTGAAATAATGCTCCAGTTTGTGGAGAGTGACCACCAGTTGGCCGATATCTTTACCAAGCATTTAGATAGCTCAAGGTTTTCAACCTTGCGGGGTGTGCTTGGTGTTGTCTGTCCTTATGGATTGTTGTGAGGGGGAGCTTTGTGCTTTATGCTTTATTCTAATTACATGCCTCTGTTTCATTCTGCTGCATTGCATAAGGGTGCATTTGGGTTAGTCCTTCTAGCATAGATTAGAGTGGTTCTCTCGTCGAGTTGCTTAGATTTCTTCCTCTCATCTTGTGATTCTAGGATGCTGCTTATTAGCTGTCTCTCTTCTCACTAGGTCGAGTTCACTCACTTCTTATAGGTCTAGCGAGGGTTGGGCCACTCTTGGGTAGACAGGGAACGTGTTTACTCCCTAGTGTGTTAGAAGACTAGCTGATAGTCCTAGCATCATATGGGGTCGATGAGAGTCAGTCTGAGCTATAGTATCCTCTATATCTTATCTATGCTTTAAGGACTGCCGTTTCTGTTTTCTTTGCCAGCTTCTCGTTTTTATTGCTTTGGTTCAGGGGGAGTTCATTTGGGATTTTCTGGATCTTAATGTTCAACTAACTCAACTTGAACTAAAAGTGCATTACATGTTGAGGGGGAGCTGGATTTTCTTGCATTTCATTTCAGCATTCTGCATTGTAATGTATCTACATAGAGCCTTGATTATTATTCTTTTATGACATGTTTACAATGCATTACATCTTGCCATGATCTGTGCTTAATTGCTATATTTATCATGACTTTATATGTGTAGTCTAGTCTTCATGATAAGTTGATTAAAAATACACAACTTGAATCAAATAATGTCATGTTAGCTCTTGAGACTAGTTTGTCTTTAATTATCCTTTTATGATTCATGCCATGTCAAATAGGCTGAGTTGAGTCTTGAACCTTTATTGAGCTTTAGATCGAGCTATGTTAGTTCCTTTATGAAGCTTGAGTTATTGTTAACTCCTTATTCTTGAACTACATTCAGCAAAAGCAAAAAAAAGATCTCTTTTGTGTGAAAAAACTGATCTCACCAATTTTTTTTCATGAGACTGCTTGCCATTGCACTAGGCATGAACTCAAGGGGAGTTTTGGTTGACCAAGATTATCTTCTTAAGCTTCTAGCTTGAAGTGGTCGCATAAGGCTTGAGATCTAGCACATGACTACACAAAACAATTTGGTTGGAAACAACCATGAGTTTTTAAAAGGAAAAACATGTCAATTGTGCTAAATTTGCTTAATTACCAAAAAGACCAAGTACTCGAATAAATGATTCATTTTTGAACTTGTAGCACTCTAAATTGACTCAATTCTAGCTTCTTGGTTCCACTTAGAATATTGACATGGCTTGCATCATCTTTGGATACCTCTAGCTAAACTATAATCTTGGGTACCTTGACATGCTAAGCGATTCGACTAATTTTCAGATTACGCCTTATTTGGTTTAGCTTGTCTATACATGAATCGTCATGATCTTGATAACATTCTTATATGTTATGGCTTGGTGTAATACTCAAAATGTCGTTTTGGATAATCTTCATGGCTTCGAATGCTTAAAATGAATAAGATACAATCATTTCATCCAAATCATAATATATTTTTCTCCTTGCATATTTTTGATTTTATTGCCAAAAGGAGGAGAATAGTGGAGAAAAAGTTTTTTGTTTTTGCTCCTTTTTGTCAACACGGTCTTCAGTCTCCTTGTGGCATCTTTTAGACCGTGTGTGACTCTCAAAACAAACTAAACTCTATGCTTTTTCTATGTTTGTCAATATACTCATCAAGGGGGAGATTGAGAGACCATGTGGAGGTGACCCCATGTTTGTGATGAGTAATTGACACTTGTTCTGGAAAGTTTGAGTTTGATTTGGCTAGTTCACGCCAAGTTGGTGTATGGCGCAGTCTAGTACATGTGGACCTGGTCGAGTGCGGTCGGACATGCTTGGGACGCTTGTTCTTCTTTTCAACCGGTCGATTGATTATTTCGTGCTTGAGTATTTTCTCTAATGCAAATTATGATTATATTGTTTCGAGCAGTGATATGTGATGTTTTCTTGTCTGTGATGGCTGCAGGACCTTGAGGCGGAGTCATGGCGAGGCATGAGATGGCCGGACTAGGTACAAGCGGTGCGGAGGTCAAAGCGGTCGGGAGATGCTGAAGACAACGATGACTCAAGGTGGTGGCGAGGCTTAGACAACAAGAAATGAGGAAGCTTCCAGGAAGGTGCAAGAGTGACATTTTGGTAAATGCACAGGGCTGCAAAGTGGAAGTGGATTCGGTTGGAGATAACGGGTAAAGCGTTGAGGTTTAATGGGCAAAGCTTTCGTAAACCCGGAAATGAGAGACTATATATAGGAGGGTTGTCTCCTGGTGGCGGAATGGGCTTTAGGGGTTAGTTTTGCTTTTGTGCTTTGTCTGTGTGAGAAGTTGTTGAACTGAGTTGGCTCTTGTCTCCATGTCTGTCTGAGCAGAGAGTAGTTGAGGGAGGTCAGACTGTTGAGTTCTTAATTTTCGTGTTGTGTTGTTGCTCTCGGATGGAGAGAAGGGTGTAATGGCTGGAGACATTTATCTCATGTAATCATTCATCTCTATGAATCCTTTTAAAGATATCCTGTGTTTGAGATGTTTTGATTTAAGTTCTTGTCTCTCTGTTCTTTGTTCTCCTCGGTTCTTTTCTTTCCGAGTTGGATTCTTGGTAGAGTCGATGCAAAATCTTTTGTTTTGAACTGGGAATTTTCTCAGAGCCTTTTGGCTAATCCATTCCTGAGAGCAAAAGGTTGAATCGAAGTATATTTTCTTCTCTCAATTATGCCCTTGAGTTCCTCTATTTTCCATATTTCTAGGGTTCACTGTTCATCCTTGGCAGAGGAGATGAGTGTTCTTGATTCTTGTTGATTAGAGGATGATTTCTAGAGGTGCTTAAGGTCTCATGGTCAAAAGATGCCAGAACCTCAAAAGACTTGCAGAAATCAGATTTTTGGCCATTGAAAGCATCTAGGCCCCTAAAAATATTAGTTTTGGTAATTAATGACATTATGTGATCATGGGACTAATTTGTGTATTGAGTGTTTGCAAGAGTTAGTCTCAAGGGCAAAGAAGAAGGTACATAAAAAGATGTTGAAGATTCAAAGATCTCAAGGGCGACAAGGTAAATAGTTTAGGGATCTATTTTATTTTTACCGGTCTTGGAGATAGGTTGGAAGACCGGATTATAGGATAGACGCTGTACTATTAAGAGGGATCACGGTCATTTGCTTGATCATGTGCTAATATGCCCTATGGATCAATTTAGGATCATGCATGCACTTAGAAATTAAAATTCATTCAAAACTGTGCTTTGTCAGAAAATCCGGTAGTACCGGCGTTCTACGGGCGGAACTACCGCATGGCCGAAAGTACCGGGCCTCTGAGCGGATCGTTTATTCCAGAGAGCGCCCGAAGTTTGAGTTAGTCTCTCGGATATCGGAAGTACCGCAAGTTCAACTGCGGAACTACCGCGTGTGCGGAAGTTCCGGGGTCCTGAGCGGAACTTCAATTCCAGAGAGCGCCCGGAGTTAAACTTAGCCTCTCGGAAAACGGAAGTACCACGGTTTGAACTGTGGAACTACCGCAGGCCGGTAGTTCCGGACTTAGGAGCGGAACTTCATTTCCAGAGAGCGCCCTGAGCTGGAGTTAACCGCACTGAAATCGGAAGTACCGGGGCAAGGAGCAGAACTTCCGGCTTTGCGGAAGTACCACGATTTTAATGGCGGTAGTACCGCACTCATTGTTCAACGGTTACTTCTGACCGCCTGAAATAGCCGTTCTGTTGCGACGGCGGAAATCCGGAAGTACCGCCGATATAACGGCGGTAGTTCTGGTTTTCCTGAAAATTCAGAATTGTTTATTGCAACGGCTATTTGAGGTTGGTGGGGGTATAAATACACCCCCACCAGAACTTGTAGATGTTGTTGAACCCATATTGAACATCTTTGAGCCTAGAGCAACTTCTCACACCTCTCTTTCACTCTTGTGCATTCAATAGAGGTAGTTGAGTCCAAAATTCAAGTGCATTGCATTCTAGATTGATCCAATTGGCACTTGTGTGTGATCAAGCTACTGTGGTTCATTTCTCTTGGTGCTTGCCGGCACCTAGACGGCTTGGCGGAGGTTCCGGTGATCTTCTCAAGAAGATTGTGAGAAGGCCCGGAGGATTGTGAAGGCTCGGAGCTCGCCTACCCGGAGAGGGAAAGGGCTACCGCTAGTGATCGAGGTGATTAGGCTCAATTCGTGGAGCCGGTCCGATTTGTTCGGGCTTGCCTCAACGTGGACTAGGGGAGACCGGCAAGTCTCCGATCACCACGGTAAAAAGTGATCGTGTCAATTGTGGTTCGCTTCCTTGTGCTTAATTTCATTCAAGCAACTCGTTCTATTTGAATTATTTGATTGCTCACTTGGTTAGAGTAGCAAACCTTGTTCTAGGCTAATTGTCATTGCTCCTAGTCAATTGCTTACTAGTGATCACTTGAGCCTTTCTAGGTTGTTTAGTTGTACTATTGTTAACTTGCGTTAGTCAATTAATTAAGTTTAAAATTGTCAATTGAAATTAGACGAAAAATTTTAAATCCGCCTATTCACCCCCCTCTAGTCGGCCTCCTCGATCTTACAAGTGGTATCAGAGCAAGGTCTCTCATTTTTAGACTTAACCGTCTAGAGAGAAAAGGATGGCTAGTGAGGGTATAGAAATAGGAAAGGAACCTTTCTTTGATGGCTCAAACTATGCTTATTGGAAAATTAGAATGTCTATTTATTTGAAGGCCATGAGTCCTCAAATTTGGAAAGTCGTAAATGTGGGTTATGTTGTGGCTCTTGATCCGGATCACCCAACGGAACAAGATGGGCGTAACTCTCATTTAGACGCCCAAGCTATGAATGCTTTATTTGGAGCCTTGAACGCGGATGAGTTCAATAGAGTGAGCAATCTTGAAACGGCTCACGCTATTTGGACTACCCTCTCGGAAATACACGAAGGGACATCCACGGTCAAGGAGGCCAAATTGCATCGGCTTAGGATCAAATATGAAACATTCACAATGTTGCCTCATGAAGACATCAATGAGATGTACTCAAGACTCAACAACATTGTGAATGAGCTCAAGGGTCTTGGAACTAACCTTTTCAATCTTGATATTGTTCGAAAGATGCTTAGGGCCTTGCCGGAGAAATATGAAGTGTTGGTGACACTCTTCCTCAACTCACCGGAGTTGGCAAGAATGACACCAACTCAATTGTTGGGCAACCTCATCACCAACGAGCTTTACAAGAAGGACAAAGAAGAGCTCTTGGAGTAATCCACTTCCAAGAGCAAGAAGATCACCGCCTTCAAAGCTAAAGCGGTGATAAGTGAAGAATCCGAAGATGATGAGGAGGAGGACTCCGAAGAAGAATTGACACTTCTAGTGAGGAGAATGAAGAAGTTCATAAGGAGACGACCAAACCGAGGAACAAGCTATGAGAAGACCAAGAAGGGACATTCCTCCTCCAACAAGAGGTATAGCAACATTCGGTGCTATGAGTGTGATGAAAAGGGGCATACCGCCTCTCAATGCCCTACAAAGAAAGATGACAAGGAGAAGTCATCAAACAAGAAGAATTACAACGACAAGAAGAAGCTCTTCAAGAAGCTTCACAAGGATGGCAAGAACGAAACCCATATTGGTGAGTGGGACTCCGAGGAGGAGTATTCCGACTCCGACTCAAGCGAGGACGAATCTCCCAAGAAGAAGGGGCTTGTGGGCATCGCCATCAAGGAGGCTCCATCACTATTCTCCACTCCTACATACCTTATGGCTAAGGGAGAAAAGGTAAAATTGATTGATAATGATGAGCCTTCATTTGATGATTTAATGGATATGTTAGTTGAATTGAATGAGTTTCTTGGAAAAGAAAAATCAAAGTTTAAGGTCTTGAAGAGAGAACATATTTCTCTTAAAGACTCTTATGAGGAGCTAAAGGAAGCTCATGATTTACTTCTCCAAGAAAATCATAAATCTAGTACTAGCATTGGAGTTACTTGTGATATCTTGAATGAATTGCCTAGTATAGAAATTTCAAAGTCTAGCATATCTACATGTTGTGATGATATACTTGCTATGCCTTGTTCATCTATTGTTGATTCTAGAAATGATTTAAATCTTGTTCATGATGATGTGCTTACTAATGAAAACAAGAATTTAAAGGAACAAGTGCTAAAATTGAACAAAAGCTTAGAAAGAGCTTAAAAGGGAAAAGAAACTCTTGATAAGTTGTTAAGCGATCAAAGATGCTCCTTTAACAAGGAGGGACTTGGATATGTTCCCAAAAAGGGTAAGAGGCCGGTATACAAGCCTCCAAGGTTTGTAAAGGAGAATGGTAAGTTTTGCACAAAATACCGATGTGTTGGACATACTCAAAATAATTGCTTTAAGAATAACATGCATTCCATTGGTCTATATGATTCTTGCTATATGCTTAAGAAATCTAAGAATGGAAATGTAATTGCTCACTTCATTGGCACCTCGATTTTGGGTGCTAAAAAGAAATCCATTTGGGTACCCAAAACTTTGGTCACTAACCTCCAAGGACCCAAACAAACTTGGGTACCTAAAAGAACTTGATTTCTCTTGTAGGTGAACTATAAAACCGGTGGAAGGGATTGGGTGTTGGATAGTGGTTGCACTCAACACATGACCGGAGCCGGAAAATGTTCACTAACTTTGAGAGTGGAAGCAATGACAAGATCACATTTGGAGATAATAGCAAAGGAAAGGTATTGGGTTTGGGTAAAATTGCTATCTCAAATTACCTTTCAATTTCTAATGTGTCACTTGTTGAAACATTAAATTTCAATTTACTTTCCGTTGCCCAATTATGTGATCTTGGTTTAACATGCTTATTTCCGTTGCCCAATTTTAGGATTTCTAGGTTTTGGAGGCAGGGCATTTTGATGTTCTTGATTTCCCTTCAAAAAGTTGGTTTCAAATTTGTGTTTTCTTGTCCTAAGGCTATTTTCTGCTGTGATTGAAAATCTCTTGTTCATAGGATTCAAGAATCACAAGCTTTTGGATTTTGTTTCTCCTGCTGTTCTCTTTTCGGCAAAAATAGTATTTACTGTTCTCAATTGCTCCTTGTCTGCATTTTCCCTTTCTTTGAGGTTGATCTGCTATTTAATTTGAAGCCCTGTTAAGCTGACTTGAGAAGAGCATCTATCGATCAAACATTTTTTTCTAGTTTTTGTCTGTCTTCGGTATTCACTATTTCAAGTATTTTTCAGTCAGCCTCTTTCTCTGTTCTTCAGGTTTTCTGTCTCTTCTCATTTCAGTTTCGCATGTCTTTTTTGTTATGCATTTCTCTCTTGTTTGTGTAATTTCTGATCTGTTTTGTTTCTGGTCTAGTAGTCTGCAGTTTGTTCTCTTCTTTGTTTGGGCAAAGGTCTATTTTCTTGCATTTTTGTTCGCCTATGCTCTCTGGCACTGAATCAATACCCGGTCAGACTGGGTGTATCATTGCGGTCAGACCGGTTGGAACATTGCGGTCAGACCGGCTCCTCGCGGGCGGTCATACTGGCAGTTCATCCACGATCAGACCGGCAATGGATTTGCGATCCGACCGGCAACGCAATTGCGGTCTGACCGGACTGGACACTCTTCTGGACAGTTGCTGTTTCTTGGTTTTTCATTCCTGTTTGAGCTCTTTTCGATTTTCCAGTGCGTGTT